>OX383919.1:10828759-11428759 GCA_947532125.1 Saturnia pavonia | reverse complement strand
TAATATTTAAGTTGAATTATAAGTAAAATATATTAGTAGGTACACTAAAAGTTACATAAGTGTTAAACAGAATTATTGTAGTATTTTATAAAATAAAATAAAATTGAATTCAAACATAATAAATGTAAATTTTCAAGTTGAAACTAATAATTATCATAGAAAGATGCATTTATTTTTAGAGGTCTTTTAAATTTATGATAGGTTAAGATGAAACTGTTTAAGTTTTTTTTAAACTAATGATTTCTTTTGTTATTAGTATGTATCTATAGATGTTTTCTTATGCGTAATCGGTATTCAGTGTGTATTTTTTCCCCTAATTTAATAGCAATATGATCAAATTATGTTTCTAGTATACCAATTCATTAGTTCAGGTAAAAAATTGTAGTCTGGCCATAAATAGTGTTACAACTGAATTTTTATTTATTTTTTCTGTATTCAAATTTGGAACGCGTTTGTTATGTTAGAAACTTCGATCGATTCCCGTCATTTGACATGTTTTTTCTAGGTTAATATTGAATTACAATATGGAATGGGGTGTTAAAGAATTGCAGTGATTGCCTTACACAAAGTGGATATGCTCGGTTATTTTATCAGCCGTATGTTCGTCTATCCTACTATCGACACATACGATTATATCGACACTTCCTCTGTCGAAAATCATAAAAGACCAGGGCGCTCGCTTACTGTTAGAACTACAAATACTATAAATGCTATTAAGGCCAGAAGCCCATTTAAATTTAGCACATATTTGAATCCCTTGGACTACAAATTAAGAATTACAGGACATGGCCTGATCTAAACGACACGCCTACATTAAGTCTCTTAAGAAATCTCTAGAACAAGCAATGGCTAATTTTCCAATAGAAACAGCGTATAAATCCCTAGATTCATGGTCAGACAGATTAAAGGCCTGTATCAAAATCGTATTTTTTAATTATTGTCAAGACTTCATTAATATGTAACTTCATTAAGATTACATGAAAAATTAATAAATTTTAATTTGTAACAGAACGTATGGCTAGACTAAGTTATTTTATAAAGTTCCGTGTAAACAAACATTGCGCTATTGTGAATTATTCTATCCCTTTGAATTACTATTAGTTCTCTGCTCACCCCTCTACGATTGGCGATAAGATAACGCCGCAAACACTCGCCACTTTAAAATGTTTTTAACAAGGGCTTCTAATTAAAAGAGCTATAAAGAATTTATAGCTAAAAGTTTTAATTAATATATCTTAGTTTAAAGTTTTCGGCTGTAATACCTACAATTCAGAAATACGCACTAAACTACTATGCATACATATTGTGTGATTTTTTTAAGCATTTTTATAATATAAAGTCGTTTAAAAATGGTGACCGTCGAGAAACAGCTTTTCGTTATGTCCGTTGTTCAGTTCGCAGAGATTATTACAAAAAACCGAGTATAACAGTTTTCTTATTTTAATAAAATACTGCTTTGTATATTATCCTTACATTCGGCAAAATCTTTTGTACTTTTGAAGTTTGCAAATCTTATGTAATAAACTTTTATTTTTCGGTTAACAGAAAATATTTTTGTCGCGTAAACCTAATCCTAGATGCTAAATAAACGGATGGCAAATTTAAGTATAAGGTCGCTTGAAAGTAAGGTTAAGTTTTGTTAATCGGCCAATCGGTTAAGGGTATTGGTATAATGGTTTATGTGTCTTTATTGTCTTAGCCTTAGAAGCTTAATTTTTTAAAGCTATACAGACAGACGTACAATGAAGAGATCATATTAGTAAAAAAACGGATTTTTTCACTGCGAGCTACGGAACTCTAAAAAACCTACACAGTTTATTTATTAGTAAGTACCTAACTCCTTATAATATATTTCAACGCTCCCTTTCGAAGTTACCAGGCTTTCATAAACAAAAAACAGTAAAACGGTCAGATTTTATTTAGTTAATTGCTCGGGGCAAGCGCCGCGGCGCCGCCCGTCGGCGAACAGCGGCTATTATAGCGTAATTAGGAACTTTTTAGCTAAATAATACTTAAATATTTTTGTCATTTTTTTTCCAGTCCCTCCGCGGTCTTTGGGGGGAATTATTGCTTTTGTTTTGTTATTCAACGAGAATAAACAACTTTCTCATTTATTTATAATTTATTTTACTGTTACGTAACCTCCTATTTGTGCACGATCTCATTTGATGTGAAGTGACGATATGGCATATTAAATCTAACACGAAATCTGGCTCCAAAGTGTCGTTTGGAGACACCGTTAGACCCTAAGCGATTGGTTTAAGATTCGTGAGTTTGAATCCAAAGTTTCCTTTGAAGGGTAAAATAATGCTGCTATCACAACGGTGTTAGTAGGCTGCTAATCTTAAGTTCAAAAGAGTTTTTGTAGCATTTAAAAATGCATGTTTCTAGTATTATTTGTAATTAGTTTCACATGTGCACAATAAGCAAAATATATCACATAAAATGCCACCAAAATTAGATAATATATAATATAAGATTTGGAAGAAATAAGTTTAAATAGTTTAACAGACTAAAAACACGCTTTAAATACGCAATAAAAATTATAAAACTTTTAGTCTTATAATAACATCTCGTTATTAAGCTCAATCTATTGGACTTGTCAAAACGAATCGTAGGTATGAGCCTAAACTCGAGGGGTTTGCTAGTAACCATTGAAGAGTTCTACTATCCACCTCCTGGGTCCATCACTAGACCCTCGTTACCAAGCCCAATCTATTGGACTTGTTAAAATAAATCATATAAACCCAAACTCGAGGGGTTTACTAGTAGCCATTGAAGTGTTCCACTATCCACCTTCTGGCTCCATCATCAGATTAGCTCCAAGATACCAAATTATAGTGTTGTCTATCTACATATACCTACATACAAATCTTCATTTCGATACGACAATTAGAAGTAGGTTAAAAATGACTTGTAAGATTTTATTACATTATTAGTTACAAGTGAAGCTAATATAAGCGTGTTAAGAAAACGATGACATAACAGGTTATAATCACATATAAATAACACCATTAGATTTATGGAACAGTCTTCCGGCTAGTGTGTTCCCTTCTTCCTTGAACATGGGAGTCCTTAAAACGTAACGTGAAAAGAGACATTTGACCAGGGGCCCAAGTCTGCTAACAAAATAGTGTTTGAATAGTGTGTCGATAGTATGTCAATAGCCATTTGGTCAGCTTTATCAATCGTATTTCTATGGTGTTTTGACTATTGAGTAGCCATTGAACAAAAACAGCGTTTCTAGTACGATTACTTGCACGTTTCATAAAAATAATATCAATTGATAGGCAACACCGACGACAGATATTGCCATCACACTGACACACTATCACACACACCTCTTGCACAATCCCTCATCCTCCAGTTTGGATAGGGTCCCAGACGAGTTGAAATCGACAGCCGATGCCGATCTGGCGATCGATTCCCTGGTCAGCCATCTCCAAAACGCCGTCAGTAAGGCCTCGAAAGAGGTGCAAGCGGCGAACGAACGCCGCTTTAGACTTCCTGCCGACGTGAGAGCGCTGATCACGGAAAAGAACGCCGCGACTCGAGCACACGATTCATACCCGACTGCGGACAATCGTAGGCGGTTAAACTCACTTCGGAAAACGGTAAAAAGCCGCATTTCCGAAATCCGTAATGCCAGATGGGGGGCCCTACTCGAGGGTATCCAACCATCCCATCTGGCTTTCTGGAAATTAGCACGCACATTTAAATGTGACGATACAGTCCCCATGCCCCCCTTAGATCAAGGTCCCGGCAAACCTCCCGCTTTCGATAGCGCTGAAAAAGCAGAATGCCTTGCCGAGAGCCTTGAAAATCAATGCTCTCCGAACTGCGATAACATCGATCCCGAGTTCGTAGGCTCGATAGAATCAGCGGTAACTAATTCTCTCGCGGTCCCCCCGACAGACGATTTGGACTCGGTCACGCCTGAGGAAGTTCTGTCAACCATTAAAGGCCTTAAGCCTAGAAAATCCCCTGGTCCCGACGGTATCAGGAACGAAGTACTCAAACTTCTTCCTGATCACCTCATAGCTCTTTTGGTCTGCATCTTCAATGTAGCCATAGCCCATTGCCATTTTCCAGCCGTCTGGAAAAAGGCCATAGTAATAGGTATTCACAAGCCCGGCAAAAATGCGTCGCTTCCCGACAGCTATCGCCCTATCAGTCTCCTTAACACATTAGGTAAAGTCTATGAGCGGCTCCTTCTGAACCGGCTCCAGTCAGTAGTTTCAGATAAAAATCTTTTACCACCTGAGCAATTTGGTTTTCGTGCCAAACACTCTTGTACCCACCAAGTGCACCGCCTCACGGAGCACATTCTTCAAAACTTCAACCGCGACCCAAAACCTCGCCCTACACTTGCGGTCTTCTTCGACGTCGCCAAGGCCTTCGATAAGGTCTGGCACGCCGGTTTAGTCCACAAGCTTTTGGAACTTCAAATCCCGGATAGATTAGTTAAAATCATACACGCGTACCTCTCTGACCGGACCTTCTGCTACCGAGTAGAGGGTGCTCTCTCTGAGCCTCATCCCATACGCTCAGGTGTTCCCCAGGGTTCCATTCTGGCGCCCTCTCTATTCAACTTATATATCAGTGACCTCCCTCGCCTCCCCGAGGTAGAGGTAGGTTCCTACGCTGATGACACAGTCCTGTTTAGTTCCTCGTGGAACAGACAAACCCTCAGGCTACGAGTCCAAAAAGCCGTAGATAAGCTAGGCGAATGGTTCCGTAGATGGCGCATAGGAATTAACCCCGATAAGAGTAGTGCTATCCTCTTTCATCCCACTCAAAGATTAGTTAAAATTCCGGCTATCAAACTATTTAATGTGGCTATCCCGTGGGCCAACCAGATCAAATATCTGGGGGTCACACTGGATAAACACCTAAATTTCAAGGCACATATCGATAGAGTGCGAAGGAAAGCCGGTATGGTCTCAAGCCGCCTGCACCCTCTCGTGTGCTCGAAGAGCAAAATGTCCCTCAGACATAAGCTCACGCTCTACAAAACTTGTATCAGACCGATCCTAACTTATAGTTCCCCAGTCTTTGCTCACATAAGTAAATTCACCCTCAATAAGTTACAAATAGTTCAGAACCGCTTTCTCAGAAGGGCGGTCGGTGCCCCTTGGTTCGCTCGGAACGTAGATCTCCATAAAGATATGGAAATACCCTCGATCGAATCATTTATAAAGTCCCTATCAAATAATTATTTTGAAAAAGCGTCGAACCATTCGAACCAGCTAGTAGTGGCAGCCGCATCTCAGAACCCGAATCCAGACATCCGAATGTCTAACAAATATAGACGCCCGCGCGACATTTTATCTGACCCCGATGATAAAATCACGGAAGCGAACGCGATTTTCCCGCCCGTATCTAATAACCAAGCGTGTTTGCGCCCACGCCCGCGTAATCACCGCTCGCTCCGCAGGGGGCGGGCGGCAAACTTCGCTCCCGCACACATATCTCGACCGCCTTCTCCTGCAGCGACTTGAGCCTAGGTCCGTTCCCCCGCTAGGGAGCCCTCAAGCCAGCTGCTCGCACGATACAGTGACACTGCAATCACTAGCTACCGACATACATTCATTACACTGTATGAACACACATGCACTACACTCAGGTACATAGGTCTTGTAAGGGACCTTTTTTTTCTTTTTTTTGTGGTTAGTTAGCCTTAGAAAATTTTTCAGATCACTAAATACTTGTACGCGTGTCTCTTCCTCCCTCCCAGGAAGCAAGAGACATGCATACATGTATAGTTAGTTAGCTCAAATTCGCGTAGGAATTTAGCTAGGTCGCGTATGTTGCAAAAACGGCAACAGCTCAAGCCGAGGTTCGGCCACTTTGGCACCCTTGCGCATGTTGCCCAAAACTTGAGTGCTGAGTGCCTTAAGCGCTCGCCAACAAGTCCGGTGAAACTGTTAAGGCACCCGGGCCAACAGCATAGTCAGTTCGAAAAAAAAAAAAAAAAAAAAAAAAAAAAAACACTATCACAACACTATAGAGATTCTATCGAGACAGTAATGAAATTTTAGTAGAATACCAAATTTGTTACAATTTCGATATAATATCAGTAGAGTGTCGATATAATGAAAATGGTATATTCTTAAATATGAAATAGCAGACTTGGGCCCCAGGCCGGCATCACAGCGACGACTGATGATGTGGTGGATTATAGATCGCTCGGTGGTCGCTGATGTTGTTGGATTGCACTGTGCTTGCCATCAAATACCTTGTTACGGTAATTGTCAATCACCCACAATAAGTTATTTTAGTCTTCCAACTTTTGAGCGGGGGCAGCACGATTCGCGCGTGCGCTCGACCGACGGCATTGTGTAATCCAAGCGAGCAGAACCGCGGCACAGCTAGTAACCAGTAAAAAAAATCCCGTAACTCTTTTAAAGACAATTAATAAAAACATCCAAACAGACTTAACCCCTGACCCCAACTAATATTCCAGTCCATTTTCAAGTGATTAGCTATACGGAACCCGCCGCCGCGAGACCAATTGTTCTCGACACCTATTCAATAATCAAAGCATAGTAATATCAACTTTAATGGAATTAAGTTAGGGTGGAAATTCGCACGTAACATTTAGAAAGAGGTGACTCGAGCCCGGCGGGTGGCAACAATGAACCAATTGTTCGCGACATCGCAGATTGGATTGAGATTGTCAGTTTTATTGCGATCGGTTAAGGTTGATTCTTGATTTATGTGAGCTTGCATACTATTAGGGTATTCGAGTATTTGAAATACAGAGACGGGTTGTAGGGCTGTCATGAAATTATATTAAAGTTTAATCTCAGCGGGATATTAGTTAAATTGACAGATGGTATTGATTCATTGTAAGCCTGAAACAAAGATTTGTAAAATATCAATAGCATTTTCTAATGATTTAGTCTGTTTATGTAAAGCTATCTAGCGTTCCAACTTCAAGTTGATTTAAAACTGTCTTTGGTTGCTGGTTATCTCATACAATGAAAAGGTTCTTTTTCTTTAATCTGCCTTATTTCCCTAATTTAAAAAAATAAAATGAAATTTTTGTATTTCACCTATCAACGTTGTCTTCTTCTCATAATGTACAAATCTTACCTGAGCAATATGCAACTGCCGAAAGAAAGACAAATAATTACTTGGTGATGGATTTTGAACACAAGGTAATAGCGGAACTGAAAATTAAGTTGTTTTTTCCCCTTTATACAGTTGACATTCGTTTTAGAAACAAAGTGTGTTATTATTCTAATCATCAAATATTTTTCGTTCCTTCTTAATTTATCTATACATTCATGTAAATTACTAACATAATATGATGCATCTCAACACATACACAAGCAATAAATATACAAACACCACATAACAAGCAGTATTAAATAATTATGAATCATTTATTGGCAACCCTGTGTGCAGGTTCCTTCGCAAAGCTCAAAATTAAATTACACGACTGCATCTAATATATATCGTTGAGCGCTTTGTCATCGGATTACACAACAAATAAATACTCCGTGTGGGGGGTTAAGCAGAGTTATTAATTTCATTATAGCATATGATACAAATGCTTTATATTTATCATCTATTAGGGTAGAATACAAATTAAAAGTTAATAATAATTTTGTAAGACGGCGTCGCGTCATCTCTCATTTGTTAATTTTGGGATTTACTTGCCATCTCTAAAGTAATAAAAAAATACGAGATTTTTGTGAGAAATTACGGTGTTCTTATTTCATGTATAGTTTGTATGAATCGCTGTTGCATTTAATGCTTTAAGTATTTTGTTAAGATATGTATTTATGTGACGGTAACACAGAGTTTTTTATGGCAACACAACAAGTTAATTTCCTTTTTTTCTCTGAGTTTTTGGCGGTATCTTTAACTGACATGTGATGGTGCATGAGTGAAGTGTACAAATAATAACCTGAAAAATGCATTTTAAGTTCCCACAAAAACTCTATGAACAGTCTAACATGTCAGAGCAATGTTTGAATATTACAAAAACAAAATACGAAGTTAGGCTTAAAGTCAGTGTATCCAGTACCCTCAACCATAAAAATCTTTTTATTACGTGTTTACTTGTTTTTTTTTAAATATAATAATTAAATAAGAGAGAGAGAGATAGTAAGAGAGACAGGGTACAGATACATTTCTTTGGAGATTTCTCTCTTCTTGGGGCAGCCTGACTGGTGGAATACTCTACCACCCTACAGAAGACCGTAGCCAAATAAACTAGTGTTGTGTTCCTGCGGCGAGTAGGGTTTCCAAAGCTCCTTGGGGAAGGGGGTGGGTTTAAAAACAGGTAGGGCACAGAGTTTATTTGGAGTTTTCTCTCTACTTGGGTATGTCAGGGACCTGTGAAGAGAACTAAAGTATGCGAGTTAATAAAACCTTTTGTGGATACAGACACCCTAATTTGAAACACAACCAGTTTGAAGTGAGCTTTGCGGGGGAGGTATTAGATTAATCCAGTCTGCGGGCAAACTTGTTTCACTCTAAGATTCATATAATTGTTTTGGGGCAACATCTCATTGACAGAATAATAAAAAAGTGTTTTATAATGTTATATACGCATGTTAGAAGTTAACTTATTTGGAGTAAGTAAGTTCGGCTTCTCGCGGCCGATATACGCAGTCACCGCCCGGGTCGCAGCCCTAAATTACTCCGTGAGTACCGAGTTGCCAGGCTCAGCTTAGCTCGAAATAGTGTGTCATAGATTCAAGAAGACTGGGATAGGGTATTGTTATCCGATGAAGCCAGGATATCCCTGTACGGTGAAGACCAACGTCGGCGAGTGCTACGAAGACGAGGAGAACGCTTTGCAGAGGCATGTTTTGAAGAAATCACACAATATGATGGGGGCTCTGTTATGTTTTGGGCAGGAATAACAACAAATGTTGGATCATACGGAGTCAGTCTTCATCGAATACAGCGCACTGACTGGACTCAATAAATAACGGAAGTTCTAATTTCTTCCTTCCACATACCGCTATTGGTGAAAAGCCAATTTTTATGGATGACAACGTTCGCACCCACCGATCTGGCGATGTGGAAGCGTGTATGCTAGAGGTCTAAATTTGTCGTTTGGATTGGCCAGCTCAAAGTCGCGACCTCAATCCCATAGAGCATTTGGGACGTTCTGAAGCGATGAGTGAGATCAATGCATCCGGCTCCGCAGACCATCGGAGAGCTAAAGAATGTGATTACCGCGGAGTGAGAATGTATTCCGCAAGAAACCATAAGAAGTATACTCGCTAGCATGCCCAGACGAATGCCAGCCGTGATTTCAGCAAGAGGTGGTCACACTCCATACTAAATATTTATTTGCTTTGATATTATTAAAGAATAATCAATATCAAACAACTTGTTTCGTTTTGACTTAGCGAGCAGGTACACAGGTACACTACTAGCGCTTTGAACTTTAACATTATTTCTTATTAATTTCCTCAAAATGTCATGATAACAAATTTACAAGATTTACAGAATTTACAAAATTTTGAGGATAATACTACCTGAAATTATCAAAAAAACTGTAAGTAATCATAATAAAATTGGTTCTCTGCTAGGTTCCCGTTTTTTTGCAAAAGATTTTATTTAATTATAAGTCGTGTGAAGGACATTGAATAAATTTATTAATGTGAAAGTATTGTAGTAGTAAGAAATTAATTTTTAAAAGTGGCAAACGATGAAAGTAGAATGTCCATCGGCAGATAGCACGACAAAAACCAGTCACTGTGACTGGTTCAATTTGCATCCATCCTGACCAAGATATAAACTTAACAACATGAATTAAACAATCCTTTTAGTGTGGATTGTGGTGTCTGTGGGTTCAGTTCGCAATAAATTGCTAGCATAATGAACGGGCACAATGCCGGGTTGTTGGCATGGCATGACGGCGCGGTGCGGTGTGGCGCGGTGTGGCGGCGGCGTACAGACTGCGGCAGCGGCACGCGGGCTCGGGCTCGGCGGACGACATCCAGTTGAACCGCGCCATTGTTGTCGCTGATTTACTGGAGTGTGTTTGTGTCGCTTACTATTATCTTACAATACATTTGTTACACGGCCGCTGGTTAGCACATTCGCCCTACAAAGCCCAAATGAATATTGGTTTTTTTGCGTTTGCAAAAATAACTATGTGTAAATCATACCTTATAATTTAAAGCGTGTGTATATATGTACGCACGTAAGGAGTTATAATTCTTTGTCGTGACAGAACAAAAATAACTACAAGATGTTGGTCCCGCGAGCCAACAACGTGATGAAGTTATTAAACAATGATAATAATGTGAATTCATTTTACTGATTTTTTATTTTTTTATTGTTTAATAATATTTTAACGTTGTATAAATACACATTATTGTAATCAAATTATTTTAATGATAATACTTATTTTTTACTAAACTATACTAAACTTACTATGCCATAATCTCATAATTCATACATAAAAGCGATTACATAAATAAATATACAAGAACATTTTAAAAATCTCAATTAATACTACTATCAAAATGTAATCGAAACTTTAAAAAAAGCATACACTTAATAGACAGTTAAGCGAAACGAAGCAATTGAACGAACACAATGATCAATGTAAAGCGTATAGAAATAACCAACTTTTAAAAAAAAAAACTCTTTTTATACACACAAAAGTAAAACGCCCTCGCTTACAATAATAAAAAAAAACTACAAAAAGCAAAAAAAAACAAATATTTGATTTAAATACCACCGCCATTTTGTATAAGTACAATGCAATACAAAAATCTTTTTTAATGAAAATTTACAATAATAAAAGAGGTACTGGCCATTTTGAATCTCATTATGTGGGAGTGAGCGAGACAAAAACATTTACAATTTGAGTGCGAGCGCGACGGCATTGAATTCTCGGTTTAATAGAGACATCTGCTTGTAAATGATGCCGAATGCTTTTATTAATAAAAAAGCATAATCACATGTCAATGTATTGTGTATGTTATTGAAGTTATGGTTGTGTTCGGTTTTTAGCTTGAACTGCGGGACTAGATTTTTTTTTCTTTTGTGTGCATATGTTAGTTCGTGAAATTAAGTTAAGTATATGATAAATTTCCATTTGTGATCAATGTTGAAAGATTCTAAAGTTAGAATAAACTTTCTTTTTGTTATTGTATAAAAAATATTTAGGGCTTTAACGGTAACCGTTAAATTTTACCGCGTTGTTTAAATTGATTTATTTTAAAAAGGACATATTATTTCCAACGTTTTCAGCTTTTTTGCATATATCTACTTTTAATTGGCACTCTTTTTAGTGATCACAGATCAATTTAATTTTATTGCTGTTTTGAAAGTTTTCAATTGGTAACTATTTTGAAATTTAATTATTAGCTGTTAAGCTTTCATATACATACTACTTTTTAAAGTACATTATAATTTATAATACATAGCTTTATTTATATTTCATGATTGCAGTTCACCGCGCTGATTTCGTGATACTATTTTTTTTACTCGTTTCATTTAAAATTCTTTCTTTTCCACAAAAGAAGCACAAGCGCTGGGCTTCGGAGTCACAGTTTTACGGTAAACTCCATCTCGGAACGAACTAAAAAGTTTTCTGTCTTACCTTGCAGTACCGTGAAACTGCAGGGCCACCTCACGGCCCGTGTGTTACCTCCTTATGACATCGAATCTTTAAAACGTAACGTCAAGGGATATTTATACAATCCGGCATGACAGCGATGATCTTTGATTAATTGCTTATTTTTCGGTGATCGCCATTGTGTTTAGATTGTACTGTGCTTACTATCAGGGACAGTGATGTCAATTTGCCGAGCTAATAAATAAAAAAACCGCTTCCTTCTTAATCCTTAAGACTGAATAATTTAATCAATTAATATATCGATTATTAATTATATAAAAATGAAATTTTAACATTGAAATTTGGTAATACAAAACCTGTATAGTATTCGTATCGTTAGACTGAAACCCTCCGCGCAATGCCGCAAACCCCTCCCCTCTCGACGGGCGTTTAAAAAACAATAACATCGGCCATTAAATTCGCACACGCCACTGGAGTCACTTCCTAATTGAGTCGAACACAATGACTTGTGCGCGCGAATGTACTTGAATAAATGCATTGCGCCTCGCGTAACGTAGCGTACTGTTTCTATACTATATTCTATTTTCTTTTATGTTACTTTACTATTAGATGAAAGAGTCGAATAAAACTTTGTGTGTCGTATAAACATACAATGCGTATGAATAACGTATAAATAACGTACATACCTCAATACAACATTACGTACAAGTCTGGTCGTCACACCGCTAAGACAATTCGATGACGAATATAGTCCTGAAAATCAGGACTTGTATTAACCGTGTATATTATATCTCATTATCTCACAGGCTAAATTATATAGTTAGCACCTATACCTGTCTCAACCACATGATACTTTGAGATCCCGCCAAAAACTCCCACATGATATTCGAAACGAATCGGAGATGTATTTTATACTTTACCTAAATAGCATTTGGCATTCTATATAATGCCTAAGGAAAGTATGTAACAATTCTCTTTATTTCTAACATTGCTGGGTACTCTTAGGCATATTCTAGAGAATGCCGGCATACTATACATTGCCTATAATATATATCTACAATAATCAAGCGGGGAGGGCTCTTTACCTGACTGGATGAACTTTTTTTTTTAATAGGTTTAGCATTATGGCCACAATCTCTCCTGATGTTAAGTGACCTGTGACCCAAGATCACGACACGCTAAGCCTAGTGGGACTCTGGCTTTAAAGAGCAGCTATCGAAACACACCTATAGATGTTTGGCGACAGATTTTCAACTTCAAGGTGGTAGCTACCCAGGAGGGCATTAGAAAAAGCCCTATCATGCCATGGTTGCAACACGACCTTTTCCTTCACCAAGAGCTGCTCAATACAGGGATTCGAACTCATGTCGATCGACGTAGTGTCCGTACACTTTACAACAGAGCCATTATTGCTTGTACAGTCAAAGTGACTTTTTTTTGGTTTGTCGCGTTTCGTGATTAGCCAAAGTATCTACAGCTGGATGGAAAGCCGATGATCCCTCGATAGTCATCGTTGTGCAGACACAGATTCATCACTATGCTATGCTATTAAAAAAAAATAAGGACATAGTTGTTACAACACTAGGTACTACGAGGGTGAAGGAAAAGTTTTCATATTTGTTACTCAATCACACAGAATAAATGAAAGGCTGAATGGAAATGCATTACATTTAGCACAAATATAGTTCGTAATCTGGATTAACACATAGCATACGTTTTATATGGGTAAAATCCCAATTCTGAAGTCCACGTAGACGAAGTCGTGGGTAGAATGCAGTTTTATATATTTTAATAAATGATTTTTGTCATATTTTCCCCGATAATTATCTCAGTTTTTTAATGGTTCCGGTCGAATCTAATACGAATCTGATTAAAGACAAACCATATTTTATTATTTTTAATGTATAACCTTACTCTTGCAGAGTAGTTAAAGTGCGCAGTTCATTCGTGTAACTCACTTTAAAATGAAGTAGGAAACGTTCACCGGAGCCGAGTCGAGTGCTTGCGGCCGCGCTGAGTTACTTCCTCTTTTTTATTTCTTTGTCAACACTTTTGTGCTCGACTGTCAGTTTGCCTGTTCGACTTGATTTGTTTGCTTCATAACAGCGTACGTATGTTATGTCGTACGTGTACTATTATTTAATGAAATTTTATTGATTAATCTGAAATAAAAATACAGATACCGTTTGAAATATTTCATATAAACAAAGTAACCTTTATTTCATTTTTAAATACATCTTTATAAATATATATGGAGGCACAATTTCACCACGCTCATTTAATTACATAATAAGCGAGCCTTTTTTACTAAACGGTTTATTTACTATAAGTAATATAAATATTACTTCCTACATATAACCGCGATCTCTTGGCTTAATAGTAGAGATTACGCGCCAAGGAGCCAGTCTTTTTTTTTTTGTTAAGAGCACATATCTATCCCCCATTTAGCTAACGAAGGGGTAGTCAAGTCCCATTGGGAGGAAATTTTAACCTGTGAAGCTATGTTTTTTTTTTCAAACATTGAAATAATGTTATTTTTGTCCACAGCACAAAAACGCGCTCGCATCACTGAAGTCTGCAGCACCAGTCCGTCACCACCAAGTGAGCAGAACTTAGATCAAAAAACCCCAGCCCCAACCCCACCATTGACGACGCCGCCTCCCCGCTCACCCTCCGACCACGAGCTGAACGTGGAAGAGGAACCTGATGAACCAGAGACTTCCCTCACCCCTGAGAATCTTTCCATGAAAGAACCAAGAACAGAATCGATGTCGGTTAAAAAAGAAGATGCAGAAAAATGGGACGAATTCAAATATAAGATGTTCAGACGAGAGAGAAAAGAACCTGAAAATCAAGACGAAAGTCAGTTCCAAAACCAGAAGTCTCCAATTGACGTGCTTATCAAGGTATTTCCGAGACGCAGTCGGCAAGAAATCGAAGCCATCCTTAACCGATGCAAAGGAGATGTAGTCGCTGCCATGGAACTAATGGTAAACGGTCAGGGACCAACGACCCCGTACCACGTTCCTCAAGAATCTCCACCGTATCTTCAAAACTACCAGTCTAAGTCAGCGTTTTCCCCACTAACCAACCAGAGCTTCAAATTTTCCCCGTCGCGACGATTCCTAACACCTCCGTATAGTGGTACAGGGTACTTGCCGACGGTTATACGACCGCCTCCGGAGTATCTATCTTCGTTTATGCCACCAACAGAGCTTATGTACGGTAGACAGCTTCAGGTGCCATCACCAGGGACGTCGCCAACTTCGGATAATACAAACAATGAAGGGTTTTCCGATTAGGATTACCGTAAGTACTGGACTGTACTGTAAAATAGTACTGGAAATGACTGGACGTTTTCACATATTTATTTTAAATGCAGGTACTGATGAATAAATCTTTGTGATGATGAAAGATATGAAAATAATGTATCACATGTATGGTTATCTGTTAGTCGTTAAATTTAACAACAAAATATCATATTATGGCTTAAGATAAACCGGATCAGCATCTAACCAACATATTTTAGAATAAATAATTTTATCTAGGTATCTCTTGGTTTAAATTTACCGGTGATTTCGGTATTTTATGTAACCGTGGTCGCGGCGTAGCGTAGACCAGGATTAAATATTTGTAGTTCGATACTACTGATACAGTTTTAACTGTATTAGTATTCAACTCACTCATACAGTTAGATTTTAAAATCTGGATCTTATTTATAATTTTGTATATTAGACATTATGCTGCGACCACGGTTATGCGAAATTGCAAAAACTAACGATAAGATCAATTAAACTGTAGACACCGAAAATAAGTTTTAATTTTGTATTTATTCATTTAAATTTTAATAATAAATTTAAAATATAAGAATTCCTGTATACTTAATTATAATATAAATTATAAGAATTAAATAAATTTTACATAATTATTATACTTTACTGAGAGGATAATTTCACACGAGATTATAAAAAAATATCTTCTATGTCTACATAATATACCGTTATATATATTTGTTTTGAATCTTCTAAATAATGAGACTCAAAATCTCCCATTTCTAACTTATACATTTTTTGTTTATTTAGAGCGTACTAAAAATTGTTATCTCAATGTACTATATTATTAGGGTAATGTATGACATACGGTCATCGATACCTCCTCCATAGACACTCGGCGATAGTGATTGAAATAAAGTCCGAATCTCAAATATGTTTGTTAGCTAGTAAAATCACTTTTTTTCATTTCATGTGTTGCTTGTTAATTAAATTTTAAAAATAGTGATGTCCACTAAGCGGACCTATTCAATAAAACGTAATAGATATTAATCCCATTGTTTTGTTTTTCTGGAAAAAATATTCAAAGCTCCAAAGGTAAAGGCCGAATAAGGTAGACAGAATCGCGATTGTCATAGAACAACCGAAGTTTTTTTTTTTTTGTAGGATTTTGTAAGTAATTTCCCATAAGTACATTGTATAGTGTCCTAAATTAATAATAAATTATTATATAATACATGTTGATTAATACAAGATATTTCACTTAATAAATAAAAACCCTAAATTATTCTTAAAAATCTTACGATTCACATAATTCGAACGCAAAATAGACGGTGCGTAACTCTACAAAAATTAATGTGGCAACATTATTGTCAACTTTGACATTAGTGATTAGTGATCGTCAATTTAAGGCTCGTTCATACATACATCCATTCAAAGACGTGTCAATACAATCATAAGAAATTATATACGACAGAAAAAATAAAAAGGAATAGTATCAAAGCACGATCCGGTAAAAATAAATATTCGTCGATGTGCGAATGAACCCTTACTCAGTTGGATTATAAAAAAAAGTACAGAAATGTTGCAATATAAACATTCTCAAAAATATAGAATACTTTGCTGAGCGTATTCCATTCAGTATAGAGCTTGAAAATTGTTTAAAAAAATATTCTAAAGCTCATTCCTGTGCCAATTCTTATTTACATAGCATAGTAAGCAATTTTCGATTCTATTTCTATTTAATGTCTTTTTTTAAGCTAAAACGTTTACTCGTGATGTATAAATATGTAAATACATTATTATTAAAACAATAAACGTAATGTTTAGATGTAAAAAATATATATTTAGTTTAATTTTATGTACTGCTGTTAGTTGTCAGGAAAGTAATGTGCGGTAAGTTTATTGTACCCGATAGAAATGATACGTAGGGATTGTTTCTAAAAGTGTAATTCTAAAATTAATGTTTTTAAATTCTTTTGACGTTGTTGCGTCAGACGTTAATCGCTTTCTTCTTAAGTTAAATCTTTAGATATAAATAAATCTAAAATATAAGTTTAATAGTTCCTTAACTTTTAAAACTACGGAACCCTCTACAGATCTCTTTTATTTTATGAAACCCGTAATTACATAATAACAATTAAAAGACTGTGAAATTTGAAATAAGATTTTTATATAAAAATAAAATTTGTAATAGAGGAATGATTTAACGAGCAAAATGTTCAATTACAGTAACTGATTTGAGGAACCCTCCTGACTTTTTCATGGAACCCACTTTCGGGATATCTGTGTTAGATTATTTGGATCTGAATGCAGTTTGCCGGTTTATTTGAAATACGTTTAGGAACGACCCCTACGTGATAATTAGTGTTCAGTAGAAAAATATAGATATAATATTATGTAAATAATAAACTTCTTATTGGTACTGTGTTATAATTAATATGTAAAATATATAATGAATAATAAAAACATGCTCAATATACTATTTGTTTCCTTAACGTACTATTTGGGTCCTGCGGCATAATAAATTAGATATCTTGACATTTTGAAGCAATGTTGGCTGAGCGAATTCGAATACTATAATAAGCTTGAATTTTCGGTAAAGGAAAATATCATGATGATATAAAGGACGTTCAAAGATCAATCTGGAACTAGCTAGCACCTTCAAGTTGAAAATCAGTCAGTAGCGTTCAAGTATTACGTAGGCAAACTTACAAAGATTTTAGAACAAAATAAGCAACCCAATAATAGGAGCGTAAGTATCGCGCAAGCAACGGGTTCGAGGGCTCCTTGCTGGAGGATGAGATATACGTGTCCACACTCCTTGTGAGATACACCTTTCCAGTCGGTCCTAGCAGAGTAGGCATGAATATAAGTATAAGTTCATTATTACTGTTAAACCTGTGTAACTGGGATCTCAAGAGACCTAGGATGGGCAGGTTTGAAATGGCAGTTGTCTTATAAGACAACTTAGAGGGTCCTGCTAAGAGAGGTCAACTTTTTTTTTCATTTATAGAGGTGGAAATATTGTTATTATTTATTATACAATACAAACCTGATAAATTGCCATAATTATACAAGCTATTGAACTACAAAGTCCCAATTATAGCGGTAAACATCGAAAAATCTATGAAACTAAACCTCAATTTAAAAGGCTTGAAAAGTCCCAGTAATAGAGGTACTTCAATGCATAAGCGTCGGAACCTCATTGTATTGACCAGTAGCAGTGGTTTCTCATAAACAAGCCCATATTCAAATTACAATTGACTTATGTTTTTTTTATCGTAGCACGGCGATGTGACGTCATTGTATATGCCTGATGGTAAGCACAGTCTACAATAAATCACTAGCCGTCACTGTCATGCCGGCCTGCTCAAATATAAGTATGTTAGCATTAGTGTTTGCCATCAAACCGTTGAAATGAAATGATTCTCAATGCATATCATAACAGAGTGGACAATTGATCGATTCCAACTAAATGTCATCTAAGAGCTATCGGCGAAGACGAGTCGTGTGACGTGTATTGCGAACCCGTATGTCCTGTTCAAAGCAAGGGAACAATGGTGACGTCACTCCAATCCCCGGGACACTTGGAGTGGACGAGCGGACATCCTCTCTCTAGAAGCATCGATACGCACGCCCTGACGTCACATCGCCTTCGTATGCAGTATCACGGATAATCAGACTGACTGTCTATCACTAAGTATTCTACCTATATCAATATACATATTATAAAACTCAACGTCTCCCTGTCTGTCTGTCCGTTTATGTTCTTTTCGTGCGAAAACCACTTGTCCGATTTACACGTTTTTTTATTTTAATTCATAGCTATGTAATCTGGCCAGGATATAGGATATATTTTGTAAGATAAAGTAACATACAAAATAAGCTGTGACGATAATGGTCAATCAATTAGGAAAAAGATGCATTTGGGTCTTAAGCTGAGTAAATCATACGAGATATATCAAATTAATGTTCTACATAATTGTACATCTTATAAAGGCATAAAAAAAAAAATCAGCGATAGCATATATCTACCTTGTAAGGATCACCCACAATAAGCATTTTTCAGGTAGCATAACTCACACGTGCGCTCGTCCGACGGCATTCTGCAGTTCACGCGAGCGGAGCCACGGGGACAGCTAGTTCGATAATAATATTTATATTTTATTGAAAAAATATTTCACAATATTGTTATACGATATAACACTAATATACAATACTTACGAACAATACATATAAAAGGCAATAAAATCTCGTAGTGAAAACGTGTGCCCGACAATAATCTCGCAATTCAATAAAATATCCACGTCTATTGAAAAATTATTCACAACTAAATAATTAAAATCACCCTATCTGCAAACGACATTAAAACTTTTGAGGTTAAAACGAAAACAATTAAAATTGAATTCAAATCATGTCAAATCAATTTAAAAAAGAGCTTTATTCATTAGTTATCGGAGCACAGATTATAGACGAGTGTCCGCCACGTGACCCGTGCAAAATGGCGGCCGAGACAACGGTACTTATTATTCGGTACCAACTAACTAGTTTTTAGTTATTGTCCAGTGGTTTTGAAATGATTAAAGGTTGGTTTTCGCGTTTTGAATGTTGACCGGATTGCGTGGGATCATTCTTATATTAATTAGGGTTGTAGAAAACAAATACACGTACATACGTATTGTATTGTTATTTTTTTATTTTAACGTTTTTTACAAAGAATAAATAATTATGTAGATATTAATATTGTTTAATAATATAAAGTATCTAGTATATTTTGAAGTGGAATAACAGATATTTATTATAAACTAGTTGTTCCCGCGGCTCCGCACGCATTTATTACGCAGTAATTTCTTCGTTCGTAATTCTTATTTTTACTCATAATTTATTATTTCCAAAAATATTATTGACTGTTCTTACTCTTATGGACTTTCAATTATGGAATAACATGTACTCCCCGTATACAAAATTTCATAGGAATCGGTCAAGCAGTTTTTGAGTAACATTTACTTTTTACATAAGTAATTATACAGACAGACAGACAAAATTATTTTCAATGTTATATTCTAAATTTGTGTTATTTATAGTAATATCTATCAGTAAATTACATGTCCTACTGATAGAACTACAGATTAATTAATATAAATAGCGTATCGTTTGAGTTATAGAACATATGAGTTTAGTAGTGAAGCATTCTGCTGACACTCCTATGGACCATGTGATGGTCGTGAATATAAAGTGGATAGAGGGTGGAAGGTGGAACAAAGCTAACCGATCGCGGAGCAAACGACATTGTTCAACTTCTAATATAAATCCAAACGACATAGACACAGCCTTTATGTCTGGACGAGTTCACGCAACCTGCATCACGGAATTTCATTTATATTTTTCACTAGCTCACAGTTTTATCCGTGTTAAAATTCAACTAACTCTCCACCCGTGTAGCCTATCGTTTGTTCTCATTTCCTGTACTTGCCTACATCTAGGGCCGTCTTAAGCCAAGCAGAGGCCCTTGGGCATAAAACATGGGCACGTTGGGTGATTTTTTTATGGATAAAAACTTATGATATTGTTGTTCGATAATATTTTTGCCATGGATATTAAATTAAGTAAAAAAAAATTTTGTTTGAATATTAAATTCTCATTTACACAAAACAATAATTTCACAAAAAACATTATTTGTTAATGCTAAAATTATTTTGAACATACAAAAAACAACGTTTAATTCACAGTTTTAAGTTTTCACTTCTGTCGGCAGTTCTCAATAACTGCGTTTTATTTATTTATTACGTAAGTCAAATGTACGTGTCTAATTCAGAAATTTTAAAGAGAATTCATAGTAAAATTAGACTGAAAATTTAGCATCTCTCTTTTCTACGTAAAATAATATCTCGTTATTACGGGTCCCAATGACACCGGGGGCCCTGGGCACGTGCCTCATATGCCATTATGGTAAAGACGAATTTGCCTACAGCATACCAGTTTACCTGACGTTCACGGTTCTTGCTCCGCTCCTTAGGGTCGTCGTTTAAAGTTATATATACGATATGTACCTTTTTCAATGAATAGGTTAGAGATTCGCCTGTTCAAACAAACAAACAAAAAACAATATCATGAGCTTTATAACATATGTTTGTATGACAATTAAGTGTTTTCGTTGTCACAAAGTGACAATTTCTACAGTTATTTGTCATTTTCATTTGTAACATAATTAGACAAATTTTCTCATATTACTACACCATTGGTTAATTTCAATTTATTTCAGAATATCTTCAGAATATATATAATTAAATTAATATGCTTCTTTGCTCAACAAATATCATTGTTGCATAAAAACATCCAGTTAACTCGAGCATAATTCAATACTTTCTTTAGATACCAGGTTCCACTATAACAATAAGTTGTGAACGAGTACGAAAGAGATGGAAATACCGCCGATTCTTGATATAAACTGAGACGGAAGTTTTCTTTGTGTAAAATTTATTCAAGAGACGGCGACCGGCGGAAAATTTACAAGTTTCCAAAAGACAAGAAATTATTGGATGAGTTTGGAAGTCGTTATCTTCTAAATAATATAATTTTCTTAATCCTTATTTCTATTCTATTATATTATTAATTCTATTATTTATTATTGGCAATTCTATTATTAATCAAGCTATAGATCTGTCTGTATATGCAATATATTTTCCAAATTTCCAAGGGTAATGATCACGAATATAATAAAGTTTTTTGGTTGTCTGTTTGTATGTTCGAATTTAAATTAGAAATAGCTCATACTTTTTTATAAAATTTTAAAGCATATCTTGTCTATTAGTTTTTAATCGATACTGATGAAACTCTGTAGACAGGAAACATATATCAGTCAATCGTCAATAATACTTATAGAAGTCTTAAGAAAATAATTCAAAATAAATATTATTTATATTCTCAACAGATTTTGTTGAAATTTTATATACGAGGTGTATATGTCAGTTGTGATAGGCTTATGAATTGTGAACAGTATGAGTGAAAATAATATTACGAGAGAAAAACAACAATAATATTACAAACATCATTATTATTACATCATTAACAGAGATCACCTTTTGCGGCGATTATGTAGTTGTCAGGAACCATACTGGAAGCCATTGATGCGCCGCGCTAGTACGATGGCTTCACAACCGCGAAGCAATAATAGTGCGCGGGTTCGTGTGCTTCGATTATAAAGGTGTGCTTAGTGACAGACAAAACTTCACAAACTCTTGCTACCATGTACTGTTACAGGGTCATAATTCCGAGCAATAATAAAAACAAACATTGTCTAGCAATTACAATTTAATACTCAGCGGTAACGAGTTATTTGGCTGATGTTGGAATTGACTATAGTCTTGTAAGGATGGTCACAGAAAGCAGATCGAATGGTTATCCTTCATGTGGTATAGGAAGCTTTAACTTATTAATATTATAATATACTACAATGATAATACTTCTGAGTGGTGTCGGGTGTCTGGGTGTCTGGGTGTCAGAGTGTCTGGGCTTCATCGTGTTTCGATTAATTCGCAATACTTGTGTCGTTAAAAGCGCTTACAATTTATATACAGCAGTGCTCGACTGTAGCTCTATAGGCAGGAGTTAGCTTTTGTTAAAATCCACTTTTATTTTATTTGCATTATAGTGTTTTAAAAGTATTACTTGATCGACTAGCACCTACTTACTCTGTGATTCCATTTATTATGATTACTATCTTTATCTTTAAACGGCAAAAGTTTTAGGACGCTTACATAATCTCGCTAGCACACATTGTTGAGGCTTATGGAGCTGTGACTAGCGGAGGCGTTGCAAGTGAGCTAATCATCTACACTTTTAAGAGTTTGATTTATCCGTTCCGATTTGTTCGCGTCCTTTGATTTTACTTAAAAAGCCGATACTGAAAACATTGAGAGCGTAGCGAGGCGAACGAGATGACGAAAACGCACTTTCGCACTCACGCCGACTGTGGATACAAGGTTATGTTTATCTATATTTTCCTGATTGGCCGATCCTAATCAGATGTTTATATCTAGGTACTAGTTGTAAATTCTACAATATACGCTAAAACAAAATACAATAGAATTCCATTTGGTTTAGTTCCGTTACACCTGCTATAATGTTAGTAGAAACTTTGTAACCTTCATCGCTATACCTGTTCGAAGACTGTGGATGTCAACAAGCGCATGTCTCCTTGAAATTTCATAATATAAAAACATGGATAAATTGGTCTCACAAAGTTTTCTATATTTTTATACACAAATAAATACTAAGTAACAATAGACTAACGTACAGCCTAAATCACTGGAGCTACTAATATGCGTTTTTACAAGAAAGGAAAACGAATTACTAATAAAATTGAATGGAAAATGCGCTGACAGAAAAATGTGCTAATTAGTGAACTATAAAAAGTTATCTCCACATAAAGCTAGCTTTCAGATCTGTCACTAGCAGGGTCTGTGTAATTATTTTTATTATTGAAACGCGACCCCGCCCCCCCCTCGCACCGACATGCCACCCCGCGACCCCCGCACCGTCCTCGGCGCTGTTTAACGCTCACGTCCTATGGTATTCATGATCATATTAAAGAAATCCAGACAGGTTGCGAGAGATTCTATTAATTGACTTTTATTATTTAATTTCAAATGTTAGAAAATCATTAATTTAATTTTTTTTTTTTAATAGTAGAGAATATGCGTGCAGTCCACTTGATGCTCAGTGGTTATTAAAGTTTGTAGCTAGATATATGTAGTACCGACTTCAGAAAGATCGAAATCCTCGGGTCATTCATAATACGTTGCTTCTATGAAGGACTAAGTTGGTGTGCCAGTAGTGCCAGTGCCTACGTGTTACTAAACACACCTTTAGGATTCGTCTGTCTGCTTGTCTGTCCGTTTGTTTCTTTTTATATACCACTATGGTGGGAAACATGCATACGGCCAGCGTGATGGTAAGCGGCATCGCAGCCTATGGACGCCTGCAACACCGGAAGCATCACATGCGCGTTGCTGACCCTTTAAAACCCTATTAACTCCCCTTTTGAAGAATACCATACTGTATTCCCCTGGAAAAACCTCAGCAGGGAGCTCATTCCAGATCCGGAGTGTTCGAGGAAGTAAACTCCTCTGAAACCGGACTGTCCGCGACCATTTAGGTTCCAAGGTGTGAGGATGAACTCCATGCCGTTGGCGAGCGGTGCGATGCTGGAATGTAGCCGTTGGTATCATGTCAAACAATTCCTCAGAACACAACCCATTATACAAGCGGTGGTAGAACACGCATAAGGAGGCAAAGTATCTCTTTAGACTTAAAGGTTCGATACCGCTAGTGAGATTGGGATCGTCAACAATTCTCACAGCTCGTTTTTGAGCCGAATCAAATGGGCCAAGCTGGTGTTCAGGTGCTCCCGCCCAGATATGACAGCAGTACTCCATATGGGATCGGACTTGCGATTTGTATAACAAAAGTCTTTGCCCGTGGTTTTGTACTGCTTTTGCTCTATTCAACACCGATATTTTTGGACGTATCGTTCATAGTCAAGTTTGAGGCAAAGAGAGTTCCCAATAGATCAGTTTTCTCTTTAGCGATATGAGTCAAACTACCATCAGCATTTCGCAGTGATGGTAAGGACGACTGGCAAGAGTTTCTCTCGGCGGCTTTAGCAAGCGACCAGAACACACGACTCCCAGATGGTTAGCTTGCTAGTTAGTTTACGTTTTCATGCAACCGATTATTTTAATTCATAGCTACGTTACCTGGCCCCGTTATAAGATATAATTTGAAAGATGAAGTAACATACGAAATAAGCATTGACGATAATGGTGAATCAGTTCAGAAAAAAAAATACGCTTAGGGCGCTTACATGACTTACGTTGGGTAAACCATACATATATCAAATTAATATTCTACATAAAAAAGTCAGCAATCTGTATCTTCGAAGAATTATCCACTATAACCATTTTTGTCTTCCGTCTTTTTAGTGGGGCCATCATGATTCGCGCGTGCGCTCAAAGATCTGCAATCCATCGCTAGCGTAGCCGTCATGCCGGCCTGCAACCTTCTAGGCAGCTGGAAATACACTGTCTGATCCCGAAACACGACAAACCAAAAGGGAGTCACTATGACGGGTTTATGAATGAGCATGGTTGTCGCCACCCAGTCGGGTATATATAGACCCATATCATCTCGCTTTATTACTAGATAATGGATAAGCATCGGCTGATCTTGGAATGTGCCACGCCTACGTGAGTCACTATGGCTGGTTTCACACCTAGTGGTGGTCGGATCGAGTTGGCACAATTATAGTCTCATAGCACCTGGCAATACCGGTAACTTTCAGTATGTCTGTATTTTAACAAGATTTCAATATTCGCATAAAAATACAGCCTGCTTAAGTCTCTTGTGCTCGTGTGACCGGAGTGATCTCGCACCTAATGAAAGATTTTTTTTTTTTTTTTATAATAGCTCGGCACATTGACTGTGCTGTACCTGATGGTAAGCACACTACAACCCAAACACAACGACGACCACCAAAAGATCGAAATCCATCGGTGGTCGCTGCTGTCATGCCGGCCTGCTTAAATATCTCTTCACGTTACGCTTGAAGGACCCGATGTCATAAGAAGGAGGGAACACACCGGCTGGGAGACCGTTCCACAGCTTCACGGTACGACAAAGATAAGACAAAGAGAACTTTTTAGTTCGTGCCGAGATGGAAGTTACCGCAAAACTGTAATTCCGAAGCCCAGTGCGTGTGGTTCCGTTGTGGAAAGGAGAGGAGGGAATTAGATTAAACAGCTCTTCAGAACACTCACCATGATACAGACGATAAAACACACTTAGCGAGGCGATATTCCTGCGAAGCTGAAGTGGCTCGATGCAATGGGTAACGTCTGCATCATTAACAATGCGAACAGCCCGTCTCTGTAACCTGTCCAGGGCATCGAGGAGTTACATTGCGGATCCATCCCAGAGGTGCGAACAGTATTCCATACACGGCCGAACTTGTGCCTTATAAAGAAGGTACAGTTGACCGGGCTTGAAAAACCGTCGCACCCTGTTCAGGATCCCTAATCTCCGAGATGTAGTGGAGATGACACTCCCGATGTAATCCCTGGAGTTGAGGTCGCTGCGAATATTCACACCTAGGATATTGAGGCTGTCACGCATTGCTAGTGAGACGTTCTGAAGAGTGGGGAGGGGAGAAAACGGAGACTTTTTTGAGGAAAACGCGCACACCTGAGTTTTCTTGGCATTGAACTCATCCAAGTTACTTGCTCCCCATGTAGATACACCTATAAGTATTTTTAGTAGTAGTACAAGTATTTTTGACCTCATGTGTACCTCTCGAAGAATTAAATTTAATAATTTATGCTATATGGGATAAGGGCAGGAGAAAGACGATGATGATGGTGTAGATGTTTGGAAGTCGACAAAAAAAAATATTTTTTAGAATATACTTTGTTACATTTACCTAATAATTTTGAGTAAGATATTAGGATATATTAGGGAGAGAGAACAAAATATAGACCGAGTCAGCGACACAACTGTTCTATTGGTTTACCCACATCAGCTATATTATTTACGGATACCACATTTTGAATGCTTATAATAAGTACGTAGACGATAGCTTCTATTTAACTCAACATGTATTATAACTTAATATATATTATATTACATTAACTACCGCTTTGCTGAATTTCATTGTTTAATCTATATTGTAATAAGTATATCGTTTTAGTAATACAATGAATTTTTAAATTGAATAAGAGTTTTATTAACGCAACCGTTCGAGATTCATGCATGCATCTCTCTCATGTATGTCTTATTAATGTCATACGTAAATCTTATTCGACTTTATTATTGACTAGCTGTGATCGCGACGCCGCTCGCGTGGACTATAGAATGCGGTTTGTTGAGCACACTCACTAATCGTACTGCCCCTGCTCATAAGACGGAAAAGAAAAGCGCTTACTGTGGGGACCCTTAGAAGATCTACAATTATGTAGAAGACTAATTTGATATATCTCGTATGGTTTACTCAGCGTAAGCCATTTAAGCGCCTCAAATGCGTCCCTTCCCGAATTCATTCACCATCACTGCTCCAAGCCCGGTAAAGCTGTAAAAGCCGTAAAGGCTCCAGGGCCTTTAAGGTTAACAGTTTGTCAGTTCGAAAAAAAAACATCCCCTCTTATTTCGTATATTACTTTATGTAACAAAATACCTATAACCTGACCAGATAACATAGTTATGAAATAAAATAAAAAAAAAACATATAATCGGATAAGTTCATAAGATCATCGGAAAAGAACATAAACGGACAGACGTTTGTCTGTTTACATAGACGTTGAGTTTTATATTATGTATAGATAAAGTTAAAATAATAAACAAGTAAAAAACCAACAATGCAGAAAAGGATGTCATCATGATATCAATTTGAATCGATTTCCCACGAGTTATCACGTCATTGATACGATGCAGTACCGATCTAACAATTGTATATGACTTTTTACCACAATTCTGTTTGTATTGCCTATCCACCTGCGAACACAAATAGCTATCGCAATCCTTTATCTGTGGGAGAGATCGACCTGATACTGTTTACAAAGAACGAACAAAAGATATCTTCAAAAGTTTCCAAAACAAGTGCCCTTCTATGTTACTATTGTGTTTTAGATGGTACAATTGTTTTCTCTAGCAATGCTATTGTAAAAGTTGTTCAAAACCTTTAGCTACCAGTAAATCGGTAAGCTAATTAGGACCAGGTTTAAATTTATTCAGTAGTGATTACATGACATATGTCTATCTACAAGTATATAAAATACATGAAACATAGAAAAATCTTAGATTTTGCTATTTTAAATTTCTACATAATTTCGGGATAAGTAAAAGAAAATTCCTTTGATTTTAAATCCCACGACTTGTTAAACTTTTGTAAACAAATTTTATATGTTATTAGCTTAGATACTAGTTATATCGTGCTGTTCATAAACACATTTAAAGCTATGATATACATACTATTTTTTTTAAAGTTCAGTTTTATTTTTTAATATGTTTATCGTTGTGACCACAATCTCATCTGATATTAGGTGGTGGTCTAGCACAAAATGGTGACATGCTAAGCTTAGTGGGGAACTGGCTTTCAAATGCAGCTGCCCAAAACACATCTACAGATGCTTGGTGACAGAT
Source organism: Saturnia pavonia (assembly GCA_947532125.1). Lineage (NCBI taxonomy): Eukaryota > Metazoa > Arthropoda > Insecta > Lepidoptera > Saturniidae > Saturnia > Saturnia pavonia. The sequence continues at coordinate 11,400,733 of OX383919.1, read as the reverse complement.
TTTCAACTTGAAGGTGGTAGCTAGCCAGGCGGCTATTAGAAAATACCCTACCACCGTGATATGGTTTCATCACGATGTTTTCATCACAGAAAGCTTAGACTCATTACAGGAATCCGAACTCACATTAATCGACGCGGTGTTCGTATGCGCGAAATTCCACTGAGCCATCGTTACCTCAAATAGTTTGTTTCAAGCTGCATGATCATGCGAGTATGACGTTCAAAGCTTATAGTAAAAGGTAAAACTTACATAACAATGTCGCATTACTGTCTCTGATTGCTCTGACAGAGCCAGATAAATAAAACCTTTGATGTGTCGACAAAAATATTATAAACAGCCATAGCTTTGATGATTGGGCGTTTTTCTAGTCCAGACCAGGCTAACAACAATTCTCAAGATGAAAATCTCTCGTCAAATGACCACGCTGCATTTAATGGTAAGCACACTACATACCTTTTGGCGTCTGAAAATACACTGACTTATCCCAAAACGAGAGTTACTCTGTGAAGGGTTTGTTGTGAGAATGGTAGTCGGGTGTACATTCTTACCTTTCCTTAGCCAGCAACTAGACTTATCGTATAAATCTTCGACTATTTCATAATATAATATTACGTAAGATATAATTTATAACCAAACAAAAAATTCGCCGCCTTGCTGCTTGTGACTCAGGTGATGGTATTTTCTAATAATAAATAGAGTCTGTGTAAAGAGTGGTGCAAAAGAACCAACGAAAATTATGTAAATTGAGGTACAAGAAGTCCTCCCGAAAAACGAGATTATCGTCTATCCTTATGATCTGACTTCAATTACTAGATACAGTTTAGGAAGATTATTACAAAGGTAGAAGTTACAATAGTTTGCAAAACTCACGGCGTGTGAAGCTACGGTCAATAACTAGTCTATATGCGAGTGACAATCGGATTTACGTTTCCCCGAATACGATTAAATCGAATTATAAAGATCTTGACACTCGATATTATGCGAATGTAAACAGAAGTAACGAAACCATTGTAACACGAGGTTCTGCGCTCAATTAGAGATTATACGGGTGAGTTGTCGCCGCCCGCGCCTCCCGCGCCGCCGCCGCCCGCGCCGCCGCCGACTACGACGACGACGGTTTGAGAATAACCCACTGAAGCGTTAATAATTCGATTTATTTTGGTTTTTATTCATGACTAGTTCATGCCCGCGGCTCTGTCCGCAGGGTTATGTTGATTTTCTTCGTAAGTTTTTTTAGTCATAGGTACTTGTTTTGTCGCGTTTGTTTTGGACGGAAGTTCGATATGATGGAGTTGGATTTCACTGACATTATTTTAATCAAATTAAAATTATATTCGTTTATACAACGTTAAATTATTATTAAAGTATAAAAATAAATTCAATAAAATGAATTTAGTTACATTATCATCATTGATGGGTAACTTCATCATGTAGTAGTCACGTGGGATAAAACTTTTGTAGTTATTTTTGTTTTGTAACGACAATGAACCATAACTTATTACGTGAATACTTAGGCACATAAGTTTTTTCATCATGTACCTATAATTGCTATTTCAGCAACTGCCATTCAACATCGATCCGGTAAGCTCTTGATCACGCGCACTGATAACTAGAAATAAACGAAGAAAACTTACCTGTCAAATCAATAGCGTTAAAGTAACAATAAAAATTCATAAGTTAATAATGGAATAAGCAAAACAACCCTTCATCATAAAAAAATAGCTCCCGCGCACCGAAACCCAAATACAATACGAATGTGAATCCACACTCTACTCGCTTTGTCGCTTTTGTTTTACACAATGTGTTCTTACTTCTTATTTCTTCTTCTTCTACTTTTTATTTCTACCTCCGGTTTTCTATTATTTCTATTTGTATATTTATTTTACTAATCCATATTTAAAAAAACTATTTTATTATTCAAGGATACATAATATAATTGTCATTGATTCTATAATTTAGTCTTTTAAATCTTTACCTGCCTTTTTATCAGAAATTCAAAACAACTCTATTGAGTTGATTGATAAGTAGACTGGTTAGTAAACTGACTAGAAGTTTAGTGTATGTTAGATTTGCATAGTGATCGGCATTTTCTAATGCCCGGTCGGCTTGCTACCTCCTTCAAGTTGAAAATTTGGCTTAGTGAAGGTAAAGTAGTAGTGTGGGATCATTTTCGGCGACATGGTCACAAATGAGATTTTATTCAAATGTTTATCTATATATAAAAAATGAATGTTTGATTGGTTCTCCCCCGTGCGTTCCTAAACCATTCATCCGATTGCGATAGAAACTTTGCACCTTCAAAGATTCTATATTAATACAACTAGCTTACAATAGATGGCACGCGAGTCGTTACATTCCGAAAACAACAGAAACCAAGTCTCGGCCAAAAGCCATAATGTAAAAAAATATCCAAAACCAAGTGATATTATTTGGATTTATAATAAATTCCTTTATCAAACAGACAAACGGATAAAAATATATTTTTATAAGAAAATAATACATATTAGGTATCGAGTACCGATTGAGTCACAAAAAATAATTCACGGTGTTTTATTCCATTCAATATAAAAGCTTTTCAACACAATAATTGTACCACACTCAATCGTTTCTACACAATGTGTAATTGATATTACTCCAACTACGTACAATGCGATATTATTTCTTTCTATATTAACTAAATTTATTATTGTTTCTGTTCTTATGAATTAATAAATGAAAATAAAGATATACTAGCTTGTACAAACATTTCGCACATTATAGAATGTATAAATTCAAACAGTCATGTTAGTTAAACATATTGTTAATAGATGGCGCTTTGAACACATTTTCATTAGCATTAACATATGGTATCCCTAATTAATCAATCAATGAAAAAATATTTTATTCAATTTAGGCCCTAAGAAGGCACTTGTGCATGTCAACACACTACTACCGTTTCGTACAAACATCCCAGTCATCGAGATGAACAGGCAAGAAACTTGATCGGGCTTATTGACGTTTTTAACAGTATCATAAATTTTAAACTAGGAAAAATAATAGCGGGGTACATAAGCTTTAAAAAGATATTTGAATAATTAATTTTGATGAAGAATAATTCTCGGAGATATGTCTATGCCAGGAAAAAAATCTTTTTGACAAATAATATATATGATTTTAGCATGTTCAATGTATTGCCGGCTTTGATGCAGTTTTCTCGAGCGACATGAGGTCGAAATGACCTCGTGACTATCTTAAAACATCAGTGTGTTGCTAGATCTTTATTCTCGGAGCTTTAACGAATATGAAATTTTGTATTTAGACAATGTTTTATTTGCTTACTTTACCTAGGTAGGTGTTTTTATCTTCAAGACTTCGAGCAAAGTTATTGATTCTTCAACGAGAAGAAACATGCAAGACTCAATTTCCTAAAATATTGTAAGATTTGTAATATCACTTAATACTCGTCACATCGGGTGGAACGACAATATATGTTGAGTTCGTTTCGACCTCCTACTTTAGTGAACGTATCCAGCGATCTGACTGAATAGAAGCAATTTGGTTTTCAACTCTTACAGTGATCCTGTGTTTTCACTAAAGGAAAACATCATAACGAAACTTATGGCTTATGGTAGAGCAAATTTTAGTCTCAACTGACTGTCTATCAACATCAAGTTTAAAACCCATAAGGACTTTACATAAAAGACAATATTGGTATAACGTAATAAAAAATGCTATTTCGATAAACAGCAATTGCTACCTGCTATTATACTTAAACATTCTTTTTTAGTGTGTGTTTTGTGAGTGTGTTTTTTTGGTACAATTAAAATCACATTGTGGTTTGTGAAGGCACAGCTGATTTTTAAACTTTAAAAGTATTGAATGACAACTCATTGTTACTGGAAATAAAGAAATAATATATGCCTTTATTGGTATCTCTTACTCTTGAAAATTGAATGGTTAGATTTAAGAAAGAGTTATAGAAGTTTTTTTCCATCCCTCTCAAATTTCATGTTTAAAGTGTCCTAAATCTTTCACGGATTTCAAAAAATACTTTAGTCAAATTTCGTCATAACTTCACAATTTTTAAAGTAGTGGATTATAAACAGTTCTTCAATAAATTATCCATTTAACTAAAAACTGCCTGTGACTTTGCCTCCGTTAAAATGTTTTTATTATCCTCCGGCAAGTCACTCTATATCTAATCAAAATGAAAGTGAATTATGAATTATACGATTTCAAGTCACATATTTATCTGCTAAATTAAATAACTCTCCAAATTTTGTTTTAATCTAGAGAAGTTTAAGAGTCGATTTAAATCCCGTCACAGTGTCTCGTAGTGACTCACAGGTATGAGTCTTTTTTAGAAACTGCCAATCCAGCCACCTCTACTATTTTCAACCTTTTTCTTCCTATTTACGTTTCCCCCGTTAGAACTTGCCAGGGACATCTCAAAATTCATGGACCAATATTCCATATAATTCCAACCCACTTCACTGGATGCATAATAACCAAGCTGTACTATGCAAAGTATCTCCATTATTACACAGTATATGATCAATCTATACATACAATAAAATTAGTGTCTGTTTGTAATGTCAAAATAACAGATTAACAGGTAACTAAATGCGTAAGAAAGTATGCACAGTAGGTATAGATATAACCATAACTCATTTAAAAAAATTTTGGCTGTCAGTTTGTCTGTTTGTTCCTGCTAATCTCCGAAACGGTTGGACTGATTTTGACGGGACTTTCACTGGCAGATAGCTGATGTTATAAGGTACAACTTAGGCTAGAATTATTTTAGAAAAATGTTTAGGGTTCCACATAAAAATAAAAGACCTTTTTTAGTAGCCCACGCGGGCGGAGCCGCGGGCACAGATAGTAACACATAAAACACCTACACGATAGAGTAAAATCCCGCGAAAATCTTCTTTTATAAGTTATCACCGTATTATTTTTAGTTAGACGTCACGACAGCGACTGCTGTTGGATCCTCATTTCTTTTTAATTGATTGTAGCACGGCAAAGTGACAGTTCTGTATACCTCATGGTAAGTATAGTACAATCCAAAACAACGGCGACCACCGAAAGATCGGTGATCCACATCCGGCCGTCGATGTCCTGCCGGCCTGCAAGCCTCTCTATACACACTGGCTGATTCCGGAACGTGACACACCTAATAATGTCACCATGGTAGTCGTTACGACTGGTATATAGTGGCTGTGATCCATCTCACACCTAAATCTTGCTCTTCTTGAATACACTTTACATTTGACGTCACACTGATCTGACCGTACGCTGTACCCTTCTATAAACAGTGATGGAACTTGAACCAAAATGCACTATTTTTAACTAGAACACAAAAACGGTCATTGATTCTTAATTCAACCAATATAAATAACAAATGTATAGTAGGTAGTTTCAACCATAACATCTTCATCGAGACTATCCTTTATGAATCGACCACGCCCGCAACAATTAACCACAATGCAGTTATTGCCAACAAATATAAATTACTTTAAATTTTGACTTACTAGAACTATTCAACAAAATTAAATTAGGCCTTATTCCCATAATAACAATATATAAAATTCTGTGACAATACAATTATCACGTAACCAACTTTACTTTGCTATCAATAAAACTGTGGAAAGTTCTTAAATTGTTAGTGATATGGTTTAATTTCGTACATCAAATCTAATCTAAAACGCAAAAATGATAGATTTGATTGCAACAAAACAACAAGGGTTCGATTTTTAAATAATAGAAAATTAAATAAATAATAAATGAAAAACACAATTATTCGAGTGTTATTCATAATAATGCACTCGGATTGAATACTAAGTGAATGGGTATCGTGTGGCGCTGTATTGTTGTACTGTATTTCTACTGTGGTTTAGGGACAATCGGTACAATGGAATCAATTTATCGGTAATTATTAATTACTTATTATTTGACATATATTCTGAATCAATAACGTTCCTTTTTTTAAACCGGAACGTGCTTTCTGGTATACGATTTAATGCGACAAATCACTCCGTTAATTTTAACTAAACTAAACTCATTTGACTGACTTACAAATCCTACTTATATATATACTGGCTGTGTCCGCGGCTCCGTTCGCGTGGACAGTACAATGCTGTCGGGCGAGCGCACGCGCGATTTACACGCAAAAATGCTTATTGTGGATGATCCTTGAAGATAGACATATGCTATTGCTTACTTTTTGTAGGTATTTTTAATATCTACAGTTATGTGTTACATTAATTTGATGTATCTCATATGGTTTATTTAGCGTAAGCCATTTAAGCGCCCCTAAGGCGTCTTTTTTTCCCCGAATTAATTATCGTCACTGCCTATTTCGTATGTTTTTTTTTATCGTTGTAGGTTTGGCGTAGTGGTCACAATCTTACCTAATGTTAAGTGAAGATGTGGCCCAAGATGATAGCACGCTAAACCTAGTGGAAGACTGGCTGTCAAGTGCAGCTGCCGAAACACACCTATTGGTGCTTGGCGACAGATTTTCAACTTGAGGGTAGTAGCTAGCCATGCGGGTATTAGAAAAAGCCCTACCACCATGCTATGGTTTCCTAACGATGTTTTCCTTCACCGAAAGCTCAGGCTCATTGCAGGGATTCGAACTGACGTCAATCGACGTGAAGTCGTACACACTACCACTGAGCCATCATTGCTTCATTGTTATGCTTCCTGCAATTGTCAAAGAGACATTTCATTACAAGAGTTACGATATACAGCAGCGTACCTCCTTAGCATCTGTTATAAAGCAGTCATTAAAAAAAAAAAAAATTGTAACTAAAACGAAACTCTGAAGTAAGAACTGTTCTTAAAACGAAACCAAAATAACTTTATTGTTCACGACTCATTACGTTTTATTAGCAAAATATTTTTGTAAATAATATTTTTAAACGTAAAAAATGTAACAAAGACGATTGCGCGAGCGCGCACTTACCAACAAATAATGAAATTATATCTTTTATTAAGCTTCTTTTTTTTTGTTATTGAAGTATTAAATTTCTATTATAGTTTAGTCAATGGATGATTGTTCAGTTTGTTTTTAGGTAAACCTCATTGCAACTTCTGTGAAGCTAACTAAAAAACAAGAACTCACCTAGAGAATTTAAGCGATATATTAAGCAACGGTCTTGAATTTTTAGAATAATTATGGTATGTTTTTTTATTTATAATAGTTCTGCACATTGACTGTAATGTCCCTGATGGTAAGTACAGTACAATCCAAATAAAACGGCGACCACTGAGAGATCAAAATCCTTCGGTGGTGGTGGTCGGTTATATAAATTGCTGTCTACTGATGTACAATGTATATGGACATGGATTTAGCCAGTATGTTCTTCATGGACGCAGACAAAGACTAAACTAATAATATTATGCCTTGCTGCCTTATCTAAAAATATTTGAAACTCGATTGAAAATGCCTTCATGTTGTCTATTAAAAATAGCAACACTTATATTTTTCCAAACACAGAGTTACACATAATGCTGGAGTTGCGTTATGGTCAAGTCAGTCAGCACTCTGCTAGTTTCTTGTACCGTCTATATCATGGCGAGTGTTCTGAAGAGCTTTTAATTTAATTATTCTCCTCACCATTCCTTTACAGAACCACACTGGCCCAGCTTTGGAGTCACAGTTTCATGGTAACCTCCATCTCGACATGAACTAAAAGTTCTCTATGTCATATCTTTGCCGTACCGTGAAACTGTGAAACCGTCTCCCGGCCAGTGTGTTTACGATTTGGGGTTCTTCAAGTGTAACAGAGGCCGCTGACGAGTTGACCATGCCTTTTAGATCATACTGTGTTTACTAAACGGGACAATGCCGTGCAGAGCGAATGAACAACCATGCTATTTGTTTATTTATTTGTACCGCCAGTGACCATTGCACTAAATGCATTTATAAAAGTAAAACAATTTGAACAAGAAAATGTACTGGGCCTTTTAAGGTAATCAGAGCATGCACCTTCTAGATAAAAATATATGAAAACAATACAAAGAAAGTTATTAGACAAAGTTGTTAGATTAAGTTATTAAGAGATTATTAGAATTATGTCAATTAATTGTAAAGTTAAAAAATCATCAATGTGAACGGTATATAACCCACAAAATTACACTTTTGCAGCACTCTGTCGTCTCTTAACAGTCTTGTTATATTACTCCTGAACACCGGATGATAATTCTTATATATTTAAATACTGTCGCCAAGAGTTTTGCCAGATTTGCATACTCTGCTTATGGTGGAGTGATGCGGAAGATTAATCTCTGCGAAAGGTACCTGCATTAAAGCGCCCGGACATCTATGATATCTGCGAATTACTCGTATGAGAGAACAATACAGACTTGAAGGCTATGGTTTTATCACAATGTTTTCCTTCACATAAAGCTTACCGTGGGATTAAAACCAACAACGGTCGACGTGGTGTTTGAAAACACTACCACTGAACTATTCCATATAGTTTTGAATTAAATTATTTTAGAAATTAGATTTATATCGCAAAATTACGTCAAAATGATTTGGTTTGGGATCGTGTTCCACTCAATTCAGCCTGTTTACTATAACTATTATTTAAACCATTAAACAATCCTCACCATTATACAAAATATAAAATTATATATCTATATAACAATTAATACTTAAATATCTTTCATTCTTTCAATTCAAAACCTACACCATTTGAATTGTATTCCCTCTGCTGACTGTTGATTTGTTTAATTTAGTCGTCAACTGAACTATATAAATAGTATTAAATTAGTTCCAATAAGAATAACGAGTAAGATTTTAATGTTTTTACGTAATCAGAACCGGTGATGAAGGTTAATTATCATTTAAATTATTTTAATCAATATCACCGTGTCCTTAATTAACTGGTATTAGAATGAAAACAAAGATGAGATCGCTACGTGAATATGACAGATTGGGCAACTTATGTTTGTACAAGCAACTGAGCTATTCTCTTTTATTTGACAATGTACGTAAGTACTGATTGCAGAAAAATGTTTGCTGTTTTTTGAAGTTATATTTATTTTGTCGCGTTGAGTAGCGGGTCAAACTAAGAGCTGCGCGCGTATCATGTGACGTAAGTGCGACTAAATGAAGTTAGCCGTCAATGATGATAATGTGAATTCATTTTACTGGCTTACATTAATTTTACGTTGTATAAATGAGCATTATTTAAATTCAAATTGAATTAAACAAAAAATACTACGTTAAATAATACATATTATAAAGAAGTCAGTAGAATGAATTTGCATTATTATGATTGACGGCTAATTTCATGATGGAGTTATTCTTATTTTGTTATACTTCTCACGTGCGTACTAACTAGGGTTGCTAGTCATACTCAATAATAACGTGTTCTACTTTATTTTCGATAAATATACTTAATACTCTTGCATAAAAGTAAAGTATGCGAAAATACTTTACCTCCAATCTTTACTATGATGCGTAAAAGGAAATTCTCATATGGGTAAATGGTTCTATTTATCGATATTTATAAGTACAGTACTATAGTCCGAAGAAAACATACTAGCAATAATAAAATATTTCAGAGAAAAATACTGTTCACAGATGGTAATATAGGTATAACTTATAATGCAATGATAGTCTTCTCAATAGAAGACAAATAAGCTTATTTACTCTCTGGTCCCGCCATGAATCTGAAGTGGCGTGTACAGAGAACAGATCGTACATAAATGTCATAAAAAAACTAGTTATTTATTTATTTAAATCTAAATTTCGATTGTTACACTACCTTTGTAATTTTCGAAGATAACAAAAATTCTTAGCGTGTACTAAAAGCACTCAAAAGTAAGTTTTTATTTCCCTAAAAATTTTGATTTTTTTTCTTCCTAATACTTTTTTTTTCTATTCAAACAATTTGATACGTTATTTGTCTCAAGACAAAGTTGACAACCCTAGTGCGTACATAACTAAGTAAATACAGACAAAATTTTTTTTCATTTCAGCATCTTCCGTAATGCATGCGAATATGTTTAGTTTTATATTACCTTCAAGTAATACTTTCTCGTCAACTGAGGACCAGTTGACTTGACAGTTGACTGTGATAATGTGTTTTTGAATTGTCCCAGTACGTCACGGTACTTGAAGAATAATTCTCCAAGTATCGGGTTTACTCACCAAACAATTTATTCGTTCATCGTCAGCCGACAGCGTTAGGATCCAGAGAGTATACTTTGTTGGTGCTGTCCGTACTTACTACACGTAAAATATTAATCTATTGAAAAACTTGAAAATACATTAGCACGTTGAACAAACACAACACACAGACATACACACAAACACATACGCACGTTTGACGCAACGTTAATCTCTATAGTTTACTTAATTTTAATGTTTGGACTCAATTAACCCGCTTCAAAGACACCAATTGGGTACAGTCGAGGTATAAAGTGATAAATATAAATGTTATATATATATGTATGTTATAAATAATGAATTGTACTTAGCCTGAACCTGAGTGGTCGTCCTAGGGTCAAAATGAATACCATAATAAATTAGATCTAACAGGCCTGCCTATATAGAAACAGTATATGCACGGGCTAACACGGAGCGTCTCGTGTAAGCGAATCACTATGACAGGCTTTTCATCATATGAATGGTGATCGCGACCTAGTTCAAAATTAAAATTAAGATCAAAAATAATTTTATTCAGTCTAGGTCCTAAGAAGGCACTTATGACCGTCAAACACTATTACCGGTTCGGACAAACATCCCAGTCATCGAGAAGAAACGGCAAGAAACTCGATAGGGCTTTATTTTATTTTTTTCTTAACCGTATAAATAATATTTAGGGTCAATTATCATAGTATCATATTAATAATTTAATGAATGCACAGAGAGGGATTCACTTCCAGACATCACTATCATTCACTAACGTAATTCACCCTATAGTTAATAACCTATTGACAGTAAAACCAGCTGGACATGCTCCTTGAACTCATTGTTTGGCAAATCAATAATGTTCTTCGGGATCTTACTATAGAACCTAACACTTTTACCTAAAAATGTTTCTTCGTCTAAAACACGGTACGACTAATTTATATCTATTTCTAGTATTAAAAGTTGGGCTGTATAGACCTATTATTATAAGCCTCATTGTATTAAACAAATGAAAGTTAAAAACAAAGAAATATATGTTGTGTTCAACTTTAGCGTTTTGTGAAAAACATGTAAAATTATATTATATTGTCGGTACAAATGGAATTTTTAATTAAGTTCACGAGCTCCGCAACGGAAAGTTAAACACATACTATTAGATGCTTGTCGACAAATTTTGTAGTGAAGGCTTTAGTAATTCCAGCAAGTACTTATATTTCCGCCTTCGTTTTTTAATAACTTGGCTCCGATGAATGGCATTAATGCCAATTTTACACACATATTGTGTGACATTGAGAGCCAAAGGACTAAGTAAATTAAACATACAAAAATAATATATTGTAAACCTGTTTTGTATACTTCGTCTTCTTCTTACTAAAGGCACAGTGTGTTTATATACAACTGTGCCAATGTTACGTAGATAAAACATTTTTTTTTCTATTAATCAGATTTCCTATAACACTTTAACAAAGCTAAATAGTTCAGGGAGATTTTCTGGCAACTGAAAATTCATGCTTCTTATTATTGCATCACGCAAAAAACCAACAATATTTAATAATATAGGTAAGGGAGTTTTTGTGGCAACTCAAAATGCATGTTTCCAGTTTATAATATATATAACATAGTACACGTATGCACAACAACTAAATTATATCACGCAAAATGCCACCAATATTACATAATATAGGGTCAAAGAACCTAAGTTAATGAATTAAAATAAAAACCACAACATGGCAGTTCAAGATCCTGCCAAAAACACCGTTATCATCTGTTTCATTGAGTTCTTTGTTGATTTTGTCAAACATGTAGAAATCATATCAGGGTAGAAAAAGGGACGTTTTTTCCTTTTTTAATTTCATAAGAAAAAAAACTTGCCATGGAAATGAGAACAACAGAAGGAAAATACACACGGGCCTAAAAGGTAATTAAAAATTAAATTTAATGTATTATTCAGTAACAATTTTTGGCAGATCTTCATCTGTTATATTACGTGGTTTTTATTTTAAATACATTCTTTAACTCACGATCGTTGTCCTTATTTAGTATAGATAGTTCTAACAAGGGAGCATTGGAGTTTGAACTCATTTTGAAGATTAAAAAGACTACGGAGGTTAAAAAACACTGGAAAGAAAAATAAGAAAAAACAGACGATATGGATTCGACCTTTATATAAATGACACCTTAACATGGATTATAAAAACAACACCTGATTTGGCTGCATGGTCTTAGGTACATTTGCCTTTTCTTTTAATTGATGAAAGGGAAGAAGTATACAAAAATACAAAAAAAAAAAAAACGGAAGGTAGTAATTTTTATTATGATGTAAAACTTTCGTCGTTGCTGATACACGTATTAGTTCAGTGAGGTGTCCACTGTTCGACCGGGCGGGCCGCGCCGCGCCGTGCTGCGCCGCGCCACACTCTGCGCGCTGCACGCGTCTTATGATTTCTGTTACCACGGTACCAGGTACGCAATACACTTTTTGTTTTTACCTTAATTTATTTTTAATTCTTCTCCTCTACTCTACATCTGACTGGATCTTGATTCAGCTACGTGCTGGTTAGCTACCGAATCTTTAGTTAGATTGAAATAAATTTACACATATATTTTAAGAGAAAAAGAAAATTCCTTAGAAATCTCTATCTACTTCGCGCAGCTCAACTGGTGACATACCCTCCACTCAACAGAAGTTCACAGCCAAATTGCCTTGTGTTGTGTTTCTGTGGTGAATAGGGTTTCCACAGCTGCTTGGGAAAGGGGGATCCAAGGTTGACAGCGCGCTAGTAATACCTTTGGTCTTATAAGCACCCATAACCTTCGGTAACCGCTCACCATCAGTCAAGCCGTAGTCTAGTTAATAATTTAATTGAAAAAAAGTTAATGTGTTACCATCTTCGACAACATAGAGACTTAATATCACGTGAGATTGTAATTAAAGTTTTTTTTATCTTTTTATATCATATCAAACTGCTGTACTAGATGGTGAGTACAGTGGAATGTAACAAAATCAGCAACGTGCCATTATGGTGATACAGCACGAAGTATATGAACATTGTTACCAACGTAACAATATAATTATAAACTATCTAAATACGTGCCTGTGTTTATACCGACACAATATTTGAGTACATTTTAGAAACTTGAATTTCCCTTTGCCAGTTTATTCGGAAAACAATATTAAACAAATTTATTGTTTGCAGTCGTCGGTTATACCTCCTTCAGTATGTTGATATGTAGAGTTAGTTTTTTGGTCCGCATATGTAACTATGTCAAATTATTATTATAGACGACGCATGGTTTTGTTCTAAGAATTTGAGATGGTATTTATGTATAATTTTTAACTGGTTCCGCATTATGAGTTAACTACACTGTAGCTCGTGTAAGTAGATTTTAAAGACAGTAATGACCGTCGAAGGATCCATCGACAGTCACTGTTATCCTGCCGGCCTGCAAATACCATTTAGTAGATTAATATAAATGAAAAGTAATCACGGAAATTCATATTCTGTGAATTAGTTTTCTAAAAATTAGAGGAATACAAAAATAACTTATAAAAAGATGGCAACCAGTTGTACGCGCATATAGTGAAAATCCCGACATAGTGACTCACCTTATTAAGTCGCGTCATGTCATCATCTATTAGGTACATATTATCTAATTAGATAGAGGTTTTCACCGTGGGTCTTATGCAAACTTACTTACCAGAGCCAGTATTTAATAAAGAAGATTTTTGTCATAAAACCGTCCCTGCCTATCCCATACAACATACAGTGACGTTATGATGCATCTTAAGTAGCAAGGTACAAAAAAAAGTCTCCTTAAAATGTCAAATAGTAAATATAGTTCTGTCGAAAGTCTTGAATGCTCCGTCTTGGTTCCCATTGTAACCAATAAGTGACCAAATATTGTCACACATCGCTCCGGCGTTCGATGTCCCGTGACCGCGTCCTTTGTCTCGCTCTCACGTGTTCACTTAGAGCGGGACGACTGCGGCGAAATGAAGTGCAGGAATTGACAAAGCTGCCGCCAAACAAAATACTAGCATGGTGGTAATCCAGGGACGGACTGAACGGAAATTAGGCTAAGAGATTGTTGCATTGACATATTTTGAAAAAAAAAAATGTGGCACGACAGAGGACAGACTTTTCTGTTTTGAAATTAGGTGAAATTATATATTTATTATCTGTAAAAATAGTAATGCAATAAAACTGATAAATTAAAAAAAAGTGATTTATTTATTGTCAAAGATAGTAAATTGACAAGCCTTAAGAAGTATCAAAATAAATTGAAGCCAAAGACATATATTTGGGTTTGAATTGTAAACAAACTAATGAAACTACTTACTTTTTTTTTTAATTTTTGGCTTCTGCTTATGTAGACAATTTAACCAATGTCAAATGTGATAAATACACGTTTCAGAGTTTATTAGCCAAATACTCTGTGTACTGTAGAATTATCTAAAAACAAAACAAACAATGACACATCACAAAACAGTCACTTCATAAATAATCTTTTGTTATAGGATATGCAGAGATTTTATAAAATGAGATATGTTAAATATATGAATAGAAACAATATCTACAAAAAATACTTCACAAATATTATTTTTATTAGAAATAGCCGACAGATTATTTAAAAAAACAGTAAAAATCAATTTTACACAAATTATTGACTAAACTAACAACCAGCTGCAACTTCATTCGCGTTAAGTACAATATAAAATTTAATTAAAAATAGTTTTAACGGCATTATCCAAATTCTTTAGAGATTAACACATGTTCTAATTTTTAACTTGTACTGCTCTGCCAAAAATTTACCGCGATAAGATCAATAATACACAAAATGTTAATTATTCATCCAAATATATTTTATTACCTTCAAAGTATGCTCCTTCAGAAACGACACACTTGCGCCGACGAATAAACCAATCATCAAAACATTTTTAAACGGTTTTTCCGGAATTGAGTTTAGTTCTTAATTCTCCTTTATGTATTCTACCGAATGAAAACGGGTGACACGAAGTGGTAATTTGAGTTTAGGAAAAAGAAGGATGTCGGCTGGAGCCACATTTGGCAAATAAGTTGGTTGCTTGATGGTATTTGTTGAGTTTTTGGTCTATGTTTTGTCCACAATTTGTGCAAAGGCGCATTATCGTGGTGCAAAATCCAAGAATTTTCTTTCCATAAATCATGCGTTTTTCGTCGAATTTGCTCTCTTAAAATAATATACTTTATTTACCGTTTAACCTTCCGGTAAGAATTTCGAGTGCACAACACCGCAATAGTCAAAGAAAACAGTCAATATGACTGACTTTTGATCAACTTTGGCGTGGTTTTTTCGGTTTCGGTTCAGTTGGAAGGCGCCACTCCGAAGCTTATTGACTAGTTTGCCGGTCAAACTCTTAAACTCCCGTCTCGTTACGAGTAACAATGCGTTGGGTCGGAATTGACTCGTTCTAGCATGTCCTCAGATTGCAGAAAATTCAGGTCTTTTGGGACTAGCCGCGCGGCAACTTGTTTCATACCCAAGTGATTATTTAAAATGATACGGATCAACTCGAGAGATACAGAAAGTTCAGTGGTTAACTCTCTCAAATTTGAATGAGGATTTTTAGCCACTATTTCCTTCACTTTTGCGATGTTAACTTCACTTGAAGACGTTGATGGCCTACCAGGGCGAGGCAAATCTTCCATCATATCTCGACCGCTTCTTAACGTGTTTTTGATAAAGTCGATTCACCGTAAGTCTTCTGTAACATTTTTAGTGTCTCCAAACACGAAATTCCAATGGTGATGCAAAATTTAAGACAAGCTCTTTGTTCGATGTTTTTGTCCATTAAAAATTCACAATACACACTAGATATGATCTAACTAAAACAGCACTGTATTTAATCTAAATGACAGATGCAACTCAAACTCCGCGCCAAAATGAAACAGTTGTGTCAATCTAACAACAACAAAACAAATGAATTTGGAACCATAAACAAATCATCCATTCCCGACACTTTTTTACTGAATGTATATATTTCACACATTATAGAATGTAAATAATCTATCTGCTTTCATACTAGTTTAACGGATTATTAATAGACGGCGCTATCAATATGTTTTCATTAGCATCAATAGATGACATTCTTAATGAAAACGTTTTTTAATCATTTTTGTTAATAGCAACATTGATTTTAATTGTCTATGTTTCGTCAATAGCGGTGAGCATAGCCTTTAAAACGATGTTTGAATAGGTAATTTTCATGAAAAATCAACGAAGATATGGCGTTACCATTAAGAACACCTTTAAGAAATATATAGGTATCTCTAACTCTAACTTATCTTATCCTAATACTATTAAATTAGGAATTTTAGCATACAATATATGTAATTGGTTTCTCGGAAATGGCTCTTACGGTTACTTTCCAAGTACACCAATTTTTTTTTTGTTAAATACCGATGGAAGTTCGGTTACCCGAATATATATATTTAAACGATCATAATAAAAATCCCCGAGTACGTACCAGTGTTAGTATTTCGAGTCGCGTTCAGAGCAGAGCGCAGTCGAAGTGGCCACGTCTTGTGTCCATTCGCCGACCATCGCTCAACACTCGACACTCGTCACGACTCACACACTTTACAGCGCACCAAAAAACCTTTCTCATTGCGACATTCAAATTGGTACACGTTTTTATTCTATCATTTCTAATTTGTTTCATCTGCATGACTGACAAAAGTATGATGTCAAAATACTCAAGTAATCACAAGTAATCGCGATCACCTAGAGTTCGGCGATGGTCTGATATACATTGGCTGGTATCAGAATACAACAAGCCTAAGACCACTATGCGGCTGTTGTATCCTACAAAACTGGACTATTATATTCCTAATTTTTACCTATATACATATAATAAAATTGAAATGTCTGTTTATTACGGGTTTTTACTAAATGCAAAAGATACCTATAAAAACCCATTTTTTAATTTTTGTCTGTCTGTTTGTTCCGCGTAATCCCTGAAACTGTTCGACTGATTTTGACGGGACTTTCACTGGCAGATAGCTGACGTTATAAGGAATAACTTAGTCAAATTTTATTTTAGAAAAAATATTAGGGTTCCACACTAAAAATAAAAACCTTTTATAGTAAGCACAGCTAGTCTAAAATATATTAACGAATCTGCCAACAAGACTTATTAACTATTTAGATGTAGCAGGAAACAAATTGCTGACTGGTAGAACATGACAATTGGAACTGGTTCGTGACTACCATACAAAATGTATTGTGGAACGCTTAGGCGTGTCGCGTTTCATGACAAGCGGGGTGGCAGAGATATGAACCTACTTTTTTTTTCGAACTGGCTATACTGTTAGCTGTAATGACCCTGAAGCCTCAAACGGCTTATACAACTTCACCCGGGCTTGGGGGCGACCGCTTAAGGCAATCAGCCCCGAAAGCAATGCAACTAATTCCGAGGGTGCCAAAGTGGCCGAACCTCGGCTCGGACTGTTGCAGCGATTGCAAATAAGTCGCGATCTAACTAATTTTCCTGACCCAACTAAATTACGCCCACTATGCACATTGTGATAAACTGGTCACAGTGACTCAATTGGTTTTTGTCGCTTTTCGGAATCAGCTAGCCCTGCTGTTGAGAGGTTTGTGGGCACAACAGAGTGGTTTTGAGATTGTAGGTACTGACGTACTAACCGGCGCAGTGAAATCACTATAAAAATATCTATACATATTATAAAACTGTCTGTCCGTTTATATTCATTTCACGCGAAAATCACTCATTCGATTTACTTGTTTTTTATTTGAATCCCTAGCTATGTTATTTAGTCAGGTTATAGGAAATTGTTAGATAAAGATACATATGAAATAAGTAGCGACGATAATGGTGAATCAATTCGGAAAAAGACGCATTTGGTGCGCTTAAATGGCCTACGCTGTGTAATACATACGAGATATATATCAAATTAATGTTCTTCGTAATTGTAGACCTTAAAAATACCTACAAAAAGTCAGCGATAGTAATGTTTATCTTCTAAGGATCACCCACAACAAACATTTTTGTCATCCGTCTTTTGAGGCAGCACGATTGTCACATGTGCTTGACCGACGACATTCTGTAGTCCACGCGAGCGGAGCCGCGGGCATAGCTAGTTAATAATCATATAAAAACAATATTCCTATTCATATTTAAAATTATAATACGTTGGTAAACGAACGGATTCTAGGTACAGTAATAATACACATATCCAATATTTCTTGAGGGTGTCTTAAAATGACGTAAAGTGGTTTCTTAAATATAAAGGGGTTGAGAGCTCGCGACTCCCTCAACCCCCTCAGCCCCGCCAGCCCTTTCCTGCGGTTTATACTCTGTATTGCATTTTATTACTTTTTTATATCTTTTTAACGGCCTCAGCGAGGTCAGTTATTGATATCGCTTAGTTTTAGGGCTGGCATTATAATATGTCCTTAAATGTGAAATTAGCGTTTAACAAAAAAAAATAATTAATCTAAGTATGTACTTTTATTATCTATGCAATTTCACCGTTTTATAGATTTCATTGATGAAAAATCAATAAAATGAAGGCGGTTTGGACAGCCTCATCGCAAATGAATATTTATCATCGCAAGAAATTGTCCTTGCAAGTAATTCCGGAGAGTATGTTGGGTGTCGGAGATTGATTGACCAGTCTCGGTTGTTTAACGGTTAGCTTCTCCATCATGGTTTGCAATTGTTAACAGTACAAATCTGCCATCTGCCATTTGTTATCGTATGGCCAGATCTTAGGAAGCTGTAGTGTATGACACCAGCACTGATCCACCAAATACTGACCAGTACCTATTTCTGAGTCAACTTTCGCTTGGGACAGAATTTGGCAGGTTCAACCACTGTGATGACCGTTTCCGATTTTCGTAAAGGATTCATTTTTCGTCACAAGTAACAATATGATTCAAAATTCCCTCGTTATTGTAACGGTTGTGTAATGTAACGCAGCACTCAATGCGTGTTTGTTGGTGTGCTTCAGTTGGTTCATGCGGTACCCATTTCTCGAGCTTATTCACTTTTCAAATTACCAAGAAAACATATTCAATTAACATGTACGAAGCGCTATCAATTAACAATCTATTTAACTAACATGACATCTGTCAGACTGTTTATACTCTATCACAGAGTACATTTGTATGTATTCATAGATAACCTAAAATAGATTTGAGTTGTGCAGTAAACTATCTATAAGAATTATACACAAATAAAAAAATGTAATCACGTGATAAGATTAAATCAATAGCAATAACTTGTACATTATTTTCGCGTCATAAAGTAAAACACGGAAATAACAAAAATACTAGTGTAAATGACAGCCCTACGTGTAAAAAAGCGCAAGGGGTTCACAGCCCCGGCCGGCCGCGGCTAAGCGTCGCGGCGTCGCGCGTCGGTGACAACCATAATGTCTTGAGATGAAAAACATGAGATGCATTGCTCAACAGTCGCTTATGTTATTCCAGTTTCAAGTGAACATAACATTAGCTGGACACGACCACCATACACGAGGTGTGACGCGTAAGACGCGTTCCAGGATCAGCCGTGTGTACCCAGTAATCAAGCGGGGTGACAGGGATCTGTTCTTACACATTACACTTGATGATAAATCCGTCACATCGACTCTCTTTTTGTTATCGCATTTCGAGGTTCAGCTAAAGTATATCCAGTTGCTGGGAAGCATGCTGTAATGGAAGACCGATCTTTTTTGGATTGTACTGCTCTGCCACTATATTTTACCTGCATAATATTATATTTACCTTCACCAAAAACTTAAGAGTCATTATAAGATTCGAACCCACACTTCGACACACCGTGACATTGCAATTAGCATTCATAAGTACCTTCTTAGTTCCTGGATTATATCAAATGTTTTTTAATTTACTAACGTGAGAACCAGCTAGCTCTTTTAATGGCAAATAGAGGTAGAGTGTTAAGAGAAAGCAAACCATTGCCTTTCAGCGGAATAGCGTGGTGGCTATGTCATAGTGTGGTCTTCAACTGATACTGTACGAAGCATTTCTAGAAACTGTGCATATGCCTATATAATTTTAATATAGAATGACACACGTCCAAAATAACAGAACCGCCGCTTTTAAGCATATTGTATTATTTAATATATCTATTTAAACTCGTATTTAATAACACTGACGAAAGCTTTATCAAATTAATATCTTCTTTACGTAGGTCTTTGCAGACAAATGTTTTGTACAGATCTAAAGGTCATGTTAAACGGTGCATGATATACAAAATCTTGTGTCAAGCGTGCGTTCTCCTTAAACAAGTACAAAGTTATATTTGCGGTTGTTCGATTATGAGTTGTTGTATTTTTGCAGCTTATTTCAATGGTATAAGTTTGATAGTCAAAAAAGCGACATCAAAGTTAAGTTTGTTTTAACAAGCTTAAAGGAAAACACTTGGATATCTTGTTAAAGGAATGTCTTTTTCAGGCCATTGTCTACAATTACTTGCTTTGTATTCTGAATCGTATGTGTGTCTCTTTCTTTTGCACTGTTTATACGATATATATCCATTTCTTTTTCTCTTCCTTTGAGATGAAATCTACTTCCGTTTGCAATTGTTTGAGACTTTTTAATGTTTTTTTCTTATTATTATCAAAGTAAAGCTTCTTTAGACGCGACTTGAAAGTAACTCAGACGGGTTTTCTGATGAAAATAACGTTCAGTAAAATCTATCGTCAAATAATTATATTTCTACCTGCCATATCTAAAATCATAGAGGCAGTCAATAAACGTGTTTACTTTCAGCAACCGCATTGCAGATACAATATTCCAAAGTCAACATTGCACGATGAACTACACGGCCGCTCTTCCGTGGAATGCTCCATGTGACATGTGCCTACAGTTTTGTCAAAAGATGAAAAAGACTAGATAAAGAAGTTGATTATTTTTATGGCACAAAGTGGATTCCCTATAACAAAGGCACAGTTATTGCAATGCAGCACAGTGATATTGCAAAACCATCAACAGAATCTCTTCCTAATGCAGAAACAACGTTCAGCCTGCTTGAATTAGATACCGTTACATCGTTATCTTCTTATACGAAATCGACTGTTGCATTTACTGACATAAACTCTTATAGAACCGACCGTGTAACACCTTCAGGTAATACAGTCACAATAACTCCAAAGAATATAAGTGCGACTTCGATAATGACTGACGATACAACCCTTGAACAAGCATAGTAAAAACAGACTACATTCGAAAATATATAATCATCTCAACCTACACTCATAACACACACGAGCTGTGATGATGATAACCACAAACAGCTAAAAAATTCTGTCGCTAGTTTGTTGTACAAACGCCACTTAAGGATACCTTATTTTGGCCAGAAAGTTCTAGCAGTGCCAGAGCGAGAATTAAATTGAAATCGCCTAGCGATATAACAACTGATAGGCAATTATCTTAAATTCCATATAGCTGAAACAAGAAACCTATAACTTGCCTTTTTTTATCGTAGTACGGCATAGTGACTACACCGTACCTGATGGTGAGCACAGTGCAATCCAATAACATCGGCAACTACCGCGGGGGTTACAATCCATGGATAGTCGCCGCAGTCATGCCGGCCTGCTTAAATATCTCTACACATTGTGTTTGAAGGACTCCATATTGTAGGAAGGATGGAAAACACTGGCCGGGAGACGCTTCACAAAAGGAGTTCACATTATCACAAAGGGATTTTATAATTAAGATAAAAATTACGTGTCATTTTAGAATTCAGTGGTATTTAAAGATAACTAGCTGCGCCCGCGGCTCCACTCGCGTGTACTACAGAATGCTGTCGGTCGAGCGCACGCGCGAATTGTGCTGCCCCAAAAATGCTTATTATGGGTAATCCTTAATAAGACAGACATATGCTTTTGTAGGTCTTTTTAAGATCTACAATTATGTAGAACATTAATTTGATAAATTTCGTATGGTTTATTCAACGGAAGCCATTTAAGCGCACCAAATGCGCCTTTTTTTCTGAATTGATTCATCATTATCGTCCCTGCTTATTTCGTATATTACTTTATCAAATAACATAGCTATGAATTAAAAAAGCACCATGTTAATCGGATAAGTGGTTTTGCCTGAAAAGAACACAAACGGACAGACAGACAGAGAGACCTTGACTTTTGTAATATATATCTATAGATTACGTATAGATAATAAAGTATCCAAACACACACTTAATTAAACGTATTGAATAAGTCCAATTACTGCCGGCCCACAGATGCTGTAGCGTTATAATTCTAATTAAGCCGACCGCCGCTAGATGGCGTTAATCCCCAGCACGCGACGCGAATGCCGCGCGGTACAAATCACTCTTCGATACCTTTAGGGGAATAGGAAACGATTTTTAATTTATATGTTTTTGACATTTAAGGGGTGTTAAGTCACCCCTTTGGGGTTTAACGTGCGAATATCTTCTTTTAATTTCGACACGAGTAAAAATTGCTTTCTTTTATTTTATACAACATTTTAAAATTGTTTATATGATATTTTTCTTTCCACAGATATTGATAATTTGTTAGATAGGTACCTACTGTTTTAAGAAAAATCGTATTTAATTATATTTCTGTAAGTGATTGTACACAAGAAACTAATATTTATTAATAAGTCAAAACTCGGTAAACTTCAATAAGCTTTTTAAAAAGCTAATTTATTATCCGATATAATTGAGAGTTCTTACAAGACTGACTTAAAATACTAAAACAATCATCGATGGTTTATTATGCAGCCCGGATGACCACCCAACTATCCAGACGTAACTCAGCGGTTTTTAACTCACACACGCATCGCTATCATTTCTTAGCTCATACCGGAATGCATAACTAATATTATCAGACATTAATATACAAGTATCACTACTGGATAAACAAACATCTTAATCCGTTTCTTCCATTTTTCTCGATCCACGGCGTTCTCCATCGCACTATTCACAGTACACACTATTCACACCTACCTAAGTCAAATTCAATTATCTGTTTGTAGCGAGGTGAGCGAATGCTTTCGAATCTAAGGTTCCAAGCCAAGATACAATATAATTACGATTCAATTAATAATATGATGCATTTGAGTCCAGTTGAAATAATATTTTAGATTTTATTTTGTGTTTCACTGTATAAATATTTGAAAAGCCTTGACTGAAATGCAAACACGTGTAGATATCTACCATTCCTCACGCAATCCATTCATACCTTCTTCGGTTTTCCTCAACTCCCATAGGAAGTCGCATAAGAAGTTTCACTTCAAAAAAGGTGTGTGTGCGATTCACACACGATAGAAGTGAAACTTCATTTTAAAAGACATTTCCTATTTTATTTAAACAGTGTGCAATATACATACACACCGACATTTACTCTCTCGCTCTTGCTCACACAAAGAGGAGAGACCGATAATGTGCGTTAAACGTTTAACTTTTGAAGTGAATCAAAAATATACACAAAATGTATAAAATTAGAATGTTAGGAGTTTTTTTTTACATGAGTAATAAGTCTCAAGCCCGGTGAAACAGTCAAAGCCTTCTGAGGCTTCAGAGCTCTTAAAATAAATAGACTGATTTAGGCGAATGTAAAATGTTGCATGTACATGTTGTTGTATGTAAGTTGAACATAAATGCATTTACTATAGAAAATGAGTAAGACCATAAATTATTTATTAGAATTTTAAAACATGCACGTAAACATTAAACATTCTGAACACGGTATTACTTTTATTGTACTATACTGCTATTGCCATCTAGTGTGAAGTAGAAGACCTAAATTGAGTATGAAAAACGTTTTAACTCCATCTATGAGCACATAGAATAAATAATTTAGTAACTAACACAAAGTAGTTCTCCAGTTTACGTAGAGATGGTAGACAAAGGTAGACAAAAAAAAGAAAGAAGACAAGATATGAAACTTCAACTTGGGTATTGTTTTAAAGACACAAATCCACAAAATTATCAAACTAAGTTATGTATTCAGTCCTGAATTGAATTCTGAACATTCTAAGCAGAAACATTGACTGTAGCCGAAGTTACATCAATTTGCCTGGAGCACTAGCAGAAATCTCTCAACAGACGAGCAAAGGCTGATTGAGAGGTGGTAAGGCAGTTTGTTCGAGTGCGCACAATACTCACACATATAGTAAAATTCTCCATTTAGTTTCGTTGCGTCAAATTTCTTGTCTTTTTATGTAGGTATTACGGCAAAATGGCAGACCTACACCTACCTAATTGATGGTAAGCACAGTAGTTACAATCTAAACACAACGGCGAATACCGAAAAATCATTAACCCACCACAAGTCGCCGCTGTGATGACGGCCTGCTTAATTAAAAACTCACCAAATAACCAACAAATCGTAAATAAAGATATAATTCAAAAATAGATACCTTCTGTAAACAATGAAATGAATGTAATGGCTAAACGGTAGCTCATTGTCTACGCCTAGATTACAATTACCATACAGCATGTGTAACACCGGTCATGGTGGCACGGTAAAGCGTCTCGAGTTCCGGGCTCAGCCAGTGTATTACCAGCTGCCAAGAGGAGAGAAGCGTGCAGGCCAGCATTACGGCGACGACTATAGTCTGTAGGCACGGCTGCCGGTGGATTGTTGATCTCCCAATGATCGACACTATTTTTGGATTATGCTGTTTTTAACATTAGGCGCAGGACTCCCATTTTGCAGTGTTATAATAATAAAAAAAAAATTCTTAAGTATTATAGAATTCATCCAAGTCTTTGACCCGGCTAGGTACGATCCGTTATCACAACTGATAAGAGACTATACCTACGTACCTGCTAGAGAGATGCATGTACCTGTCAGAATGACTGATGTTATACGAAATTTCCAGTGAAAATGTTTACCTGTTCTTCTCATATCTTAAGGAAACTGATTATATTAGTTTCGTTTATAAGTTACATGACACATCAGTCAGGTCGTTTCACAGCGACTACATATTTATAGTATATGTAAAATTGAATGTTCCTTTGTTTGTCTCGTATGGGTTCCTAAATAATTGCGGTGAAACTTTGCTAAATTGTTCTTCTCACACCCTTGAAGGTTCCGTATTAGTACAACAAGTTTACAACAGATTGCGCGCTAGTCGTTTCCTTTTGAGAATAACGTGAACGAAGTTCCAGGTAAAAGACTATTTATAAAATCCAATGTGCGTCTGTGTAAAATAATTTATATAGAATAAATTAATGCTATTCCATATTGTTTGACAATTTTTCCCGAGAACTTTGCGTAGAGTATCTGTTTAATATGTTGTTAACTTTCATTAGACGATTAATTACCCTTTCAAAAATCGTAAATTACTTAATATTTGTTATATTAATCGGTAGTAATTTTTGTTTATAATTTAAAACTGATTGGTTATGTATTCTATTTCATTAAAATATTTCTTAAATATGCCCCCTAAATGGCAAAAGGGATATCCGGCCAGAACGTTCTGTTCAACGTTAGTCAATTCGAAGCCATGTCTTCTATTCAGGCCAGCTCATCAGCCGGCTTATTCTCGTCAGCATGACATACTAAGTTGAAGGAACACAAGAACCCAGGTCTGTCTTAAAATTACATTCAATAATGTACTTTGTTTTTCTAGATAGAATTTAAAGTTTTCTTTCATAACTAGCTGTGCCCCGACTTCGCTCGCAGGTACAGACTGGCGACAGGAGAAAACTTTAATAAGTTTTTATTCCAAGAAGATATTGTGAAGAACCAAGTGTTTAAGAAGTATTAAAAAAACTATCAGTAGATTTTGTGTTATGTGCACGCAACGGCAAACGAATCATTTTATTTTTCTAGATAGATATGACAATGAGTTAAGAGGATATTTTTATATCTCTGAATTCAAGTTTATTTATATAACTACTTATAGATAATCAAAGTAAAATCTCTTTATATTTGTCATATGTATCAGTGTTTTCAGAGTAAGGTAGGTATTGTTATATCAGGCAGGTATTTTCTTATCTAGCAAATGTAAATGACCTCACGGAGTGGTAAAGTCATGGAACGCTACAGATACATACATATAAACCAGTATCAATCATTCTTATGACTAGATATATAAATATGTATATGCTGTGGTTATCTTAATGTTTGTTTGTTTGTACCGATTAAACTACTTAAGCATTTGTTCGGACATTGTTGTTAGAGAAATTAGTAAAGTTCTAAATTGTATAGATTCACAAATAATACCATTCATTTAAATTCTATATAATTACTAATATACTTTTTTTAGCTGTCTGTTAATTTAGAATTAGTCATAGTGACTGTTTTTGGTTTATTTTCCTCAATTATAATAGCTCGGCACATTGACTCTGAACTGTCCTTGATGATAAGCAGAGTAAAAACCAAATACAACGGTGACCACCGAGAAATCGAGATCCATCGGCGGTCGCCACTGACATGCCGGCCTGCATAATATTTCTTCACGTTATGGTTGAAGGTGTGGTTCTGTTGTGGAAAGGAGAGGAGGGAATTAGATTGAACAGTTCTTCAGAACACTTACGATGATACAGACTATCGGTGGAATTCATAGTCGACGGGTGAACAGTCCCCTAAAATCCACCGTTCAGCATTTGTGTAGCGGTTGAATGTTGAATAGACTTAACATAAACAATCACTGGACAATCCCTTAGCTGAATAGAGTTTCACACAATAGTGTCTATTAAAAAAGGTTGTTGTCTATAAAAAATCTTTATTGCTGTCACGTTGATGTGACTTTGCCAGCTTACTCGTACATTACAAATGTCAGCGCGTGTAATTTAAAACATTCATGCGAATTTTAATCTCTACATTTATTAAATAAATATTATAAAAAATATATTATATAATTAATATTATTCTGTTATATTATATAAAATAATATTATATATAAATTATAAATATTATATAAACTAAATATCTAGAAAGGGTTTCCTTTAAAAATCTCTCTCACACGAAAGTCACACTCTTTTCAATTTTTATAAAAATCACAAAAATTATTACCCAAAAAAATGAAAATAACATGCAAACTCCGGCCAGGGGACTGTTTGGTTGTAGAAATTCGGTCGTTCAACATCCAACCTCTAACAACTGTCAAATTAGGGTTTCCTTTTGTTTATGAAATGCATAAAGGTTGAAATCGCCGCATAGCGCCTGAATCGTCCCCTAGAGGAGCCCCCATCTTGACTATGAATTCCACTGTTAGATGACTCGCTATAATAAGTGTGTTTAAATTCAGCAACTAACGGTCTTTCTTTGGTGGTGGTATTTTTCAGACCAACTTAATAATAACAATTACAACCGATAATAAATCTTGGATTAGGCAATTTGATAACATCTCTTTGAGATTACTGTCTACTTTCAGCTAATGACCTTGTGTTTTGTTCCTGCGGTGAGTAGGGCTTCCACAGCTCCCTGAGCAATGAGCAATGAGCGCTAGTGATACTCTGGTGCTAAAGTCCATAGGCTTCGGTACTGATTGTTACTATGAACAAAAATAAAATAAATAAGAGTCCTTGAAAATGTTACGTGTAGCTTATATTAAATAGCAATGACCTCGACTTGTTAGTTGGTTTAAATTTTTCCAAAACAAACAATAGTTCGTCGACGCGCCGCGACGCGCTCGCTCTGTCAATCATATGGTCACGAGTATTAAAGAAAATCAGGTCCACACGAATGTCTTTATCGATTTATTACGTATCGATATATTATAGAGAAGAAACAGGAATTTACTAGTTTTAATTTCTGGACACCTGTGTCGAATAAGTTAATGTCCAGATAACTAATATTTCACCATTGTAGCTAAATTTAAAAGTTCACTTTCATCAGATGTTTATATTTCATTCTATCGTTTCATGTTGTAAGAAGACGAAACTACTGTTAGTGAATGTAATGGTGTTTCCGATGCGATCAGTTAATGAATATATACCTCGGAGCACTATGACTGAATTATGAGAAGAAGTGGATGGTATAATATATTGTTTAATTGCAAGATATATGAAAATAAAAAAAAATACAAGTAATTGCTTGTACCTATGGTGAAAAATAATTTGACAGAAAACAAAAATACCCGATATTCTTAAAAATAATGTTTCTTCTTTTTTACGACGTCCAGGACGCGTCGTACTGGCCTTCGGGCGTTAACAACTACTTTTAATCTATTGCAAGTTGAAGTACATAAGAAATTTCGGATAAACTTTTTACGATGAATTTCCACAAAGTAACGCTCAATTGAGGAAGTTCAATCAAATATCGTAGGTACTATTGTTATTTTATTTCGAGCCGACCGATCCTACTAGTCGCGAATGAAGTTAACTGAAACCACGGATTATGTTTATTAAAAAAATTTAGTCGCTAATGTCAAATGCAGTATCTGCGATAGTAGTGATGATTCGCGAGTTCTAGATCACTTAATTGAATGGTCGGATGATCTGGGGAAGACCGAACTTACTAGTGGCGGTAGTTTCATATTAAGCATCAATAACGTACAATCTCGACATGTTTTTGTTTGTAAAAAAGAGTGCATTGCGTACTTGTTATTCATATAAAATTTTCGCTTTGTGGAGCAATGCAGAGAAATGATAAAATTTGTCTATTAAATAAGCAAAATCATGATACTTGGACTTGAAAACTAGTTTTTAAACTTTTCTAATTTTCATTTCTTAAACTAAATACATTTATAATTATAATATAATTTTTCATATCACTTTTAACTACATTAAGTTAACAATGCAAAAATGATTCCTAATACAAATTTCAAGTTTATAGATATTGTTTTGGAGATTTTATGTTTAGAATATGAAAATTATTTCTTCATAGACCTTTTGATGAATAAAACAACTTGTAATGTGGAGAAGGCATCTGCAATAGCAATATCAATGTCTATCAGTACACGGAATAGAATCTCGTCTCATTTATCATTTATCATGTATAGCTTGCGTAACTATTTTGTTGAGCACCCATTGTAGACGAGTTAGAGTTAGTACATCTCTGAGATCTACATCGGACACTAGTGTGTGATATTAAGTTAAATCATTTTTTTCTGTTTAAACAATTTCAAGTGGTAGATAAGTCGCACTGTGGTGAGTGGTCATTGTTTATTGCATTTTTGATCACAGAAAATTTAAGAAATAAAATGTATCCAATTTAATGTTTTAGATGAGTATATTTTAATTTTTCTTCATTTTTTAATATCGACATCACGTTTCCACGTATAGTACCCGACATCGCTGAGTTTAGTCCAATGATTTAAAGTATCCGGTGAGAAAAAATCTTAGATATTTTGTTATTTAGGGGATGAAGAGGATATAAAATATATAAATGTAAAATATGTTGATATAAAATTGTTATATAGCAATTCAAAAAACCTGAAGTCTCTGGTTATTTATATGACAAATTTAAGTTATGTCTTAGATTTTATTTATCAGTTATTAACTGAATATTTAAGATAAATGTAAGTTGGCGTATTTTAAGCAAGATCGCAAAAAATGTTGGTTGAATAATTTAGTACCTATTTAGATTTTTAACTAAAATAATAAACTTTGTTAAAATAAAGAACTTAGAAATCCGAATTATATTTACTTAATCAGTGTTTTTATATAATAATAACAAATAAATCTTTAAATAATAATACAATTATATATTTTTGTATAATTATAACATCCGAGAATGCGGTAGATGATAGGTTTGGCCTGTGCGATGCTCTCGGTCTATCATGTGACGTTAGTTCTGCAATGCGTCCGCTGGGAGGCGACACTAGTACAACTATTGTGAAGCTATTTATAGACAATTAATATATTTTCGGGTTCAATTCTTTAAATTAAATTACCACTATTATTAAATAAATATGTGGTAATCTAATTGTAGAGTTAGTGTTAGTTTTTTCCTTGGTTTTATAAGTTCCTATAAGAGTTTTTTAGCGGGATCTCAAACTGGCATATAGTGGTTTTTTTTTTATTCATAAATTTGTTTTATTTAACTCTACATTGTGTAATACGGGTGGAATTTTGCATAATAAAGTTTGGTTAATGTGCACAAGTGAATTGGAAATAATAACACGGATCATGAATTTGAGATGCCACAAAACTCCCTAGAAAGTTCTAACAAGGGAGCCACCATCTTGTTATGATAAACAAATCGTCATAACACTGGAAACTATATACACTCAGTAATGGCAGTAATGGTCTTCAAATTGCCAAGTTAGGAAAAAGAAAAAGAAGAAGTTCCTATAAGAAATATGAAAATGTTTATTAATATTTTGCTTTTATTATGTTTCTGTTAGAAGCAAACAAAAACATATTGTGACAATTGATTATAAATTAAAATATATTTATATTTTTTACTAAATATAGATAATATATAAATATAAAAAATAGTAAAGTTAAATCTTTTTTATCATTCTTCATTAGTGATGTATGTATTTCTACAGCAGATTTCTTATTCCCACTGCAGCCAAGAAAATGTTCAGTTATTCTGGCATCTAAGAGCCATTGTCTGGCAAATACGTTTTTTAAATTTTAAACACTATCACATTACTATAAAATGCTAACTGCTAAGCTTAGAAGGAGTATTGCTTTACATTACGTCTCAATATAGTAATCGTTTCATCGGTATGGAGCCCTTGAGCCAAGCAGCCGCTCGCGCGATACAGTGACTCTACATTCACTAGCTTTCACAGCCACACATGACACTGCATTATAGACACATGCATAACACACAAGTACATAGGTTCTGTAAGGGACCTTTTTTTTCTTTTTTTGCCTAGTTAGTTTAGACAAAAATTTCAGAACACTAAATACACATACACATGTCCCTTCCCTCCTCCCAGGGGGAAGAAACATGTATATATGTATAGTTAGTTTAGATCATAGGGCATTAGTAAGATCGCGACTTATTTGCATACGCGCATCAGTCCGAGCCGAGGTTCGGCCACTTTGGCACCCTCGGATGTTGTTGCAAAGCTTTCGCGGCTGAGTGCCCTAAGCGCTCGCCCCAGAGCCCGGTAAAGCTGTAAAAGCCGTAAAGGCTCCAGGCTAACAGTATAGTCAATTCGAAAAAAAAAACTAATCGTTTTTGGTGATAGATTATCAACTTAAAGACGTTAGTGGTTATATAAGCACTGATTTATGCCAAAATCGGGTTATTTATTATTGTCATGTCGACCTGCAAGCTTCTAGACAACTGGATATATGCTGGCTGATCCCAAAATGTGTCAAAAAAAAGATATTCACTGTGACGGCTTTATCACCATATGTACGGTGGTGGCGACTCAGTCGGGTACCACCCCGCTAGATTACAAGTTATACACCAGCTGATCCTGGAATGCGACACGCCTATGCTTATCACTATTGCAGCTGGTATACCTTGTGTATGGTGGTCGCAATCCAGTAAGACACAATTGTTACTTCCTACCACTGAACCCATGGTTTCATTGCGATGTTGAGTTCATTGAACTCTCAGACAGCGTATTTCATATCACCTACAACCTTTATCTCCCAAAATGTCATGAAGAAATGATTATTCCAGACAATATGGCTGAGAAACTTGAACCCGGCAAGGTTATCCGCCCGATAATCACCCACGACGAAGTGAAAGCATTGTCAGAGAGGCTCTACGGGATATCAGTTCTCGAACTGACAGAACTAAATGGCTACGATGACAAGAACTATAAGATCATTGAGGACCTTAACGTAAAGAACCCTCTGATAACCAATCATAGTCCCTACGGGTACGTTCTTAAGATCATGAACTCGCTGGATACACAGAACGTGAGCTTGGTGGAAGCTCAGAATGAGATTATGAATTTCTTGAGTGAGTAACTATTGTTTAGAATTCGTATATATTATGTTTTGGGTGAATGTTATTTTATTTGTACTGTGGACAAATGGCTGCATGACATAATGAGGAATTTGAAGAAGGCATGAATGAAATGTGTGAGGAATGATACGTGTATATAAGGTGGGAATGCTCAATGACAGCTGAAAGAGGAGTGTGGGAGAGGAAACCATTTACTTAGGAGGGGTAAGAGCAAGAAGAAAACAAGTGGCGAATGTTGCCAAACCGACGTGGAAATACAAATCACACTATGAATCGTGTTTGCCATAAAAATATTAACTTATATTAACATCTCGCGCATCTCACGAAAGTGACCAAAGATGACTTATTCTAATTTATCAGCCTTGTTATTGGTTATTGTACTAATTATATCAAACGTTTCTCAAATTATTGATTAAATAATAATAATAATGCCAGAGCTTTAACCTAGCAACAGCTTTATAGAGGATGGTATTGTAAGTCTTCCATATAGGAGTCAATTACGACATGATTTTAAGTCAATAAGAAGCTTTAAAGAAAAACTCAACTGCAAAGTTATGTGTCCTTAATCCTCATATACAAGGCAATAAAGTGTTAATTTTTACAACAGTCACCCGGTCCGTGACTTGCCCGAAACCTATCAGGAATGTCTACGGACATCTGCACTCAGTAGAGACTATTGCGGGAAAACAGCACGCAGTCCGCCTCCTGGAATACGTTCCTGGAGAACTCCTGAAAGATGTTCCGAAGTCTGAAGCCTTGCTGTATCAAGTCGGCGAGTTTGTCGCTAATTTGGACAATAAACTTCAAGTAAGTACCAGGTATACCTGCTGTTATATTATGCGTAACAAGCTAGCTTTCAATCTCTCATTGTTAATTTTAATTCGAAGACGATATGGAGGATATTATAGCACGTAAATTCCAGAATAAGTACTAACTTTTAAATGCAGCTGCCGGTATCAATCGATATGTGCTGGACGACAATATTTTTATATAGGATAATAGCCGAAGATATTGTAATTTTAATGCTACATTGTCCGTCAATGTCAGCTTAGGCTTATCGTAATATTTGAAATCACGAAATCAATGCATCACAACAAATTATGAAAATTACTTGAAACTATCTAGATAACGTTAGATAGATTGCAAAACCAATTATTGGAAATTAACTTCATAGATATCTTTGTGATGAAGCCTTGTCAATTTTATAAACGTATGTTGCGTTGGTCTCATCTTTTTTCATTAACTCATTAAATAAGACTTACGTATATTTTGCATGGAAAAGTAGTGAATATTTCATATATTATATATATATATATATTATTTGCACATTTGTCTTATTTTCACTATCGGTTAGAGCTGATCGTAAATAAGCTGAATAAGCGTAAATCATCTTCGTAAACCTTCATAAATTGCACTGAATCGTACTTTATATATAGAAAGGTTTCTTTGTGATTCTAGAACTTCAATCACTCCGGCCTATCGTCCCACCAGCATATGTGGATGCTGACCATGGTGCCAGAACTCGAGAAGTTTAAATACGTCATTAAGGATGCAGAAAAACTGGACTTAGCAGAGGAGGTAACTTTCAATCTTTTTATATTGGAGAATGAAACAAACTTAGAAATAAACACCAGAGATATGATTGGCCTTGGATAAGGTGTGGTTATAATTTAGAAGATAGGACCTTACCTAGCCCAACAAAAATATTAAAATCACAAATGACCCACAGTCAAATTAAATAAACCGCGTTGATGACTTTATATTTTTGTTTCTAAGCAGTGTAAGTACACATTCAAATTTGTTGAATAATTTGAAGAGGCGTGATGTATGTATGTATATAAGAATTCTATGTTACTGGTAAAAATCAAAATAGGGCAATATTTATTAATATTTTTTTCATTTAAAGCCTGTTGGAAATAGATTTCTTTCTTCGTTCATTAGGTAATAGAAGAATACAAATACGCTGTATTACCTCATCTCGAGGAGTTGGAGAAGGGAGTAATCCACGGAGATGTCAACGAAATGAACCTCCTGGTGACTCTGAAGCCTGGCGGAAGGTATATTCCAAATCTGTTTTTTAACTTTCCACATTTCTAGTTATTTTAGTATCAAAGAGCACAAACATACGGCTTACCTTATGACTAATGAGTATGCATAGACATTGCTTTATCGAATTTGTAAATAGAAAGTGGTGTCTAATCTCCGATATCAATAAGATATTTCATTTATTCATTCAATAAGATATTTCGTTCATTTTTACTGAATACAAAGCTCCAAATAGGACCATTTTATCTTGATTAACTTGATCTCTGCACGCATGAATAGCCCCATAACTATGATAACTTTTGGACCCTGATCACATGTTGTATGGATGAAATAGCTATCAAGACTCAATTCAATATTGAATTTCCCAGTAGCGACTGATTCAGCATGAGTCACTATGAAAGCTCCCTTTTTTCCAAAGGCTTTTACAGCTACACCGAGCTTTGTGGCAAGTACAGAAGGCACTCAGCGTACCAATGTCTAAGTGACCGAACCTCGGCGTTGGCTGACTGTGCATCCAATACTGCGAATTGAAATAACTACATACATATATACATATTTATGAATATGTATTTAGTTTATGACAATTGTTTTGCTTAGTTTACCAAGCCAAAAAAGAAGAAAGGTCCCTCACAGATCCTATATGTCCACTGTGTGGTAACTAAATGGTACACCACTCGGAGTAGTCAAAATCTTACGATCGACATTCGGTGAAGAAAAACATTTCAAACATTGGTCGATTTTTTTAATCATTGGTCAGACCAACTATACACCCTATGTTGTATGTTTGTCGGTAGGTATAT
This sequence comes from Saturnia pavonia, assembly GCA_947532125.1. Taxonomy (NCBI): domain Eukaryota; kingdom Metazoa; phylum Arthropoda; class Insecta; order Lepidoptera; family Saturniidae; genus Saturnia; species Saturnia pavonia. The sequence continues at coordinate 11,365,916 of OX383919.1, read as the reverse complement.
ATCGTTCTGTTATCGCCGCTTTATATATTTGTGTGAATTTGGGCTATGTAGACTTCACAACAGTTGTATCAGATTGGATTGCGATCACGAGACACTAGGTGTAACTTCCGCTAAAATGACACGCATAGGCGTATCGCCTTTCAGGATCAATCGTTGTATATCTAGTAATCAAGCGGGGTGGTACAGTAGGCATCTGTACGTGCTAAATCGCGACCACCATACATATAGTTAATTAACCCTTTACAGTGATTCTCTTTTGATTTGTCGCGTTTTGGTTTCAATTCGTGTATATTCACCAAACGAGAGGCATGTAAGCCGGCATAATAGCGACATCATCCATACAATCAGAGACTAGTAAAACAAGATACAATATCGCATCAATATGACAATAGCATATGATAATGATAGCGATGCCCGGTGATGGCAGATCTCTCTTTGGTCGCCGATTTTTTTTAAATTGTACCTTTATTACCATATGACAAAGTGCCGTCACTTTGTAGTGAAAAAATATAAATCAATATAGAGAGTAGGAATTTATTTTAAAATAAAAATTAAGATACATAGGTTGTTTGTTCCAAATAATAAGTTTTTATCTTATCACGCCGAAAGATTTTATATATTTGTTTTCAAAATTATGAAATACCTACAATCCAGATATTGCTGATGGTATATGATGACTGATTACGGTTGCCTGGTAACTTGTTTTGCCCGTGATTTAGAATATTATTAATTTCCATTGTTCTTAGAGAGTTAAACCCTCATAGAGACTTGCTGATGTAAATAAATTATAATCATTGATATAGGAGACTGAATACGTCAGTATTGAAAGTTTGCAACGAGATTCTAAAGGGGATATTGTTGAGGTAAGCCAAGTGTTCTACTGACTATCGCTTACATCTTGGCTTGCCTCGACTATTGGAAAAGATATCGATTCTGAGTGTTTCTTTCTTGTGAATAACTTTAAATTGTACTTAATTTGATATCTTTAGCTTCGCAATCGGCCTTCTGATGTTGGAAGTTGGTTTGTTTGTATGAAACTAACATTGTAAATATATTTTTTTAATTCCTTTGAAAGTGACACACCATTTTGTACCGCACGGTTCTTATTTTAAGTATCTTATATTAGAAGTAGGCAATGGGGAAACACATTAGGAAATTTGTCTCTAATTGGGGCAGGCCGACTGGTGAAATACCTTCGCCTTACAGAATATTGTCTTGTGTTGTGTTCCTGTGATTAGTAGGGTTTCCAGGGCTCCTTGGGTAAAAGGTGCTCAAGATCGGAAATACGCGTACGCTACGGTAACCGTTTACCATCAGGCGAACCGTATGCTTGTTTGTCACGTTAGTTTACCTTATCACATGTTTATATAACCTTTTATAGTAACAACGACTACAAAGTGTCTGGGATCATCGACTTCGGGGACATCCAGTATTCCTATTATGTGTTCGAGTTGGCCATCGCGATGACCTATATGATACTGCTTACCGGTGACCTCAGGGCTGGAGGTCTAGTTTTAGCCGGGTATACCGTCACTAGAAGACTGCCTGATGACGAGTATAGGTTATTGAAAGTAAGTCAAGAGCTTCCTAAATTAGGATATAAAATACACGAAGCCGAATTAAAAAACTGGGAGGATCTATGGAAACGAAGTAATAGTGGCTCTAAATAATATTGAACATGTTCTGAGGTATTTTATAAGAAGTGAAGTGAGTTACAGTTCTGTAAAGATCCAAAAACTTTATTTTTTTGTCGTTATAGGTTTTTGGCGTATTTGCCACAATCTCACCTGATGTTATATGACCCAAGATAATAACACGCTAAACCTAGTGGGTCGACTGGCTCTCAAGTGCAGCTGCCGGAACACACCTATTGGTGCTTGAGGGTGGTAGCTAGCCAGGCGGACATTAGAAAATGCCCTACCACCATGCTATAGTTTTCTCACGATGTTTTCCTTCACCGAACGAATGCGAACTCACGTCAATCGACGCGAAGTCGTACACGCTACGACTGAGTCATCATTACTTCAATTTATGGAGATCTCTGTCTTGTGGAGCAGCTACAGAGTGGATTTCTCTCGGCGTCTGTGTATCTTTAGATAAATATAACTTGGGAGTTTTTAAAAGGAGAGTGAATAGACATCTGTTGGGTAACCGCGATCCATCGTAGGCCTCATCTTCACGTACCATCATCTGAGATTGAAGTCATGCGCGTGCCTGTACCTTATAGAGAAAAAAGAGCCTCGTGCTGAAGCCCCTATTCCGGCCCTGAATAGTCAACGTGTTTGTGATTGTAGCTTAATAATTTTAACACACACATTTGCAGTTATTAGAGATAATATATGAAATGTGAAAATATTTATCAAGAAATCAATAGATTTCAATGAAGCCATGTTAGAAAGTAATATAAATATACAAATCGGCGACTGCTTGGTGATTTTGCCTTAACATTGTAGGGGCAAAACCGAATATAAAATTCCGCTCATTGCGAAAAGAAACACCTTATAACCTATGGATTTTTTATTGGTAAATTTTTTTCTCTATCGGTTTTTATTTCCGTTTTTTTTGGTCTTTTTTATATTAAACTGTTTACCATAATATAACAGTACAGGTTGTGACAGCTTTCAAAGGACAGATAAAATGATTGTTGTATAGATGCACTGTCCACTGGCCGTCCTAAATAAAGTTTACGCTGCAATCAAGTGAATATAGATACTTCACGTCGTCATATCAGGAGTTTTTGTTCTAAATTGCTTATGAAATAAAAGAACAGACTAATTCAGTGGTATACTTTTCTAGACTCTGATATCCGCTCGGCTGGTGCAAAGCCTTATCCTCGGCGCTTACACCATCGAACAAGATCCTAAGAACACGTACGTCACCTCCACGGAGAAGGCTAACGGCTGGGAGATACTACGCAAGATAAGAAAAACGAAACCGACAGAGCACGGCGACCCCACCAACTGGAAAGGCATCGCTAACGAATACCTGACTAGAAGTTAAGAAATATCTACTTCGGATATTTAGAAATTTACTACCTTTTTTGAGAGAATTTTGAGTAAAAAATGCTTATAGTTTTTATTATTATTGAGTTAAGGGTTAGTTAAATAGATTCAAATGTATAACAACCATTTAATAATTAGTTATGTAGTTTTTGATTTGATAGCATACAAATAAGTACTTCAATATTTATTTTATATTCTTGATTACTATTACCAATCAAGATATATTTGATGACTATTTTATCTAAATGTATATTAATTATAAAGATACCTACATTACAAATTGTAGTTATATTTTCATATCACAAATGATTCTAAAATGTATTAACGGTTTTAGCAATCACCTCTATTGTAATATTGTGCCTAATGAATTCATTGTATAAGTAATATTATTTATTTAATGTTCTATTATTATTGTAATAACCTATTAAAGTAGTATTCCAATAAAGACTGTTGCAAATATAATCTAAATATGTTTTGGTTATTTAAATGTATTCAAAATCGGAAATCACATTTTACCATTTATTAGTAATTTTAATTCAACTCTGTGAATTCCTTTTAATTAGTTATGAAGATCAACAGACATTACAATTTACAATATTATATATGTACGTTCACGTTAAAGCGAAATTAAAATGATGATATAGTTTTATTAATATTTTTTATTTAATACTACTTAACGCCATCTATGCAAATATTTAGAAACTACGTCAACAGATTATAAAGCTCTTTGAAAATAGATATAGAATACTGTAATATAAGGCTACGAATATTAAAAAAAAAATGAGCTTCTTTGATAGATGGCGCTACATACATCGCGAAACAACATTCCGTATGCAATAAAAGGAATTGCGATTATTTGGTTATTGATATTAAGGTAAATTTGATTTTTATAGTACATAACGAGAATTTATAGTCACCCTGAAGTAATAAAAATATATTTGGGATTTAGGAGATTTAAATATAGCCACGAAGTACTAAGATATGTTATGTATATGTATCAGGCACCAACTGCACAGATGATAGATATGTTATTTATTAAATATGCTTTGAAAATGAACTGGCTTCACGGGGTGTGATCCAGGAGGTCGTCCTTTGTGATATCCAGGGTCAAAGAGACGCCGCCTGCTAGTGCCGGATGGGCTAGGATTTTTTTAGTTTTGGTTTAGCTTCGTTTTCCCAAGTGGACGAACTTTTTTAGTGTTATCTCTAATCTTACTAACATTTAAAATCAAAATCCAAAAATACTTAAGCAATTATAGATTTGTCGGATAATAAAAGATAATAAGAATCATGCTAAGGAAGTTTTATTGTCAAAAAGGTATTACAGGGTGGGTCATTACATGAATGACGGTGATGTCTATGAATGTGAAATGATAATAATTGTGAACAAAATACTGTAAAAATCAATTAAAAAAACTCGATAAACTCAACCATTGGATTTTTAAAATAAAACTTCTTTAGGCGCGACTATTATTAACGTATTTTATATTATCACGGATGGTGGTGACCGTCGGGATGGTGGTGACCATTTAAGTTTTACTTCAATCGCGTGTGACGGTTACACGCTTGTAAATATTTATCTTAAATAAAATCGAAACTTAATAGGGCGCTGGGCAGAATACTAACAAATAGTAAGACATTACGAGTGCTAAAAAATATTTCACACAAGCCGCTAGAATAGCTAAAGCCGTCATTAATGCAACCCTAACGTTGTCTATAGGTAATATGGAATATTATCAGTCAAAATTAGGGCTGCCATCACCTAAGTTGTTGAAGCTAATAACTTGATAATTCCCGTACATTTGAGTGAAAAAGAGTTTGTTCTCTGGACTTATTAAAAATGTTTTTAAACATAAATAAAATAAACATCGTAGATACTTTTCTTTTTTGTAGTTTTACTTACTATTATTATTACTTACTATTATATATTACTTACTTTTTAACGTTTAGTAGGGGGTAAAGTAGAGAGATGCGCGCACGCATCACGTGAGGGAAGTGCGACATGATGAAGTTAACCATCAATAATAATAATAATGTGAATTCATAATAAATAGAATCAAAAGAAAAATATGAAAACTAACTCTGCGTTTGAAATTCCCAATAACTTGTGTGCTGGCGAGGCTGTCAAGCTTTTTTTCGGGAAGAAGTTTGTGGGATATTTTGTATTATTATTATTAAAAATAATATTATTATAACATGCTTCAGTTAAAGTTTCGTTTATATGTTTAATCCAAAATATTTCTGATCGCCGAGATGACCACATCCACCAATATGAGTAAATTAAATTATTACAACTAAAAGGAAATAGATTGTCGGTAAAATTAGGTAAAAACATATGTTACATGTCTATTTCAATTCACAATTTAACATACAATAGTGACACAAGGTATTTCATTGCTGCTATCTGTAACTAAGCCTTAGAATTGACTTCATAGGCTTAGCGTATGTATGTTGTAATTGTAACTATACGAGGTATAAGTTATGACATATTAAATACAAAATTATTAAATAAACTTAGCTTTTCCTAAAGTAATAGAAAACTACTCAGGAAAATTACTTATGTCTTCGGTATAGTATCAGTTAAGCTTCAAAATTCAAAATTTATTTCTTACGCCTTTCAGGTTTACATGACAAATTATACAAACTGTGTGACTTCCAAACTAGGCAGAGCCTGTATCTTGGAAGCCACAATACGATTTAACAAAATATTTTAACACAAAACACCTCAGGTGGCCGCACGAAATTTATTTGTATTGGTTAAATTTAAAATGATTATACTATATATATATAACTATACATACTATACATACTTATACTATAAATACTTATATATGTATATATAAGTATATATAGTATAATATATAAAATGATTATAGTCGGGTATTCTCAAAGGGCTATTGATTCATTGTGCTATGATTTGAAATTAAATTAAAATGTCTGATATAAAGTGGACGAAAAGCAGAGAAAATCCTTTCTAAGTATTCCATTGCTATTTTATACTAGCTCGGCAAAATGCCTGTACAGCACCTGATGGTAAGTGCGTTACAGTTCACAAATAATGGCGGCCGTCGGTGATTCGAATTTTATCGGCAGTCCTCGAAGTTATGCCGGGCTGCTGTAATGCCTCTTCACGCCTCGCTTGAAAACCCTAATATCAATGGAAGCAGGGAACACGTCGACTGCGAGACTATTCCACATCAACAAGGTACGGCAAAAAGTAGAAAATAGCGAACTTCTTTGTTCGTGCCAAGATGAACGTTACCGTGAAGCTGTAGCTCCGTAGACCAGACCGAGTGTTCTGTAGTGTAAGGATAATGATGGGACAAGGTCAAACAATACTTCACATCACCATGATATAGATGATTAAACACGGTCAGCGAGGCAATGTCTCTTCGCAGCTAAAGCGGTTTTTAATGGTTAGTGACGTCTGTATCATTCACAATGCGGAGAGCTTGTCGCTGCAACTTGTCCAGAGCATCGAGGTGGTATTCGATGGAATAGTCCCAGAGATGCGAGCAATATTCCGCGCACGATTGAACCTAAGATTTATAAAAGGAACAGTTGGCCGGGCGTGAAAAGCGTCGCGCTCTGTTCCACTACTCTGCACCTTCATTATCTGCAATTCAAAAGTGGGCAAGTGAATTTAAGACAGGCAGGGAGAGCACTGAAAACGACCCTCGCACGAGCGGCTCCGTCAATGCCACTACAAAAGAAAATTTAAATTAAAATATTAGCAGAGATGAGCAATCTATCCGTTAGTACCAAACACACAATTCTTCACAATGGAAACTTGTATTGGAGGGTTCCCGCATAAAGGTTAAAATATTTGGTGGATGCCGCGAATGCTCAAGGCGCTTCAGAATCAAGTGCGAGTTGATTGCTGTGTATAGTTTTTGGAGCTCTGTGACCATAATTTACGAGTATTTTCGAGCGTATTTTTATTGGAGATGAAAGGTGGGTTCATCACTATGGTCCTGAAAGTAAACAGGAATCTATTTAGGTGCTTAAAAAGGGTGCAGACCCTCCTAAAAATGTAAGTCACTCCGTTTGTACATTGCTTTTTGTAGGCCTACCAATATATAAACAAAAACACTTACTCAACAAAAAAAATAGAAAAATAAAGTTATTTAAAAAAACGACTTCAAAACAAAAATAATATTTTAATTACTTCAAAGCAAACGAAATTATTGATACTTATATACGTATTTACAATCAATTATTTTTGGAGCGGTGCCAGGCAAAGCAAACATAACATTAATACTTAGTACTTAATAGATACTCGATTAATCTATATGAATAGAGATTAGATAAAAGAAATCGCACGAAAGGTGATAATTGCAAAGAAGCGCATCAATATTTTTTGTGCTTTTTGACACAACCCTCAACGTCTGCTCGCGTTCGCGTAGTTTACTCAGGCACATCCACCCGTTATCGCACTACGCCGTCAGCCCACCGCTGCACGCGCCGCCGCCACATGCCGTTCGAAGTTTGCTGCAAAGACAGGATTAAACTGTCTTTCTTGGCTGGCACCGACTTCAAAAATAACTGATTATAAATTGTAAGTATCAATAATTTCGTTGACTATCCTTTAATGCTTTTTGCTTTAAGTTTAAAGCTATGAAAATATTATTTTCTACTTTTTAGCTTAAGTTTGTACATTGTATATTCTTCAGGTCGGTTATTTTCTAAAAAATAACTTTATTTATTTATAGAAGATAGTTAATAAACTGTATTTTATTGATATTTAGTTAAATTTATAACATATTGTAACTATTTTCAAAAATTATAGTTTATAAATCGGCTTAAATCGTTTGCATTATATTTTGTAAATTTTTAATACGGTACTTTACATATAACTGAATCAAAATCAGTATATTGTTGAATAATTTTTATTTCGAAGGTATATGAACGTATACTCGATATCTATGTGTATCTGAATACAAAACGTACTTGGATATTATTACATTTTGTGATAACGAGTTGTCCAACTGTGATGTGGTTCAGATTTCTTCATTAGTTACAAGCACCGGCCACATTATATCTACTATATACGCGACATTCTCAATACATTTATGGGTATCATTAAAAATAATTACAACGTTTATCAATTAGTAGAACTTGCAATGAATCCGTCGTGAACAGTTATCATTATTTTCTTCGAGCACAGAGCTTTCAAATAATTATTTGCGACTAAACATTCATTCATTCATAAATCACGGTTTTTTATTTTCAATCAGTGGTTGTTTTATGATTGATCATTACGGTAATAATAGTGATATCTTTTTTTATATTTGCTCGGCACATTGACTGTACTGTCCCTTATGGTATGCACAGTACAATTCAAATACAACGGCGACCACTGAGAGATTGAAATCCATCGGAAATCGCCGGTCTCAAGGAGGGAACGCATTGGCCGGGAGATGTTTCCGCAGCTTCACGGTACGACAAAGATTTTTACTTCGTACCAAGATTGAGGTTACCGTAAAACTGTGACTCCGAAGCCTAACGCGTGTGATTCTGTTGTGGAAAGGAGAGGAGGGAATTAGATGGAACAGCTCTTCAGAACACTCACCATGGCACAGACGGTAGAACACGCTCAGCGAAGCGATGTTCCTGCGCAGCTGAAGCAGCTTGATACATTTGGTAAAGTCTGTATCATTAACTCTGCAATCTGTCCAGAGCATCGAGGAGGTAATTTGCGGATCCATCCCAGAGATGCGAACAGTAAACCATACACGGCCGAACTTGTGCCTTGTAAAGAAGATACAGTGACCGGACGTAAAAACCATCAAACCATGTTCAGGCTTCCGAGTCTCCGAGATGTAGTAGAGATGACACTCCCGATGTAATCCCTGGAGTTGAGGTCGCTGCGAATATCCACTTAGGATATTGAGGCTGTCACGCATTGCTAGTGTGACGTTCTGAAGAGTGGGGAGGGGAAGAACTGGAGTTTATATTCATATATATTTGTGATCATAGCACAATATTTTTTTAAACTTCTTTAGGCGCTTTATGTGAGTTCTTACGATGCGCGCGCACACTGCACCAAAAAGTCTACACTATGAAATTTCTTGATTAACTTCTTGTTTTATTGTGATGAATGACCTAAAGATAAATATATCATTGATATGAAGAAGAAACAGAAATGTCAGCATTCAAATTCAAAACAACCTGGAAATGATTCCTTCTCTGTACATCCACTGATAATTTAATTTTGAAATTACTTAAGAATTTTCGCTGAAGTGATTATGGATTATAAATACGTGGTATGTATACAAACTGTATTTATTGTCTACTGTATTTTTGTGATACAGTGGTTCTACTGTAATTACAGTGCACCTGGCAAAACTGCTCATTACGGTTATTATGCAAAGGGTGTTTGTTAATTGAGAGGGGACGCGCTACATACTCCTATATTTACATGGGAGACCACTAACTAAATTGTTAAAAATCTAGTCACAGAGTTTTTATTTTTTATGCAGTTTTTATTGTTTTTATTTATTTGTCCGTTAAATTAAATAAATAAAATTAAATGTGACTATTAATCAATAATCATTATGGACGACGATTGTCGTTGGATATTCGTTTCTCAGAGGACAGTGGTGTTTTTTAATTGATAGGAAAAAAATTTTTTACTTAATTATAGTCCTCATCGGTTTCGATGACGGCGGCTCTAAAAACGTTTGGTTTTCCGAAACAGAACTTACTTTTGAAAACCCGGTCACATACAGTGCAGTAGAGAGCTGGCTGTTGATATTGTATGTATACGTGTAAGAAGACTTCGGTCTATCTTTTATCATTCGACGTTTTGCGTCTTAATGTATTTAAACGATTTTCTTCAATTCTTACAAAGCCTTTAAAGATGGTAGAGCGCCAAGGTAACCGTTTCAAAGCGAGCTCCTTCCAACATATATAGTCTATACTGCAAGCATTCAGATTCCGTTTGAACACATACTTGTAACGCAGATACTGATCACCGTGAATCCGTTAACCCTTTGCTATTTCGGAGTAAAAGACCGCTTTTGGCAAGCGATGGTCATCCATATTAGGTATGTGTACAAAAAATTAACGTATAATATTTTGATGATATCATTGGATAATAACATCCACGATATATTTATTTCACGGATCGTATAAAAACTGTTCATAATTACTTAAATCGTGATAGGTTTTTGTTCGTGATGACTTGACAGGGAACGGAGTTGAAGGTACAGGTGAAGACAAAATATTTACAGAATTTCATTTTTTTTTTATGCACTGTAGTTTTAATTCCAAAAGAACAGAACTATCTTGAGATAAAGCCTACGCATTATATAAGTGTGAACAGAAACACTTTATGACAAACTTCGTTTTTGTAATTCAGCGAGCTTAATACGTGAAGCTAACACGGAAAACACTTCACATAAATATGAGAGGGAAACGCAGTGCATTAAGAAACTTATACTTACAAAGTATTTGTTTAGAAAATACTGTATACACCAAATAAATATCAAATACATTTAAATGATTTAACTTTAGAAAGGTTACGTAACGTTATTTTCGAAAAAATAAATTTTAGTTTTCGTTTATTCTGACCAAGGCCTTATAAAAGAACATCGCAGCGCTCGTACAAGTGAAGGCAAACACTTACTGCTTACGGCGAGAAAGCCATCTACGTTTTTCCTGGCAATATTCCTGAAGGTAACTCAGTATACGAATATTGCCAGGGACAGAAATAAGTTTTTTTAAGTGTTTTGTCTTATTTCTATTCCGTATTACACGCGATAAACTATATCATGCTGTCTTGTTCTATAATAAATATTAACTGCAAGTGACAAGTAAAAGTTAATTTATAATGACGTTCACAAGCTAATGTAGCTAAAAGGAATATTTTGGACACTAAGTTACCATGCATTTTCATAGAAACAAAAAAGTTTTGAGAAATAAATCAACTTTTCCGTTGTGCCGCTGACCTTGTTATTTTTCCAAAATACAAGTTGACTAAGTTATTTCTTATAACATCAGCTATCTGCTAGTGTAAGTCCCGTCAAAATCGGAAAATCGGAGATTATCCGGAACAAATAGAGATGCAGACAAACATACGTTATGTTCTGTCACACTAAACCTATTATTTATATACCTACCTATTATTTATATATATTAAAACACTAAACCTATTATCGATAAAAAAAAACATTTTATAGTATAAATTGTATTGTTATAAATACAGAAATCACTTTTATGTTTGACAGTACGACTTGATTTGAACTCGTGACAGTGTGTATCTTCACAGTGTGAGAGCTGAGAGGTGACTGGTGACTTACCGGTATTGGTTGCAACACACAGTTTAACACAAAAAAATTGCGTAATTTATTTCACAGTGTATTTTACTGATGAACCATTATTTGTAATCTATATATATGCTGGGGTAGGTTAGGGGAATGGAGCACCACTTCTCAAGTAAATTATTTCCGTTGGATGGTAGGACACGACAATAGTATCTGACTGAATCGCGACCACTATATACCAGGTGTAATACTCGACATAGTGGCACGCTTAGGAGCCGAGAGACTTGGAGCGACGGCCGGCCGGCGATGGATTTTGATCTTGCGGTGGTCACAGTTGATTTTGGATTGTACTGTGCTTACCATCAGGTACAATGCCTTTGCCTTTGACGTGCTAATATAAAAAAAAAATCGGTTAAGATTTTTCTCAAACACTAAACCTATAAAACTTCTTGTTTTCGCGCCGCTAGAAGCACTTGCCAGTGTCAATGTGTTTGTCTTCGTAGTATTTTTTATATTCTAAGCTGGTCTAACAAGATGGTAGCTCTCTTGTTAGAGCTATCTAGGGAGTTTTTGTGACATCTAAAAATGCACTTTTTTAGTTAATATTTATAATCCACTTCACGGATGCACAATTACCAAACTATATCACGCAAAATGCCACCAATATTACATAATATATGGTAAAAAAACCTAAGTTTAATGAGTCAAAAAAAACACGACATGGCATTTCACGATCCCGCCAAAACTCCTGGTACAGTTATGTACATATTAATAACGCCGACAAAGTGGTAAAATAAAAACTAGAAAAAAAATTATTAGGGTAATTTCACTACATGTTGAGTGGTAAAATATCGTTTTTTATAGTATCTTTGCACATTGACTGTACTGTCCCTGATAGTAAGCACAGTATAATCCAAACACAACGGTGACCACCGAGAGATCGAAATCCATCGGCGGTCTTCGCTGTCATGCCGAGTGATATCATACCGAGTGATGTATCCGTATGATTATGAATCAAAATAATAACCACAAGATCTCGCCAAAACTACTACAAGTTGCTAATTTAATTTATAAATCAAGGATCGATCCCGGATCGTCTTAATTGACAGGTCAGTTTGATGATATTCATGATTAAAAACTTGATTCACCGACGCGCGGATATCTGGCGCGACATCGGCGCGACGCGACGCGGTGCCATTTCCCGCGCGCTAGTGATGTGACAGTATCTATTTAATCTGTAATTATAATCCGCTTACCGGGATCTCGATTAAATTACACACTGATTAATTTTTCAATCGAGATAGTGTTGTGTAATCTTTTTTCTTTCCTTTTTTACATGTTCGATTTTTAGCTACAAAAAAACGTAGTCGTAAAAATGTTAGTTGACACATAATTTAAACTAGTAGATATTTATTTTACGTTCACAGGTTTTTTTTAGTGCGAATATCGGCTGACAATGAAGGAAAACGTAAGAAAACTTCAAAATAAAAAAATTACAAAAGCAAAGGCAATCATTGTACTTACAGCATGTTAGGTTCTTGAAATACGCAACGTAAATCGAATCGTGAGTCGAGATATATTTTTTCATACATTTCCATATAAAACCCTGGTGTTAAGTTATGCGAAGACTTTAAATACAAATAAAACTGAATTTATTACATAAAAGTGTGCTTTATTTGTAAAAGTAAGTTAGTAAAATAATTATTTATCAAACTGGTACTTATTTTTCGGTACATAACTACGTATTAGCTTATTATTTTGAAAAATAAATAAAAATGAATCAATTATTCCTTCAGCTTCAAACTAAACTGTCAATTGTAGATTGTTTTTCATAACATTTTCCAAACTTGCAAAGGTTGCTGAAAGTTTTTCAGTGACAGCTCTTTTTAAGTCGATTTTTGAGACGTTGACAGCGCAGCAATTGAGTTCCCTTATGACGTAAATCGAAACAATAGACGGAATAGTGTCAAAAATTGTTTGACGTAACTTGAGGACTGCCTGATTATATTTCTTAATCACTTCCTAGTAAATCATAGGCTGACGTACGTTTTCACTGTTTTTAAGCCCGTGCTTTTTCTTGTGAAGAACACTTTGCCCAACACTGGGATGTTAACAAGCTGCTATTAACTATTGCTATTTATAGTAAGTTAACTGCTTCTCCACTTTACTGATTCAATAACTGCAAGTTCGAATATTTTTTTAAAGTAATATATTACTAGATAAGTAGATAGAGTCAATGGGACTCTTTTTTAATTATTAAGGCGCTTGGATACGCGTCCTTTAAGTCCAACTTCGTACTATTCTGTAATTTTCAAACATAGTTCTAAAATGATGGCGGCTCCTTTGTTAAAACTGTCCAGGGAGATTTTGTAACAATTGAAAATGCATGTTCCTAGTTATTATTTGTAATACACTTCATTTGTGTAAAATAACCAAACTACATCACGTAAAATACCGCCAAAATATATGTTATTTTGTTATAGGGCCAAATAACATGAGTTTATGAATTAAACCAAAAACCACCACATAACACTTCAAGATCCCGCCAAAAACTCTTCCATCGACTCATCTTGAACCAGTGTTTCTAGATGCAATGTAATTACGGTAGTTTTACTGTAAATGAATGCCTTTTAATGAATGCTTTATTAGTAAAAAGACAATGTATGGAGAACATTGTATTTATATTCAGCGGTAAAATCACCCATTGAGGCAAAAATTAACACTGCATTTGTAAATGTATTAGCACATAAGGGTAGCACTTTTGCACTTGCGTTCAGAGAAGAAGCTTCGTCGATCATTGTTCTTTAGCTTAAAATATATTATATAAGTAAGTAATTATAAGAAATCGTAGTGCGCATGTGATAATATAATTCTAATCTCATTAATGCTTGTTTTTTTACAACAAAGGTGGCAAACAAGCTTACGTCCCACCTCATGGTGAGTGATTAGCGTATGTTATGGATCATAGGTATCACTAGCGCGTTGACGACCTTAAACCCCTCTACCCAAAAAGAGTTCTAGAATCCCTACTCATCGCAGAACACAAAACTAGGTTATCTGACTACGATCTTCTGTAGGTATTCCACCAGTCGGACTGCTCTAAGTACAAATAAGTTTAAAAAGAAATTTCTCTGTGCACTGCCTCTTACTTATTCTTTATTAACTGAATTGATGTCAAAATTTTATAATTAAGGAATTCTATAAATACTGCATTTGTTGTAAAGACGTTATTTTTTAATTCACAACACCGTATTTATAACTTCGTCATCTGGCAACACTGTCTTGAAGGGATATGTCATGTTCTTCGAATATTATAACGAAGTTGAAATCACACTGATGTAACCGGATACAAGTATATTAAAAATCTTTGTCCTACTCAAAGTCTAACACAGTTTTAAAGCATAGTAGAAGTATTGCAAGGATCATTTCTCCCGCTGTATTGTATGGATGTGGTTTGCCAACTCACTCCTCGGAAGTAGCAACCTATTATCGCTCCTCAGTTAAGATGGTAACATGCTAAACTTATTGGGAGCACTGGCTCTCAAGTACAGCTGCCGGAATACACCTACAGGTCCTTGGCGACAGATTTTCAACTTGAGGGCAACTTGCTAACCAGGCGGGCATTAGACAATGCCCTAACTCAATGATATGGTTTCATCATGATGTTTTTCTTGACCGAAAGTTCAGGCAGGAATTCGGGTTCACGGCAATCATTCACGGAGTGCCCGTACACACTACCACTGAATCATTGTTGCTTTGTGCATAATTAAAGTTACGATGTTATTCATATTGGATGTTGATTTTAGTTCAATTGAGGTCCTAGTTGTTAGCAAGGTATAAATGCCGAGTGAAGCCGGGTACCGTGTACTAATACAAGCTATACATATCGAACCTACTTACTTTTAGTGTTATATTACGCAGTCGGACGGATCGGCTGTGTTCTCACGCCGCACGCGCAGCTTCCAAGCTTGATCTCTTTTACTATACCAGTATCTTATTATAGACTTTATCTCTATGTCGATAGACATTAATCTTGTGTGAATTAACTCCAGTACTTTATTTGTGTTAGTGACAGTGGCTCTTATAAAAAAAGTTATCTAAATAAAAATTATGTTAATATTTATTTGAAAAAGAAGTAAATATTTTTAATTGTATGCATCATTATAAACCGATAAAATAGTTATTTTATAAATAATTCATTATTATGAAAACTGATAATAATTCAATTTTTTTATAATTATCATCTAAACAAAAACAAAACATAAAAAAAGATTTTTGAGATATATAATAACAATAATTATAAAAAGAAACGAATTTTAATCAAAGTATTTGAATAAAAACCGGTAATATTTAAAAATAGAATATTCTAAAGTGTTATTTTAATTTAATTTTTACCTAATGAAAGTGAATAACAAATAAATCATAGGAATACTCGACAATAGATGAATTAAAAAAAAAAACAGTTTGATTAATCGAAATTAATTACTAATAACGACTACATACAAATAACTAAAGTCAAAGATGATGATAGAATGCAGATCTGCCTGTTGCAACATAATAAGTCAGAATACTTAAAGTGTATTATTTTATTTCATAAATCAATCGATTATAGTAGGTTTTTGAGAGATGTTTAGGAAAAAGAAGTTACAAATTACAAATTTGGCGGGCTTGGTTGGTGTCGCTGGTTGAAATCCTAAAATGAACCCGAGCGTTCGGTCGTTGAAAACAACTTGATTTAGTCATAGCATGGCTGTAGGGAATTTTGCAGTTTTTTTTTAAATACTTAGGTTTAGTATTTGGCCACAATTCCAGTGACAATGTGGCTGAAGTCGGTAGCATACCTATAGGACTGCTGAGTGGTAGGAGTCAACCAGTGTATAACTAGCTACCAAGAAGCTTACAGAACGTTATGCTAGCAACGCTCGGCGACAGATTACCGATCTATTGGTGGTCACCGTCAAATTTTGATTGTACTGGGTTTACTATCAGGTAGAGTACTGTCACGGCTAGTCTGACGGGCATTAGAAAACCGCCTACCAACGTGCCATGGTTTTATCACGATGTTATCCTTCGTTGTCTTTAACTACAATCTAAAAATGGGAAAGTTTGTCGCAAAGTATCTATTACATTACATATTACATCGTAACAAAAAATCAGGTGAGAATGTATAATACCAATTTCATAAGATGCTGGTTAAGATGTTGTTGAGAACGCAATCGATGTCTGAATCGTCTCCAATAAACTTTCACTTATTTTAACAGTTCGACCAGTTTCGTTCGTTACTCATAAAATGTGTTTACATACATGTAATTCGTGAAATACTTTCACCATCGAATCAATTTAATTAATAAAAGTCATCGATTCTATAAACGGCTCTAGTTTTTAGGGTTCATTATTTAATATATAAAATCCATCGGCATTTTTTTATTGCGACCTTTTTTAAGTTATATTACTCTAGGATCGTTTTGAAGCAATCATGGCTCAGTGGTAGCGTGTACGGATATTTCGTCGATAGACGTGAGCCGAATCACAGATATGAGTCTGAGCTTTCGGTGATGGAAAACATGGTGATGAAATCATAATCAAATTCTAATGCCCGCCTGGCTAGCTACCACTCTGAAGTTCACAATCTGTCGCCAAGCACCTATAGGTGTGTTCCGGCAGCTGCACTTGAGATCTAGTCTTCCACTAGGCTTAGCCTGTTACCATCTTGAGCCACATCGTCATTTAAGATCAAGTGAGAATGTGGCCATAAAATAAAAAGGCGAAAAAAGATGAGAGTGAATTTTTAAACATAGTAACAAATAGTCTATCAAGTTGCTTGCTAAACCTCGTTGTATTATTCTGGTGAAGATACTCATATAGGTCATACAAAATGTTATGCGCCACATGAGATCGAGTGTACCTATTAGATGTATGTATAAGTACAACTTCTAACTCCCCTTAATATTAAGTGACATGCTTGTCAAAGATATCTACTTAAAGAAGAAAAAAAGTGATTTATTGAAATTGTGTATACAAGGAGTATATATAATTCCAAAATTGATAGGCTACAACAATTATTATCAATAATACTTTCATAAATCACACAATATGAGTAAAGGTATCTTACAAGATGTAAATAGTTCCTGCGTAATGAACGCAACTAGTTTATTGTAAACTACGGAACTGCAAATAATAATATGTTTATTCAAAATGTATTTTGCTGAAGCCGGCGTGAACCCCGTTCGTTTTGATTGCATTCATCAAATAGCGATCATGTATGTAATCAAGATAACGCTTTCGTATTTTTATTTATTAAATCCGACAACTGTCTGTTGGTCTCCTCTTACTTCATTTTATCATGTTGCTGATTTATATTGATGGTTTTACTAAATACGATATTAATTATATTGTAGTAAATGTATATAGGCTTATATAAAATAAAAATAAAATATTTTCATTTATTTGTTTATTAATAATAATAGTTAATTATTATAAATAAATTACGAAATCAAATATCAAGCCAACAGTGTAAAAAATGAAATAATAATATAAAAAAAAAACAATTAAAAACAATTGAATATAAAACTAAAACATGGCGACATTGAACGGTGATATTTCAACCAATCACAATACAAACGATCAGAAAGTGACCAATGAAAACATTGTTATAAGCGTTACTAAGTCTGACAGCTGTCAAAACGTCAAAGACGGAAGTGCCGCAGACAGCTGTCAGATGCAAAACGGCGGGAATCTGGAATCGAAGGATCAGCTCGGTGTGCCAAGATGCAGTCACCGAATGTCCTTCATGGAGGAAGAAAGCGCGAAAGAGAGGTCACGATTATCGCTTCTGAAGCAGTGTTCGGCCATTTTGAAGCAAGGCGATCAGAAGTATACAAAGGAGAGTCTGCACCGGACATTTCAGGATCAGGTTTGTTTAACTTTATCTTCTTTTTTTTTCCTAACTTATCAACCAAATCTTACCTACTATTAAAGATTAATTCTGGCATAATCAAATGGGTATTTTTTTCGTTGTACAAAATGTCTTGTGGTGATTTTAGTAGGTATTCTAACACAATTGGGGCCCCGTTGCTAGAACTTTCCAGGGAGTTTTTGTGAAATCTCAGGATTTTTTTTTAATCCACTTCACTTGTACACATCTGTACTACTCGTATATATTGCAAAGTACCACATAATATAGGGTTAATTAACACAAATTAAATGTATTTATTTATGAACGCACGTTACAAGTTAAAATTATTTTAGCGTACAAAACTAATATGACTACAAAAAGTTTATCCCTTGTGCCAACAACATAATGAAATTAGCCATTGATGATAATAATGTAAATTCATTTCACAGACTTTTTTTATTTTGTTAAAATAATATTTATTTATTCACCGTTAATTATTTTTAACTGCTCAATAAAAAGGTGAGTAAAATGAATTCACATTATTATCACTGATGGCTAACTTCATCATGTCGCACTTCTGTCATATGATGCGCGTGCTGCTCTCAATTTTATCATCTACAAAACACGACAAAACAACTATAACTTCAAAAATAAAATCCACTACACGACAGACAGACAACATTTACGCTTTTGTACTTATTTGTGAGCTGTGACTCATTTTTTTAATAAATACATTTTATAATTGATAGGTTTAGCGGTCTAGCATACGCAGATAGTCAGTAATTTTGTAGGTCTTCGTGACAATATTGTAACATAGTTTTCTATTTAAATAGTTTTCTTTTTAAATCGTATATTTCGTAACCCAGTGGTGATTTAGCTTGAAAATTCTTTATTTTTCGAAATGCTCGCGAAATGCATAAATTTTATTTATTATTCAAACAATTTTGATAAAACCTATCGAGTTTCTCGCCGGATTTTCTCGATGACTGAGATGTTTTCCTAAATGTTAGTAGTGTCTTGACATTCATAAGTGTCATCTTAGAGTATAAATTGAATAAAATATTTCTTATTTTGAATAGAAACTAACGATTAACAGTGAAGAAAAATAATATCGTGAAGGAATTAGTAAGCCCACGGAAAGTTACATTATGAACCAAGAAATTGCCACACATTTCTTTAAATTTAAAAACCATGTTGGCCTGGCTCGTGCCGTGGTAAACCCGTATATTGTTTGGAGTAATAAAAAGAGTTATAAGAGTACCTAATTGGAATGTAATTTGTGATTGGTTTTGCGAAATACTGGTGAGGAGAAATCAATTGTCCAAAGTGATGCGTAAAAGATTTTAATGCGGACAGTAACGCGACGATTTCACAATGTTAGAGCTAACCGGTCTCCGTCCTGTTTGTTGGTACTAATGCCCTACAGTCCCATTGTGACAGTGTTTAGCCGGAGGAAACAATGGGCTTCGACTAATACCTTGTAAAGCTCCGACCACACTACAATGCCATTTATATTTAAGCATGCATTATGCAATAACTACTCAACAGATTTTGATCTGGCTTTCAGGAGATTATTGCCTTAACTCCTAGAAGGAATACATATACGCATGATGCATGGTGGTAGTAATTTTTCTTATGTCCGCCTGGTTAGCTACCACCCTCATGCTGAAAATCTGTCGCCAAGCACCAATAGGTGTGTTCCGGCAGCTGCACTTGAGAGCCAGTCTTCCACTAAGGCTTAGCGTGCTACCAACTTGTGCCACATCGTAAGATAGAAGATCATAAGATCAGGTGAGATTATGGTTTTCCTCATGAAGCTTTGGTAATAACGATAAATGTAAATAAATGATACAACAATTGTGTAAAACTAGAATTGCAAATGTCTATACATAAGGCGAAAACCCGCCATATAGACATGATTAGGTGTGTCGCGTTCCAGGACCCGCCAGTGTGTATCTACTAATCAAGCGAGGTGGGTAGACCGGTAGGGTATATGTGCCCTTTACAATGACCTTCTTTTCGTTTGTCACGTTTCGGAATTAGCCATTGTATATCCGGATTCTGAAAGACTTGCTGGCCGTAATGACAGCGACAACTGTATCGAGTAGAAAAAATATATTTGGAAAAGCTACGATGCTGAATTTTGTTCGTTACAAGACAGGTGATTTCGCTGATTGATGTTAGTATAACAGTTACCGTGTATGCTAAGCGACTTACATATAATATATTACATATGAAGTTGAGACATTAACATACTTCTAAGTAGGTCGACGGCAGCCTCAGGCTGAGCCGTTTATTGGTTAAAGCTGTACAAATGTCGACCAATAGAATTAATTCAAACCTTACTTGTCAATCAATACGACTTGTCAACGTGTACCTTGATTGTTAAAGTGTTTGCTTTCGTATAATTATTGTTTTTGTTATATACTAGTTGTGCCCCACGGGTTCACCAATTCTCTACTGCTCCGTGCCGCTGCCAATTATGTATGGTTTCTGATTTCTGAGCTTTTTTTTTCTCGAGGCTCGGGAATTCCGACGTGACGTGTTTGAAGGTGGTAACGTAACAGTGTAGTCAGATCGAAAAAAAATAATAATTAAAATGGTAACATAATAAATAAAATCTAATCTATACTTCTGTTTATTTGCTTGTAGGAAGTAATCTCTGATCTGATTTTAAAAATACTTTTACGTATCTATTATACTATATTCTTATTTTTATATTGTAAGGATAAAGCAAAATAAACTATAAGGAAAATTTGCGTGCCTGCGTCCGTGTGTGTGCGTGTTATATGTTACGTAATAAATACATTTTCAGTTACTATACTTTATATTTTTTCTGTATTATATGAAAATAGAAGCCACTAGGTATTAAAAACAAATTTACAAAAATTTAAATGGAAATATCAAAAATCGATCGGAATCTACATTTAACCTATCCCAGCATATATATAGCCTAAACTTCCTGGTCTAAGAAATCCTGGTAACAAACCACAAGCCAATAACTCATAGACAGTTAATATGCAGTTTGTCGACAAACCCAGTCCAACATCCATCAACGTTGTGCCACTCAATCTGAACAAACGATGTTCTGTCTCTGTCACACTCCCGCAGGATAAGCAGCCTAGTATGAAAGCGTGTAAATAATGCAAGCGAGCACACGGTACGTGCATCACTCACTATCCTATATAGATAGAAACAGTACGCAAAGTTAACTAAAATGATACACATAATTTTGTTAACAGAACTATCTGGTCTAAAATTGATGTTACATAGTTTAATGGATAAGATCATTAAAGTCAAGTTAACATAACAGATGTTCAATGTGACTAGCTGTATATAGCTTCTTGAAATCATAAAAAATATATCTAAGCTTCTTTGGCGTAACAAAATAAATATAATTCCAAAACTCCTTCGTGCTAACAATATGATGAAGTTAGCCATCAATGATAATAATGTGAATTAATTTCACTGACTTTTTTTTAATGTATAAAATAATTTAACGTTGTTTAAATTAACATTATTTTAATTTGATTAAAATACCAGCAGCTATCGGAAAACACCTATAGGCAGCTGATTAATTTTCATATAAATACATATGAAGGCAGCGAAAATTTAATTCTCGATCAATCGTCGTAGTCATCATGACGACCATACATATTGTGTACAAATTAGCTTTAAATACACTGGGTAACCACGAAAGGTCAATGTTGAATGTTGAGCTGCTCTCGAATTATACTGTACTTTTTATATTTTTTATAATGATTACTACACGTAATACAAACCTAAAAATGGTTGAAAAAATTATAGAAAAATAAACGTACCTCCGATAATATTTTAATATTTAATCTAATGTAGAAGGATACAATTCTAGGATTAAACTTACTTTTTTATGTGAAATATCAACAACTGAAAAACATTATTAAGAAAGAAAAATGAAAGAAATTTAGGAACATAAAAGTATCCGTGAACAATTCGTATCAGTTTTGATTTTATGACAGTTACGTCATTCATGTACATTGTATACAAGAATTACCTTTCATTATTGAACAAATTAAAAGTAAAAAGTTTATGTTTATGGCATGTATTTTATTTTGTGTAGAGTAAACGTAGACACAGAAAGAACTAGACAGACAGGTTGTTGTGTAACTGGGTGTGAGATAGCGATATTGTAGATTAGTATTATCATTTTATTCAGTTTCCTTAAAGTTTACCATTTTACTAATGCACAAAACGTCGTTCAGTGTTAGATGTACAAAAACCTTCTCTCAAAAAAAAAAAACTCTCAACCTCGACTATTTTTACAACTTTGGTGCTTGTGGTTTGGCTTTTGAGTTGTTCGAGGACAATGTAATTAATAAAATATAAAAATTGTAAATTTATAAGCTTTAATCATAGAGTTAATAAACTTAGATCTATGGTTTTAATACTGCTCGTACCCACACAAGGCCGGTTCAACTAATGATCTAGTATCGCGCAATGATCGACGGCGAGGCGAGATCATTGCGCACGAGGTATGCTGTGGTTTTACTATCATTGCTACTTAATTTCACATGTGTCTGATGATAGGAAGGTTACACGTTACTACCGTACACTAATCATTAATTATATCTAAGAAGTTTATTTAGAACGATTTATATATTTTATTAAACATTTTTCTGTTTAGACGTGTGTTTATACAGATAGTAGTCACGGGTATTTAATGAAATTGTTTTTACATGATAATTAACACAAAACATATTAAAAATACTTTATACAATTTAGGCCCAAAGAAGGTACAAAACACTACTACCAGTTCGGACAATCATCCCAGTCATCGAGAAATGCCGGCGAGAAACTTGATCGATTTAATCTTTTTGACTGTGTAAATTATATTATTAATAATTATATTGTTTTAGTGTATGTACAGAGAGGGAGTCATTTACAAAGATCACTATCATTCATGTATTCATCCACCCTATAATAATAACTTTTTGACAGTAAAACTTGTTTTTTTTTTTATCGTTATAGGTTTGTCGTAGTGGCCACAATCTCACCTGATGTTAAGTGACGATGTGGCCCAAGATGGTAAACGCTAAATCTAGTGGAAGACTGGCTCTCAAGTGCAGCTGCCGGAATACACCTATTGGTGCTTGGCGACAGATTTTCAACTTGAGGGTGGTAGCTAGCCAGGCGGACATCAGAAAAAGCCCTACCACCATGCTATAGTTTTCTCACGATGTTTTCCTTCACCGAAAGCTCAGGCTCATTGCAGAGATTCGAACTCACATCAATCGACGCGAAGTCGTACACGCTACCACTGAGCCAGCATTGCTTCAAAAATGTAACTGCTTGTAACCTAAATCATGTATCAACACAATTAACCATTAATGATGTAAGCAATAGAGTAAAAAAAAAATGATAATAAAAGCTTAATATTAACAAAAACTTTTTCCATAATAATTATTACGTGTAATGTGAAACGTGAAAAATTGTATATGTTAATCAAAGTAATTAATTACGAAATATAATAAGGATTACTGATCAAATGAACATCTTAAGATCGGAAGAGCAAGAAAAAAAATCACTAAGATCATCAATTAATTCCCTAATTGGTTTTCTCAACTATGTAAGGCACGAAACAAGGCAAGGAACATATTACTAAATATACACTTATACTTACTATATTACTTGGTGAAATTATTATTCCCCTATTTTTTTCCTTATATTGTTATTTTCAGTAGATGTTAACTTATGTATGGTAATAGATAAACATTATTTCAATTAAGTACTTAAATTGGTAACACATGGTATATTAAGATTTTACTAAAAATAAATTGAAACTGGCATAGTTAATTTCCTAAAAATCGACAAGTACTATATGTTCAAAAGCGTGCGATATTTCGAAAATTATTCGTCCGTGTTAGTCGTGTTTTCATGCCTATGTGTGCCTGCGCGTGACATCTTTCCCAATGAGCTTGAGGTATTTTATTGACTATTAGTTAGGGCTGTCACTTTTGATATTATAAACTTTTAGTTTTACTGTTAGGTCGAAAAATCCGTTTTCGTTTAGATCATTCAGGCCAGTGGAGATCGCAGTTTTATATTTTTGCCTTAAGAATGTTAGCTTAATTTATTGCACCTCTTAGGACATGAAAGTTATACATGAGGTGTTAATTTTCTTGTCATTATTTCAATATTCATATTAAATTCAAATAACAAGAAGCGTGAATAAATATTCACGTCTGCAGTAAGCTTTGATACTAATGAAAATTAAAAAAAAACAATGTTTATTATTTTTAAATATATTATAATACGATAATAAACTATTCGTTTTAACATTTTTGTTTACTAAAATATGTTGTTTAAGTTGTTTATAAAATATACAAAAAATATGACAACCATGATTAAGAAATAGCGGCGCATGCGCCCAAGATGAGCCAGTCGTCAGTACACACCTCTTCGACTTTTTTGTCGCGCGTCCAACATTCCAAAGTCTAACCGGAGACCATAATTAGACCCTTTTTAGACAAATGTACAAAAACGTCGCTCAGTATTCTATAAGGACGCGTAATTGGCATCCATTTTAGATTTTCACTTTAAAATACATGTTGGAACTTGATCGGAACTTACAGAGGACAATTTGTGAGCATCTGTTTAGAGGGCCCTTCTACGATATGGATAAATGACAAATTATAGTTACTTAGAAAACGCCACGTAACACAATAACCTGAAACTGTTGTTAAAAATCATTTAACTAACTACCTGTATATCATAGTTTCACCTCTGTTAAATTTATTCGAACGATTCTCTATCGCGCCACCTCTAACGTATTGCCTATCTTTGTTCTAAGTTTCTATACTTGCCGAAAGCTTTTCAGATTACATGATGCTCGTGGTTACTGCTCCACTCATTAAAGGCGCAGCATTATTTAAACTAAAACCTTCCTAAATAAATTGGCAATGAAATGAAAAAAAAATCTGTCTGGTTGTTCCAGAGATAAAAATAGTATAAATAATAATCTTGCTCAAATATGATCTGGTTAAGGGTAAGTAACTGGATATGAACTGACTGATTCTGAAAAGCATTTATCACAATGTGTATTTTTCTCCCCCATTTTCAAAGTTTCCGCTCATATATTTGCAGTCACAATATTGCTTACTTCCTTAAGATCAACTGTGATAAACAAAATGCTTAAGCTTTTATATCTAAAAAGTGAATCGATTAATCACCGAAGTCGTGAGGGAACTGATATAATTATATCAGTCAAAGTATTGCGTTCTGATTGATTGCATCTGCGCAGGAGTTTGATGTTTAGACCACTGTTACAAAATAGCAAATGAATAATTTACTATTCATTCGAATTTATTCTTGCTGTGATGAGCATTAATTGGGTCCCAAATCGAAATTCGGTACCTACGAATATTGACCAACTTTAGTGTACATAATTATATAGGATATCAGAGTCGGTTTGTGTATTCTGCAGTTTTAATGTTGTCTTCGCGTTAGTAACAGTTTTTAAGTTTAATTGTACCTACCATCATATCATACATTAGTTAGTAAAAATATGCATCGAAGTCTCTATTACTGAGTTTACACGCGTATCAGACCTGATTGTTAAGTGATAACTTAAATAAAGTTCGGTTTATTAAGAACTAATGTCAATATAGGTATTGTTTGCGTTTCATATTAATTTACTTTCGGTCCTTTGGTTAAGAAATATAATCTAAAAGCTAAATAAATAGTCGATTACGTCAAATAGGCAATAAATAAAAATTAAAAATTTATTACGTGACAATTAGTAAGTAATTAAAAGTATACAATCAAGAAGGGAACTATAAATGCGTACCTATTGAGTTTGTTTCAAGAATAAAAAATATTTTTGACCTCAATCCTTTGGACCTTGGTTGAACAATCTAGATCCGTTTGCGATCGTTTTATTTTTTTAAACATGGTCATCTTGTTACAAACTACGTCCTAAGTACTTGATATCAACATATATTTCAACGGTATGATGTCACTACTTCCATTAATGAGTATAAAAACAGATTAACCTTTACGATTAATTATTTATATCACACTGGGACATAGCTGTTTCTGTCGGCTTGATTCCAGTGGATATCTACATTATCACTTTTTCAAAATGACTAAATTTCTCGATACTAAACAAGGCAGAATAACAAAGGCTGCGACCAGCGACACAGTAGGATCTACCGACAGATACTATTTTTCGTGACTGAGGGTAAGCACAAAACCACAGCGACCACTGAGAGGTTGGCATTCCATCACCAGCAGTTGTTGTCACCCTGGCCGGCGTAAATATAAATTGAATATGGTTGATCTCGACACGAGACAACACAAAGCAAGTACGGAACGCAATACGTGCCGCTATGGCAAGTGTTACACTTGGTGTATGGTGGTGGGATCCAGTACAGATCCAGCAACCATAACATCGAAATTTTTACCACTGCAAAAGACTGTTGGACACACCGACTGAGTCTAAACACTACGTCATATACTTATTTTATTATATGTATGTAAATCTCGATCCAGTCTCAGACTAATATCCCATCAATCCAAATTATATATCTAGACATACTTTTACATGAGATGGAATCGGATAAGATTTCCCATTGGCAACATCTTAAGAAATCATACTATTTTAACCCTCTATTTAACACCCTTAGGGGATGAATTCTAAAAATTGTTTCTTAATGTTTTACTATATTATATAACGAACTCTTGTACGAAAATTCATGCTTCTAGGTCCACCAGTTTAAGATGTAGGTAAGTTGTCCTTCAGCCTTAAGTACATTTTCAGGAGTAAAAGTACTTTTTCTGTTATTAGTCATAATTTACATATTTATATCGGATTACGAAACGATAACAAATTAAAAATAAATAAATAATAATTTAATTATGCTCCAATTTTGTAAGCTTAACTTGTAGGGTATTATTATAATAAAATTATGTATTGCATTACATGTATTATACAATATAATTTTCGATGGTATTTTGTAACAAAAATTATTATTCATAAATGTAACGATCTGAAATAATGTAGATCGGTTTGGCCGTGTCGCTGATGTGACGCTCGCACTACGCCGCACTACCCCGCCCCCCGCCCAGCCCCCCGCTACAACACACCGCCCCGCATTGCGCCGCACCGCGCCGCTGGTAATCATTTAATGCAGTTGAAAGTAGATCGATAAAATCTCGACCGGTCGTGTCGATAACATTCGGAATAGTAACGTCTCGTTCACATTTACCGTACGCGTGTTTTTTTTTATTTTAAGAAATGTTTTTTATTATTATTTGGCTTAATGATATTTGGTCATTAATTCTTTTTATAATCTTCGAATTAATAGACTACATAAGATTATTATTGAAGTGAAAACTTCTTTAGCACCGTTGTGATTTGAAACTCTATGAAACGAAAAAGCGACAGTAAAAAGAGACAACCATATACATCTATAGATTTTAGCCTGCGAGAGAATGAGATAGAATACATTTACATTATGCACGGTTAATGCAAGTCCTAATTTTCATGATCGTGATTGTCGTCGGATTGGCTTAGTGGTGTGAGACGATCAAACTTGAACGCAGTACGCACGAGTGGTCGATAGGTCAAATCCCGCTGATTTAGGATATATAAAAATATTTTTTAAAGAAAATATATTTTATTTTTTCTGAAGGTTTCACTTCTGACATATGTGAACTGATGCACACATAATTTATTAAATTTTAAAATTTGTTTCACATACTTCTAATTTCTTGAATAGTGGTTATTACAAACGCTAAACTTATTTTCATGTTTTGTAATAGGATTCTAAATATGTACCAATGCTCTCTGTCACCGGGTTTCAAAGTAACGTAATTACCTTGGAAACTTAAATTTTCTATATTACTACTATAGGTTAAATTTATTCGATCAAGTCTCCAGCGCACCGACGCGACGCAAACGCACCCCTATAGCTTGCTGTTGTTTTCACTTAAGTTTATGATTACTGCGGTGAAGTTAATATACCCTATAATGTTCCTCAATAAATATATACTAATATAATAAAGCGGTAGAGTTTTTATGTTTGTTTGTTTGTTTGTTTAAACACGCTAATCTCTTAAGCTACCAGTCGGATTCGAAAAATAACCAGATTCATTAGGAATAATATAGGTTGCCTAGCATTTGGCTACACCTCTCAGCTAGCCTTAAATATAGATTTATGTTAAGTAAGGTGGAAGAAATAGCGCAGAAGCAGTTAGTTGCTTTATCCGCGTGCGCTGGCGTAATGGTTAGTTATACATAAATACAATGTTCTACAAAAATATTACTCCTTAGTACATGTAAAAAAAATCTGCAGTACCATATGCCTATCTCTTATACATAAGCCACAATAAGGTACTTTGTGATAAAGTTTTATCATAAATTGGAAAGTGATTTATAAGCATTGTTATTAGGCATGGCATATTAATTCTTAAGAATGTAAGTTACTTCATCATCAAGATAAGTAGTATAATAGTATGTTAGTATAACGAATAGTTTACGAGATATGTAAAATTTAAATAATTCAACACTCGGCTCGGGTCGAGATGACTATAGGTGTAATGGCGCGAACGAGCCGTGTGAGTTGTGACGCATAACTCTGGCCGCCCGATAAAAATATTGTCTGTACTATACTGAAGTATAAATCATCAATCAGCGATTTCTTTTGAATTATACGGGGGTGAAACCGGGGGGACAGCTTGTATGCTATAAAATGCAACAAAGAAATTCGTGTTTGTTAGTTTCAGAGATTAACGCGTTCAAACATACAAACAATGTCTTGAGTTTAATGATATTCGTATAAATATCCTTACAATAGTTGTTATTAAAACACGTTATTTCACCGTAAATCATTTTGTTAACGTTATTTATTTTTAACATGTGTGTATGCATACACCTTTATAATAAATGTATGCAAATACATTTTGATATTTAGCGGCCTTCGTGTAATCTACATGTCGTTCAGTTATTGATAGCTTTAATTATAAAATTGTTCTGGGTTACGATTTGGACAGGCCAATTTTAACTTAGACGATGATTAATGTCGGTAGATACGTTTGTTTCTCATTACAGGTCGCTCGTGTAACTCATACGCCTCTATATAACAAACTATAGTAATACATATGTTGTCCTGTTTGTACATGTAATTATTATTTCAAAATTTGTGTTTTTTATTTTTATCCTAGCACGGTATAGTGACTGCACTGTACCGGATGGTGAGCAGAGTGCAATCCAATAACATCGGCGACTACCGAGGGGTTTGCAATCCATCGATATATACGCTACCTATAATCTATCATACATATAAAGCATAATATCTATTATAAAAGCCACTGATCACAAATATGACATCAAAAAGATTAAAAGATTTAACAAAAAAAATATGCACGGGAAAATAATTTTATTACGTCATCCATAAATAAAAAAATCAATTTTACTTTTAGTAATCGTAAAGTTTTTTTTTTTCAATCGTTTTGAATTTATCAGTGATATTTTACGATAAACCTAAGCTTTCGGTATAGGATAAAATTGTGATTGATGTCATATAATGGAATCACAGTAGTAAATGTAGTTGTGAAAATTATTTTACTACAAAGATTTACCATCCATTGGGAAAATCTCTTGATTGTGTTAGTTCCATATTTATATCATACAAAACTTTTTATCGTTATAGGTTTAGCCCACAATCTCACCTGATCTTAAACGACGATGTGGCCAAAGATATTGTTAACACGCTCAGCCTAGTGAGAGGACTGGCTGTCAATTGCACCTGCTGGAACACATTTATTGGTGCTTGGAGAAAGATTTTCGACTTAAGGATGGTAGCTAGTCAGGCGAGCATTAGAAAAAGCTCTACCACCATGCTATGGTTTCCTCACGACGTTTTCCTTCACCGAAAGCTCAAGCTAATTGTAGGGATTCGAATTCACGTCAATCGACGCGATGTCCGTACACACTACGACTGAGCCATCATTGCTTACTAAAAACTAGTGATTTCCGGTTTATTATAGGAATTTCGTAGGCGCTTTGATTTCTGGTGCTCATAAAAATGTTTTCAGTCCGGCACGCGACTCGGTAGGAAAATTAGATAATTCAGTATTATCCTCAGGATTATAAATAATTTTTATAATATATAATCATAAGTGTGGAAAAAAAACAGACAAAGTATTATTAGTAAATACAAATGATATAAAATAGTACCTTGTTAATGAAACTGTTGCATAGTGAGGGTTATTAAAACACGAGTGTTACATGGTATCACGTGCACTTTCTCATACATTGGAATTGAATCTACTAAATAAAAGATTAAAGTTAAAAGAGTAAGAAATAATTTATTGGTTATAGTGATCATTCAAATTGTGTATGTTGCAATTATGAAATTAATTGTACGTATATGTATTGCTAGGCAGGCGTTGGCATTAGAGGTGCTCGTACTGGCTGTCGGGGCTATTGGCAAATTAATATTGCTTTTGACCTTTTTGTTTTCTATGTTGTTGATGAGAATGGAATTTGAAACTAAGATTGAGTTAGTCATAGAATCATCTATGTATCTTTCTGCTACGGCCGTGGATTTCCATCCGCCTTGATACTTCAGTGTTGTAATATCCTCACTGGTGTCAACTAGCAGAGACGTCGAAGTTCTTCTAAAGCAATGGTCAGTTTACTGCTCTGAGTTCGGAAGTTGTAGATAAACGGCTATAGTTTTACCTAGAGTTCCAAATTTATTAAAAATTGGACTCAAAACTATTTTCACGAGGAGTGTGAGGTCTGGCGTTATCATGGAGCAATAATGATGAAGACCGATTGACGAGTCGAGGCTCTTTTTCTGCAATTCACGCAATCATTGTTCAGAGTTCTGCACAGTTGATATCTGCTGTTATTGCTAGAACAGGTGTGAGGGCTTCCTCATGTGAACTGCTGCACACATTTTTTTTTTATTATTTTGGTTGTATTTGTTTTATATTTGTATTTACATTTATAATTTTATCTGCTTATGTATGTGTAGTGTAATGGGGAAATATTTTTTTTCTTATATAATTAACGGTGAACTTTATATATAAAAGATTTCAAAACGGTCATAAATTTGTAAAACATGCTAAGACAAGAATCGTAAATGCCATTTAATGTTTTAGGTATGCATCAAATAGTCTGTCTAAGTTTGTATGAATGAAGTTGGTAGCGGAAGGTACATATGTACAAGGACTAGAATTTCGGATTTCGAATAGCATAGTTTCATGTTAGTTAAAAGAATATTATATATTATAATATATTATATTAAATATAACATATTCCTTAGAGCATACCTAATCTAATGATTAGGGCGCGGCGGGGATCATTGATCCAGATTTACTAGCTATATATCACTTCGTTAACAACTTAACATTGCCTTAAAAAGCATCATAATTGAAACCGTCAATCATTCTGGTCGGCTTTTTAATGAAACATTAATTAGTTAGATATATCTTCGCACGGAAATAACTCTCTTTTATTTTTCGCGTTAAATAGACAGACAGGATTCATAATCACAATCAAGTCAAGGACCATCAACTGGAGTTTGTTGGAGATAATTATTGATGATCTGATGGTAAGCGGTTACCGAAATCTATGGACGCTTGTAACACCATAGATATCATAAGCAAGTTTCCGACCTTGAACTCCGCTTCCCTAAGGAACTCTGATCATCCTACTCACCGCAGAAATTTAACATAAAACAAGGTTATTTGGTTGCGATTTTATGTAGAATTGAGGTATTTAACCAGTATGGCTGTCCGAAGTAGAGAGAAATCTTCGCCCCACCTCTCTTTCTCGTAACGGTAAATCAGGGGAAGAAACTGAAAAAACCATCAAGATGACGTCATTACAGCTATATGATGAGAGATGATCATATCATAATGGAACTCGTGGTGCTGGGTCTGAAACTTAAGAAAACTCTTTTAAGATTTTTGCTTGGTTGGACAATTGACCAGGTGTTTTCCGAACTGACGCTGTTAACTTGAAGGTCCTTGACAGCTTTACAGGGCTGTGTAGTAAATGCAGAAAGCACTCAGCCGAAATAGTAACAAGTGCGAGAGCCCTACAATGTTAAGGACCTCGGCTCCAACTTTTGCCGTGTATGCTATTCCGCAAATTAAATTTAACTAAGTATCCACTAGATTTAATTAAGTATAAATATCTGAAATACTAACGGTGTTTCGCGTCTCCATTTACATGTTCCACGCACAAAGGCGACAAATCAAAAGAGAGTCACTATGACTGCTTTAACACCATATACATTTTGGTCGCGACGCAGTCTGGTACAAATTCCTATCACCCCGCTTGATTATTTATTATATATATATATATACCAGCTCATCCTAAAACGCGACATGCTCAAACGTGTCGTAATGGTGCGTTACACTGGTATGTTGTGGTCGCATTCCAGTCGGACAAAATGGTCTTGTTTTATTACCTTGTATTATAAGCTTATAGAGAAGAGTATAATTTCAAAACATATCTCATGCTCTTACGTCATTAAAAGAATCGATTGTGGAAATATTCGTAAATCACATCACATCAATTGTGATTTCAGCAGTTCCCGCGATACGTTGATGTCTCGTCAGACCGATTTGGGAGACCGATCACGACCGCCGGCGGGAACGCACGTGTTTACGACCGCTCTCTGCCGCCTTTGTGAAGTTTTACGACCGACCGGCTTTGCTGCACACCTGCATCGCACCTGCGCCGCACCTGCGTATCGCCGTCTCGCTCGCACCCATTGTGTCGCGCTGCACAACCATAAAACTGCTCTTTTAAGAGCAAATTGTTTCTATTCGACGAAATCCACACTTTAGTGGTCACTTGCCTGATACCTGACGGTGCCAACTAAAGCAAGTGGGTGCGTGACCCAAGCGCCCCTCGGTTGCCTCCTTCAGAGGCAAACGATAGTACTTGGTCGGGCTCAGGAATCTTGGCCCTTGATAGAGTCATAGTCAAGCCCTGAGTGTCTCCTTCCCACCCTTCCGATCCTGCTACACATCCATCCCCGAGTGTCTGTTTGGGCGTAGCTAGGTATTTATACCGGCTGCGTTCTCTGCCTCGGGATTGATAGGGACCTCCACGTAGGGCCCGGTAGGTTCTTTCCTGCGAGTCATTACACCGTGACCCGCAGGTCCCTTTACACGGCTCGGGATAGCCGTTTAAATTCACTCGGCGCACCCCCCTGCCTCTCCGGCAGGGAGGTTTAACTTCACCCCCGCCCGCCCAACCGCCGCCGCCGGAATGGCAGACTTGGAAAGCTTCGTTGCGTTTGCAACAAGCCTACACCCGTCGATATGGACGGATTTCAATAGGGCCATCGCGGCCGCGCAACCCGCCATTGCTGTCGCACAGGCCACCGAGGCCACCAGCGACCCCGCCGCGCCCCACGCGACGGACAAGAAGCCCGTCTCGCGCTCCCGCTCAACGGCACCCCGCGCTCACCGTCAGACGCCGTACAAACGGCCGTCATCGCGCTCGCGTTCCCCGGGCAATCAAGTCACGATCCCAGCGCCCTCTGCGCTGCCGATCAAGAACTCTTTCGCGTCGTTAGTTCCCGAAGCGGACACGCCGACGCTAGTAGCTACGAACAATAGCTACTCGCCCACTAATCCGGATCCCGAACCCGAGTCCAACGAAATGGACACGGCGATAGTCACAGATAACGAGGGCTTCACCCTCGTTCAAAAAAACAAGCCCGCCAAACGGGCATCGCGTTCGCGTCCCGAGTCTCCGGAGACTCAGTCCCGCCCACAAAAGGCGCAGAAAACTGGGCTAAACAGCCACGCCTCCCGCTCCGCAGCGCCCTCAGCGCCTGCCGGTACTTTTGCCGGCAGAAAGGCGCGTCGCCCACCGCCGGTAGTAGTCCAAAACAAGGCGGTCTGGACTAAGCTAGCGGACAAGCTTAGAGACTTAAAAATTAATTATACCTCGGCCAGTAACACGGCCAACGGTATCCGCGTACAAGTAACCACTTCTGACGAACACCGTCAGTTCACAAAGTTGCTCCGAGCAAGCAACCTACACTACTACTCATACACCCTAGACGATGAGCGTCACCTCCGGGTTGTAATCCGCCGCATCCCGGTGGAAATCACGCCCGAGGAGGTCAAAACTGACCTCTTAGCGAAGGCCCTCCCTGTCCGCGAAGTGCATAGAATGCACGGCGGACAATCCAAAAACCGACCATTAGATATGGTCGTAGTTATCTTGGATCTGACCCCCGAGGGCAGAGCCATCTTTAATGTCAGGAAAGTGTGCGAGCTCTCCGGAATAGCCGTAGAGCCCCCACACAAAAACCGCAGCCCTCCGCAGTGCCACAACTGCCAGCTGTACGGACATTCGGCCCGTAACTGCCATTTACGTCCCAGGTGCGTTAAGTGCCTCGGGGACCACGCGACAAGCGAGTGCACGCGCACTCGCGAGTCGTCTACCCCTCCGAGCTGCGTGCTATGCGGCAACGCGGGTCACCCCGCGAACTATCGCGGCTGTCCCCGTGCCCCGCGTCCCACGCGCCCTATGCGCCCTACGCGCCCAAGGCAAGAGCGACACACCCCTCCTCAGAGGGCACGTCCCGCCGCCAATAGTCAACCCATGCCTCTGCTCACGCCAGAAGCCTTTCCCAGCCTCCCGGGCGCTTCCCGCGCCCCGGTGGCGGCCACCCCCGCACCCCGCGCACCCCCTCCGGCCATGCGAGCCCCTCAGGCAGCATGGGTCTCTACTCCCCGCCCTCAGCCTCCTAAGGCTCAGGCCTCCCCGCCCGTTAGCACGCGCCGCGGCGTTGACTACATGGTCATGCTCTTCCGCGAGCATGACCCTCAGGAAGTACTGGCATACGACCAGTGCGTCGCTGAGTACGGCCCCGCCGAATCCATCAAGCGTTTTCCCCTGATGACAGCGACGCTAATGCGCCTGGCCCGTGCCGGGAAATAGATAACGGTTATAAATGGCTCGCATTAAACCTAGGAGTCTCAACATCTCTTTCTTTAACGCGCGAAACCTCCTTCCACAACGGGACCTAGTATCCACCTTTCTTAGGGAACGGGAGATAGACGTATTTCTAGTACAAGAAACACTTCTAAAACCCAGTAGGCGCGACCCTAAGATAGCAAATTACAATATAGTCAGAAATGACCGTGCCACCCGAGGAGGCGGCACGCTCATCTACTACAAGCGTTCCCTCTATTGCATGCCAATAGACCCTCCCGCACTTACCAATATGGAAGTGTCCATCTGTAGAATAGGCATGACTGGCCATCCGTCAATCACGCTTGTCTCTGCATATCTCTCCCCGAGTAAAAGACTCCTTCAGTCCGATCTGGAGGCGCTACTTTCACTCGGTCAATCCGTAATAATAGCAGGCGACCTCAATAGCGGTCACACCCATTTCAACAACTCGCGTAACACCCCTAACGGGGTTATTCTCGACCTACTATGCGATGTGCTCGGCTTTGACGTCATAGCACCGCTAGAGCCCACGCACTTTCAAGATAACTGTCAACCGACAGTACTTGACATAGCCCTCCTCAAAGGTGTCTCACTTCGGTTACGACTTATAGAAGTCGTACACGAACTGGACTCCGATCACCGCCCGGTTATCTTACAACTCGGGCAACCGTTCGACCCCAGTCCGCCAAAAGTCAAAGTAGTTGACTACGCGATATTAAATCGTTACCTAACCGATAACGCTACCCCGTCCAGCTTAGCTAGGATCCCCGACGTATTAGAGTCAACAGCAGACGCCGACTTAGCGATCGATTCCCTGGTCGACTACCTCCAAACCGGTGTAAGGGAGGCCTCGAGAGAGGTGCAAGCGGCAAACGAACGCCGTTTTATACTCCCCCCCGGCTTACGAGCGTTAATCACTGAAAAGAACGCCGCGACACGTGCACACGATTCTTATCCGACGAGGGATAACACCTGTAGGTTACGGCGACTTCAGAGAGAGGTTAGAACTCGCATCGGCGAGTACAGAGGTCACCGGTGGGATAACCTCCTAGAGGGTCTCAAGCCGTCCCATCTGGCTTACTGGAACCTCGCCCGCTCTCTGAAGTTAGAAGCTTCCGCCCTGATGCCGCCCCTCGAAAGGGGCCCCGATCTCCCACCCGCGTTCGATAGTGACGATAAGGCAGAATGCCTTGCCGCAAGCTTGGAGAGCCAGTGCTCTCCAAACTGCGACAACGTAGACACTGCCCACATCGAAACCATCGAGACCGCCGTTCAGGAACTAACGACGATTCCCCCCGCGGAAACGTTAAACCCGGTCACGCATGACGAGATTTGTTCTGTTATTAAAGGCCTTAAGCCTAGAAAGTCCCCCGGCCCCGACGGTATCAGGAATGAAGTACTTAAACTTCTTCCCGATCACCTCATAGCTCTTTTGGTCTGCATCTTCAATGTAGCCATAGCCCACTGCTATTTTCCAGCCGTCTGGAAAAAAGCTATAGTTATAGGTATTCACAAGCCCGGCAAAAAAGCTTCGCTTCCCGATAGCTATCGCCCGATCAGCCTTTTAAACACACTAGGGAAACTTTACGAGCGGCTCCTTCTGAACCGTCTCAAAACCGTTATAGATATTAAAAATCTATACCCTCCCGAACAGTTCGGTTTTCGCGCCCGACACTCGTGTACACATCAAGTGCACCGCCTCACGGAGCACATCACGAGCAACTTTGCCAAAAGTAGTATCGCCCCCGCCCGTACGCTTGCGGTCTTTTTCGACGTAGCTAAGGCCTTCGATAAGGTCTGGCATGCCGGACTAGTCCACAAGCTACATCAATTAGAAGTCCCGGATAGGTTAGTTCATCTAGTTCACGATTTTCTACGCGACCGCACCTTCCACTACCGAGTGGAAGGAGTACTATCTACCGCCCACCCTATACGCTCAGGCGTCCCGCAAGGTTCCATTCTGGCGCCTTGCCTTTTCAATCTGTACGTCAGCGACCTCCCGAAGCCCCCCGGGGTCGAGGTAGGGCTCTACGCTGACGACACAGTCATATATGCGTCAAACAGACACAGAAAAAATCTCGCCTGCGCAGTCCAACGTGCCGTAACCACTCTCGGGGAGTGGTTTCGAACGTGGCGAATAGCTATTAATCCGGTAAAGAGCGCCGCGATTATGTTCGAACCGCATACATGCAAACTACCACGCACGGTAGGACCCCTCTCATTATTCGGTACGAATATCCCTTGGGCCACCAAGACTAAATATCTGGGTGTCACCCTCGACTCGAATCTTAACTTCAACGCACACGTTACTATAGTCAGGAATAGGGCTATCTGGATCCTTTCCCGCTTGCGACCCTTGCTCAATTCGGTAAGCAAAATGTCCTTAAGACATAAGCTCACACTGTACAAGATGTGCGTCCGTCCGATCTTGACATATAGCTGCACCGCGTTCGCACATATGTCCAAACATAACTTTGCCCGCATGCAAAGAGTCCAAAATCGGTTTCTCCGTCGCCTGCTTGACCCTCCAGTCTTCGTTAGGAACATGGACCTGCACAGGGACATGAGGCTTCCCTCGATAGAAGCCTATGTGAAATATCTCACCAGGAGATACTTCGATAGCGCTTCGAATCATCCCAACCCGCTCGTAAAATCCACCGTGAACTACGTCCCAGACAACTCGATCCCCGTTGCCAAACGTTATAAACGCCGTCCGCGAAATCTCTTTGTCGATCCCGATGACGACATCGAGAACGCTAACAATTTCTACGCGTCCGCTCCCGCAACATATGCGTGCTCGCGCCCACGCCCGCGAAACCACCGTTCCCTCCGCAGGGGACGTACGGTTAACTTCGCTCCCGCACACCCGCCACGACCGCCCTCCTCTGCGGCAACTCAAGCCTAGGTCCGATCCATCGGCATGGAGCCCTTGAGCCAAGCAGCCGCTCGCGCGATACAAGTGACTCTACAATCACTAGCTTTCACAGCCATACATGACACTGCATTATACACACATGCACAACACACATAGGTACATAGGTTCTGTAAGGGACCTTTTTTTTTCTTTTTTTGCCTAGTTAGATTAGACAAAAATTTTGAGACCACTAAATACACATACACATGTTCCTTCCCTCCTCCCAGGGGGCAGAAACATGTATATATGTATAGTTAGTTTAGATCGAATTACGGATAGGGAATTAGTCAGATCGCGACTTAATTGCATACGCGCAACAGTCCGAGCCGAGGTTCGGCCACTTTGGCACCCTCGGATGTTGTTGCTTAGCTTTCGTGGCTGAGTGCCCTAAGCGCTCGCCCCCAAGCCCGGTAAAGCTGTAAAAGCCGTAAAGGCTCCAGGGCCCCTAAGGCTAACAGTATAGTCAGTTCGAAAAAAAAAAAAAAAAAAAAAAAAAAAAAAAAAAAAAAAGACCGATTTGTATTTGTACATTATCAAAATAAATATGAGATTATAATGCGAAGTCGTGTTACAGTTACCAGAGTCTGAGCCACGCCCCCATTGTATTCAAAACGATTAAATTAATTATTGTATTCATTCGTTTGAAAAGACCAGTTGCATTGTTTGGACTTGTTATTCCAAAACCTTGCTCGACTTGTACGCCAAGAGATTAAAGGGACTTACACACTGATGCGAAATACCGGCCGGATATTTCACAGCGTATTGTTGCGTTATCTGAGAACAATGAAGATTATTCATATTAGAAAGAAAGATAGAAAAGATTATTAGTCACACACACATTCTTTTGAAATAGTGTGGAAACTGGCCCTCAAGTGCAGCTGCCGGAACACGCCTATAGTTGCTGGACGACAGATTTTCAATTTAAGGGTGGTAGCTAGCCATACAGGTATTAGAAAATGTCCTACCATCATGCGATGGCTTCATCGTGATATTTCCAGGTTGTTGGTGGCACGCGATGACCTCTTTTAGATTTCTTATAACCCTAACGAATCTTTTCATGTGGTCAATTAAATATGCATATTCTCAATAATTAAAAAGAGTGTTTTAATATGTGTATCTACCTAGCAAATGGTCCTCAAATTAGCATATATATCGAGGAAGGTGGATCCTCCGGCCCTGAATTTCAGTCATCGACCATTTGAAAACTAGGGACACTTCAGTCATTCAAATGAGATAAAGAAAAAAAAAAGAAACTCAGCCAGAAGTTTTTGTGAAGATTTTCACACAGTTAAGAAATACTGGTTAATGTCACAGCTACATAGAATTCTTTGCATCATATGGTAAAATCATGGGGTAAAATTATATCTCACTACATTTTGTATATTATAACATGCAGTCTTCTAAACAGCTGCGAAATATCGATCGACAATAATACATATAATTGAGGAAATTAAATTCAGTGCAAGTGAGATGAGGAGCAATAAGCTGTCCCATCACAATAATACCAATCTTAATACGTCCGAAAAATTTCGCTCGTGTGTTATAATCTTTATAGATTAGAAACGTGCAGACAAACATTCTGTTAAACGATGTAGTTATAAGGATTACAAAATTAATCTCAGTTTGTATGAAAAATAAACAGTGACAAGCGATATGCAGTCGCAAAATGGAATTAGTACATATATCAGCACATTTTATAGCACCGCTTGACACACGTGCAAGATTAATTAATATCTCCCGTACTATAGTAATTCTGATTTCATGAGCGAGAACGCTGTGACTTTTTATTCATATTAATGTTTTTTTTTTGTATGATATAAGTTGTAAAATTTTATTAAAGATTACTTAAATACTTCAAACAAACAAAATTAAATGAAAGGCTTAATTAAATATGTTCACTGGGTATAAAGTTTACTCTCAACCCAGGATGATACGAATATTGTGCGCAACGGCAATTCCTTGTTGTTTTCTCACCAATATTTTATGAACTTAGAAATAGATACCAAACTTGGTAAATATTTCAATCATAATTATGAAGTAGTAGTTTTACCTATTTCTATTTGATAATTACATGCACTTAGAATGAATATCCGTTAACATTTCTCATAAGAGTAATATCATTTCAGTATGTTGGTATTGTTACTATCACAATTTGTAATTTTTTCGTGAGCACAGTTTCTCAAGCGTTGAAGTTTAAAGTTGTTTCCTGTTGGAACTAAGTAGGTAATAATGAATGTAGAATGGGTATGATTCAGTTTTATTCGTTACTTGGCAAGCAGGTTGTATCCATTTATGTTAAATTTTATAATATTTTAACTTATAGTTATTATTTATAGATTTTTTTTATAAAATCGAAATGGAATTCAAACTTTTTGAAGTAATACTTTTTCGCGTGTTTATTAGAGGGTAAAATTGAATTAACCATCAACGGTATAAATGTAAATTCATTTTACTTTAATTGTGAATATTTATTCAACGTTAAATCATTTTACACAAAAAAATGTAAGTAAAATGAACTTATATTATTATCATTAATGTCCAACTTAATCAGTATGTTGAAACGCGAGAAAAAAAAATTGAAACTACATTTGTTTTGTTCAAGTATCATAACTTCTTATGTGCGTACCTTTGTACCCACATATTTTTTAACTCTATATATTAATGTCTGTCTGTGCCCACGGTTTTACCCGCGTATAATTCAAAAGAAATCGCTGATAGATGATATATAATACTTCAGTATAGATAATATTTTTATCGGGAACAAGGTTATTCGTCACAACTCACACAGCTCATTTGCACCACTACATCTATAGTCATAAACTCGAACCGAGTGTTGACTTATTTTAATTTTACATTATCTATAAAGGACAAAGTTTATCTACATAAAATTGTCTTCAAGATGAAGAACTTTCGTTCATAAGGATTAATATACCATGTCTATTAATTTTTCGAATCTGATTGGTAGTTCCAGACATTAGCGTGTTTAAAGAAACAAAAAACCTTCGCTTTATTATATTATAGTATATAGTATAGACTTCGTAAAATAATATCTGTTTACTTACAAAAGTCATTCCCGGATGTTTTGTTCATATCCTGTGACAAAGCAATGAAGTATGTATGGAAAATTACTAACGAAACACTTCAAAAGCGATCATTTGTTAATTAAAGTTTCTAATTTTGTGCGCTAATCACTACGGATAATTAAGAGAATAAATATCAAAAACAGTGATTGATCATTGTATTCGTCATATTTAGACAAAGATTTTGCTAATTTATTAATTCATGATAGAACTGAAGAATTATATAATTTATCTGAAAATATCTTAAAACTAGCAGCAGATATGTCTATTCCCTTTGTCAAAATAATAATAATAATAACTCTTACTGTGTCATAAAGAAAGTTGTAATGATGACCTACATATATAATTTTATATGCATGGACGTATAAAAAGGGCGGACGGAGTTCTGCTAAAACAAAAGTGAAGCATAGCAATGGTGGACATATAAGTGTGTCAGAGTTTTTAGAGTATTGCCATGAGATGAAAATTTCCCCATTTTAAAATAAAATTACACAAAAGTTTTTGTACTCTCGGAGACCTATAGAGAAAACATTATTTCACTGTATCAAATATCAAATGCATATCAAACGATTTTATCGTAACAAACTTCGTCTACGCGGTCATATTTCAGTCGGAGCACAAATGGTTGTATAAAAGAAAGATCTCTTTTATTAATTAAAACAGAGGTAAAAAAAATCATTTTTTTTTAAATTATAATTTGTTAGAATTCCTTATGTAGAGTTAACTTTTGATATACTTGTCTTCTTACTTTCAAATGATAGTTCTAGTCATCGTATGTATATAAACCTATCATTTCCTATATTATTTACTAGAATTTTGGTTAGCATGTATTTGTATTATCTTTCGCTATATATTCTTATATGTAGGTATTAGCTTGTAAACTACTATCTCGCAAATACAACATAATATTTTTATGAAAAACGCACTGCAACTGTAAATATGTAGTATTTAAAAATTCTTTAGTAACAATGGATTTATTCCATAAATGAATTATAATTTATTCAGAATAACTTTATAACACTTAATGTTATCATTATTAATTAGGTAAATAAATTGTGTTGGAATGAATTACTATCTGAGGTAATTTGTACCTATGTTTAATTATTGGCAACACTGGCTATAATTACATCGCAATAATGATACGTAGAAAATAAGCAATCAATTGAGAATATATTACAAGTTTTCTTGTGAAATCCTATCCCCTGATTTTTTAAAATGAAACTCGCATGTTTCCGACACCTTTTTACTACACAAGACGGCATTTTTAAATGTTTAAAACTCATCTAAACCTTTTTTTTTTTTTTTTTTTTTTTCGAACTGACTACACTGTTAGCCTTTGGGGCCCTGGAGCCTTTACGGCTTTTACAGCTTTACCGGGCTTGGGGGCGAGCGCTTAGGGCACTCAGCCACGAAAGCTAAGCAACAACATCCGAGGGTGCCAAAGTGGCCGGACCTCGGCTCGGACTGTTGCGCGTATGCAATTAAGTCGCGATCTGACTAATTCCCTATCCGTAATTCGATCTAAACTAACTATACATATATACATGTTTCTGCCCCCTGGGAGGAGGGAAGGAACATGTGTATGTGTATTTAGTGGTCTGAAAATTTTTGTCTATTCTAACTAGGCAAAAAAAGAAAAAAAAAGGTCCCTTACAGAACCTATGTACCTATGTGTGTTGTGCATGTGTGTATAATGCAGTGTCATGTATGGCTGTGAAAGCTAGTGATTGTGCAGTCACTTGTATCGCGCGAGCGGCTGCTTGGCTCAAGGGCTCCATGCCGATGGATCGGACCTAGGCTTGAGTTGCCGCAGAGGAGGGCGGTCGTGGCGGGTGTGCGGGAGCGAAGTTAACCGTACGTCCCCTGCGGAGGGAACGGTGGTTTCGCGGGCGTGGGCGCGAGCACGCATATGTTGCGGGAGCGGACGCGTAGTAATTATTAGCTTTCTCGATGTCGTCGTCGGGATCGACAAAGAGATTTCGCGGACGGCGTTTATAACGTTTGGCAACGGGGATCGAGTTGTCTGGGACGTAGTTCACGGTGGATTTTACGAGCGGGTTGGGATGATTCGAAGCGCTATCGAAGTATCTCCTCGTGAGATATTTCACATAGGCTTCTATCGAGGGAAGCCTCATGTCCCTGTGCAGGTCCATGTTCCTAACGAAGGCTGGAGGGTCAAGCAGGCGACGGAGAAACCGATTTTGGACTCTTTGCATGCGGGCAAAGTTATGTTTGGACATATGTGCGAACGCGGCGCAGCTATATGTCAAGATCGGACGTACGCACATCTTGTAGAGTGTGAGCTTATGTCTTAAGGACATTTTGCTTACCGAACTGAGCAGGGGTCGCAAGCGGGAAAGGATCCAGACGGCCCTATTCCGGACTATAGTAACGTGTGCGTTGAAGTTAAGCTTCGAGTCGAGGGTGACACCCAGATATTTTGTCTTGGTGGCCCAAGGGATATTTCTACCGAATAATGTTAGAGGACCTACCGTGCGTGGTAGTTTACATGTATGCGGTTCGAACATAATCGCGGCGCTCTTTACCGGATTAATAGCTATTCGCCACGTTCGAAACCACTCCCCGAGAGTGGTTACGACACGTTGGACTGCGCAGGCGAGATTTTTTCTGTGTCTGTTTGACGCGTATATGACTGTGTCGTCAGCGTAGAGCCCTACCTCGACCCCGGGGGGCTTCGGGAGGTCGCTGACGTACAGATTGAAAAGGCAAGGCGCCAGAATGGAACCTTGCGGGACGCCTGAGCGTATAGGGTGGGCGGTAGATAGTACTCCTTCCACTCGGTAGTGAAAGGTGC
This sequence comes from Saturnia pavonia, assembly GCA_947532125.1. NCBI lineage: Eukaryota > Metazoa > Arthropoda > Insecta > Lepidoptera > Saturniidae > Saturnia > Saturnia pavonia. The sequence continues at coordinate 11,321,965 of OX383919.1, read as the reverse complement.
GGTCGCGTAGAAAATCATGAACTAGGTGAACTAACCTATCCGGGACTTCTAAATGGTGAAGCTTGTGGACCAGTCCGGCGTGCCAGACCTTATCGAAGGCCTTGGCTACGTCGAAAAAGACCGCAAGCGTGCGGGCGGGAGCGATATTGCTCTTGGCGAAGTTACTCGTGATATGCTCCGTGAGGCGGTGCACTTGATGTGTACACGAGTGACGGGCGCGAAAACCGAATTGTTCGGGCGGGTATAAATTCTTGTCGTCTATAACGACCTTGAGACGGTTCAGAAGGATCCGCTCATAGAGTTTCCCTAGAGTGTTTAGGAGACTGATCGGGCGATAGCTATCGGGAAGCGAAGCTTTTTTGCCGGGCTTGCGAATACCTATAACTATAGCTTTTTTCCAGACGGCTGGAAAATAGCAGTGGGCTATGGCTGCATTGAAGATGCAGACCAAAAGAGCTATGAGGTGATCAGGAAGAAGTTTGAGTACTTCATTCCTGATACCATCAGGACCGGGAGATTTCCTAGGCTTAAGGCCTTTAATGATAGAACAGACCTCATCTGGCGTGACCGGGGTTAACGTTTCCGCGGGGGGAATCAGCGTGAGTTCCTGAACGGCGGTCTCGATAGTTTCGATGTGGGCAGTGTCTACGTTGTCGCAGTTTGGGGAGCACTGGCTCTCCAAGCTTGCGGCAAGGCATTCTGCCTTATCGTCGCTGTCGATGTCGAACGCGAGTGGGAGATCGGGGCCCCTTTCGAGGGGCGGCATCTGGGCGGAAGCTTCTAACTTCAGAGAGCGGGCGAGGTTCCAGTAAGCCAGATGGGACGGCTTGAGACCCTCTAAGAGGTTATCCCACCGGTGACCTCTGTACTCTCCGATGCGAGTTCTAACCTCTCTCTGAAGTTGTCGTAACCTACGGGTGTTATCCCTCGTCGGATAAGAGTCATGTGCACGTGTCGCGGCGTTCTTTTCCGTGATTAACGCTCGTAAGCCGGGGGTGAGTATAAAACGACGTTCGTTCGCCGCTTGCACCTCTCTCGAGGCCTCCCTTACACCGGTTTGGAGGTAGTCGACCAGGGAATCGATGGCTAAATCGGCGTCTGCAGTTGACTCCAATACGTCAGGGATCCTAGCTAGGCTGGACGGGGTCGCGTTGTCGGATAAGTAGCGATTTAAGATCGCGTAGTCAACTATTTTGACTTTTGGCGGACTGGGGTCGAACGGTTGCCCGAGTTGTAAGATAACCGGGCGGTGGTCGGAGTCTAGTTCGTGTACGACTTCTATAAGTCGTAACCAAAGTGAGACACCTTTGAGGAGGGCTATGTCAAGTACTGTCGGTTGACAGTTGTCTTGAAAGTGCGTGGGCTCTAGCGGTGCTATGACGTCAAAGCCGAGCACGTCGCATAGTAGTTCTAGTATAACCCCGTTACGGGTGTTGCGCGGGTTGTTGAAAAGGGTGTGACCGCTATTGAGGTCGCCTGCTATTATGACTGATTGATCGAGTGAAAAAAGCGCCTCCAGATCGGACTGAAGGAGTCTTTTATTCGGGGAGAGATATGCAGAGACAAGCGTGATTGACGGATGGCCAGTCATGCCTATTCTACAGACGGACACTTCCATATTGGTAAGTGCGGGAGGGTCTATTGGCATGCAATAGAGGGAACGCTTGTAGTAGATGAGCGTGCCGCCTCCTAGGGTGGCACGGTCATTTCTGACTATATTGTAATTTGCTATCTTAGGGTCGCGCCTACTGGGTTTTAGAAGTGTTTCTTGTACTAGAAACACGTCTATCTCCCGTTCCCTAAGAAAGGTGGATACTAAGTCCCGTTGTGGAAGGAGGTTTCGCGCGTTAAAAAAAGATATATTGAGGCTTCTAGGCTTAATGCGTGCCATTGATAACCGTTATCTATTTCCCGGCACGGGCCAGGCGCATTAGCGTCGCTGTCATCAGGGGGAAACGCCTGATGGATTCGCCGGGACCGTACTCAGCGACGCACTGTTCGTACGCCAGTACTTCCTGAGGGTCATGCTCGCGGAAGAGCATGACCATGTAGTCAACGCCGCGGCGCGTGTTGACGGGCGGGGGGGCCTGAGCCTTAGGAGGCTGAGGGCGGGGAGTGGAGACCCATGCTGCTTGAGGAGCTCGCATGGCCGGAGGGGGTGCGCGGGGTGCGGGGGCGGCTGCCACCGGGGCGCTGGAGGCGCCCGGGAGGCTGGGGAAAGCCTCTGGCGTGAGCAGGGGCTTTGGTTGTCCTACGGCGGGACGTGTCCTCTGAGGAGGGGTGTGTCGCGTAGGGCGCATGGGTCGCGTAGGGCGCGTGGGGCGCGGGGCACGGGGACAGCCGCGATAGTTCGCGGGGTGACCTTCGTTGCCGCATAGCACGCAGCTCGGAGGGGTAGCCGACTCACGAGTGCGCGAGCACTCGCTCGTCGCGTGGTCCCCGAGGCACTTAACGCACCTGGGACGAAGATGGCAGTTGCGTGCCGAATGACCGTACAGCTGGCAGTTGTGACACTGCGGAGGACTGCGGTTCTTGTGTGGGGGCTCTACGGCTATTCCGGAGAGCTCACACACTTTCCTAACGTTAAAAATGGCTCTGCCCTCGGGGGTCAGTTCCAGAATGACTAAGACCATGTCGAGAGGTCTGTTTTTGGATTGTCCGCCGTGCATTCTGTGCACTTCGCGGACAGGAAAGGCCTTGGCTAAGAGGTCAGTTTTGACCTCCTCGGGTGTGATTTCCACCGGTATGCGGCGGATTACAACCCGGAGTTGACGTTCTTCCTCCAGGGAGTACGTGAAATATTCGAGGTTGCTGTCTCGGAGCAACCTGGTAAATTGACGGTGTTCGTCCGAGGTGGAAACTTGGACGCGGATACCGTTGGCCGTGTTACTGGCCTGGGTGTAGTGGATACGGAGTTCTCTCAGTTTCTCTGAGAGTTTTGTCCAGACCGATTTGTTCTGGACCGTGACGGGAGGCGGGCGACGCGCCTTTCTGCCGGCAAAGGTACCGGCAGGCGCTGAGGGCGCTGCGGAGCGGGGGGCGTGGCTGTTGAGCCCTGTCTTTTGTGCCTTTTGAGGGCGGGACTGAGTCTCCGGAGACTCGGGACGCGAACGTGATGCACGTTTGGCGGGCTTGTTTTTTTGAACGAGGGTGAAGCCCTCGTTATCATTGACTATCGCCGTGTCCATTTCGTCGGACTCGGGTTCGGGATCCGCACTGGCGGGTGAGTAGCTAACGTTTGTAGCTACTAGCGTCGGCGTGTCCGCTTCGGGAACTAGCGACGCAAATGAATTGTTGGTTGGTAGCGCAGAGGGCGCTGGGGTCAGGGCTTGAATGCCCCGGGGAACGTGAGCGCGACGATGGCCGTTTGTACGGCGTCTGACGGTGAGCGCGGGGTGCCGTCGAGCGGGAGCGCGGGACGGGCTTCTTGTTTATCGCGTGTGGCGCGGCGGGGTCGCTGGTGGGCTCGGTGCCCTGAGCGATGACGACGGCGGGTTGCTCGGCCGCGATGGCCCTATTGTACTCCGTCCAGAGCGACGGATGCAAAGTCGTTGCGAACGCTTTGAAGCGTTCTAAATCAGTAACGTGTGCCATTCCGGCGGTGGCGGTTGGGCGGGCGGGGGTGAAGTTAAACCTCCCTGCCGGAGAGGCAGGGGGGTGCGCCGAGTGAATTTAAACGGCTATCCCGAGCCGTGCAAAGGGACCTGCGGGTCACGGTGTAATGACTCGCAGGAAAAGAACCTACCGGGCCCTACGTGGAGGTCCCTATCAAGCCCGAGGCAGAGAACGCAGCCGGTTCATCTAAACCGTTACCCGGACGAGGTTCGAAGCGATAATAGCGGGCGACTGACTTACTATGGTGTGTGTGCGTGCGTGCTCGTACGTATAAGCGAACTGACTTACTATGAGTGATTCAACTTTATCTTAGTGGACGGTCAGCCCTTTTTATACGTCAATGTGCTATAGTTCGTTGGAATTATAAAGGTCCGCTTTGTTACACTAGGATCTGCAGAAAAATAACTCTGAGGTTTAATCGGTTCTAATTCGAGTAACTACATGAGTAAATCAGTATTAAATTGTCGATCACGAACCCACGGTACGTGTTGGTGCACAGATGATGTAATCTAGACTGACGGGGCACGATCTCTAAGGCCTTGTGGGTAACATGCATGTTATTAATATAAGCCTGTGATATTTATCGTTATTCATTCATAATTATAGGTTTACTAACTATTTTATCTATTGCTCATAATATGTAATGTCATGTCTGGGTTTTGTTAACTGCAATTTTAGTACTACTGACAAGTTCTTAGAAGTGTTTCGAGTTCATGCAAATGTCTTATATCATTCCTGTTATTGTTTTCATTATAATTTTCTAATATTAACTTTAACATTAAATTTCTAATATAACAACAATTCACGTTCTGAAATTATTATGTAAGGAACTTTTTAATTATAATAGCGATTTTTTGAATGTGGTTAAAATAATGTTTATTTATACAAAGTTAAATAATTATCTATACAAATAAAAACAATTGAAGAATCTGTTTGTAATGTTAAAATAATAGCTATTTTAATAAATGCATGTGTAAGTACCTATATACGGTACCTATAACCAAAAAGATTTATTTTTGTCTGTCTGTCTGTTCCTGCTAATTTCCGAAACGGTTGGACCGATTTTGACGGGACTTTCACGGGATTTTTTTTTATAATTAGGGTTTCGATAAAATAAAATAAAAATAAGCCTTATTAGTAGGTCACGCGAGCAGAGTCGCGGGCACAGCTAGTTACATAATAAAAAAGTTGGTAAAATGAATTCACATTATTATCATTGATGAATAACTTCATCATATCGCACTTTAGTACGTCACACGATGCGCGCGCAGCTCTTAGTTTTACCCTATACTAAACGCGTCAAGATAACTATAACTTGAAAAAACTTTATTTTACAAGATCTGTTGGAAGGTTACTTTCACAGAACAATCTACATGTCTGCATTACGACTATAAAGTGACCAATTCAATAAATCAATATTAATTTAAAACATGCGTCAAGGTGAAAATCACGTACAGAAATTTAATTCTAAAAATTGGTTTATAGAACTAAGTTCTCCGATGGTGTCTTCATTTTCGACTGATATTATGGACGAGTCCCTAAAATGTACACGCAAAGTTTGTATTTCAGCTGGAACATCTAGGAAATCTCGCATCTCTCTCTCGGGAAAAGCAAGGAAATATAAGGGCTGGTATTATTTAATTGATATTATAGGCCTAATGCTAAGTGACAAAGATCACAAACTGCTTAACTGCTTGGTGACAGATTATCAAATAGTTGTTTATTCAGTCAGCTATTGAGGTGAGAAATAGAAAAGTACTTTAACTATGTTATTTATGGCTGCATCACTATATTTGTTTTCACCAATATCTCGCGTTTATTAATATCCAGAATTATTAACATAAATAAATAATAATTTCATATATACCAATATTGTTTGTATGAACGGGCTTATATATAGAACTAGAGGACGATTATATGGTATATACTTTCACGGTAACAGCTTTTACAGCTTTACCGAGCTTGGGGGCGAGCGCTTAAGGCACTCAGCCACGAAAGCGTTGCAACAATTCCGAGGGTGCCAAAGTGGCCGAACCGTGACTCGGACTGTTGCACATATGCAAATAAGTCGCGATCTGGCTAATTCCCTATCATTCGATCTAAACTTACGCTCTGGGAGGAGTGAAGGAACATGTGTATGTGTATTTAGTAATCTGAAATATATATAATAGTAATCAGAAGCTATGTACCTATGTGGCGTGCATGTGTGTATGATGCAGTGTCATGTGTGTCTGCGATAACTAGTGAATGTAGAGTCACTGTATCGCGCGAGCGTGCTGCTTGGCTCAAGAGCTCCATACCGATGGATCGGACCTAAAACCTCAAGCAATCCGGCAAGCTGTAGGCAAGTACGGGAAGCTAGAACAACGATAAGCTACACGGTTGTTTCAGTGAGGCAGCGGCGCGGTGCAGTAAATAGATGGTCGAACAAATATAATACGGGTAATACCGTGGAGCACAGCTAGTTAAAGATATACAAGGTTCTATAATTTATCTCATGATTAACGAATGCCAATCATATGTGTATAATGAATAATAATATTCGTATGTGATTGGTCGATGACGACCTTACTTGTCACGTTTGAGTTGTGACAGCCAATCACAGGTCACGAAGTCGCTGTTAAGCTCAAGGGTTTTTATAATGAGATCGTAGATCAATGTTGAAAGTACCTACCTATTATTCATTTAAGGACATTTTTATTTTCATTAGTAACATGTGATTAAAGTTATTCAGTTGCTCGGAGTTGGCAGCCAGCTCTTTCTTCCTTTTGACTTCGGAACCCTAAAAATATTAAAATATATTCAGCAGTTTTTGCGTGATGCGCGCACAACTGTAAACCTCAATTATTTTATTTATATACTTATTATATGTAAGAGAAACCCGTTAACTTTGTAAAATCATTAAAAACTATGCAGTATACCTGTATATAATCAGCCAATCGGTTTCTATACATAATAAATCTAACTGAACAGCGACAAAAAAGGATCCCGCAGCGCAGCTCATACAATCACGAAAAACATCCCCAAACATGGCTCAGTTAATTGATAAAAACTTAATCTCCGATGTCAGAGTAAACGTTAAATTGTCGCAAACAACATAATGTTAACGTATTTTATGGAAAACGAGGGTTCATTTCGCACCGCAGACGGCGTCTAATAAGCGAAACACATTTCACGTTCGACTTTCTAGTGATGTGCGTATACGAATAATTGCTTCAAATGTGTTCGAATATCACAAATATATATCATAGTTTTTCAATGCAGACCCATCCAATTGTAATTTTCTTCGAAAGTAATAGGCCGTCATGATCTATCAGTGAAGCGAAAGCCTTTACAAATCTTCTTGCTCTTCTGCCTACCTAAGCCGAGTCGGCAGTCGGTTTTAAGGCCGGCGCGGCCGCGGTCGCCTGCCTGTCGTCAACCCTCCTTGGGATCTCGTTGTTTGTGCCATGCTGACGATAGCTAAATAGTACCTATTACTGTTAAGGCCTTCTACTACTGCCTTAAAGTACAGGAATATATAAGCACTTGATTTTGTTCATTTTCTTGCCGGTTCTTCTCAGAATAAATAAATAAATAAAATGGGAAGGGTATGGGAACTCATAATACCTCGGTAACCACTAAAGCCACGTCGACGTCATTAAGCAAAACACGTCGACTTTATACGATTTTGGCCAGAATCGCTGCTATTTAAATAAAAGTATCTGTAACATGTCCATATAGTACATACTGGTCAGTACTGTACAATTAAATGCGACAACAATATCGTTGAAAAGTGAGAGAACAACTGCCACCGCTATACTGCCCTTTGAACAACACATTATAACATTTAGATATTATGTACTGGTGATCGTACAGTTTTTAGGAATAAAATACGATTCATTATGGCGGACTTTTCGTGTCATTGTTTACTTAGGAACGAATATAGAAATAGAATTGCAATGTATTTTAGGAACATTGTAATGTGAAACCACACGCTTCGTTCGCGGACTACATATTTATCCTTCCCTATAATATACAGTATATTGTGAATGTGATTCTAAAGTAATTGTGATAAATATGAGTTTGAGGTCACATTTCTATATTTTTAGAGTATGCACCTTGATGTATAGTTACATGGTATTAATTATTGTAATTATATAAGGCATTCAAAACTTAATAACTCTACATATCTCTTATAAAATACTGCCACATAAAATATTGCCACAAATAACTTACTTCAAATTTGTATTATGACATTTTTAGTCGATTTGTGGAATATTTACAATAATTCGATTTTCAATATTATTTTTAAAAACCGAACATCACTATTTTTCCATATTTGTTAATTCGATTCTATGGTTGGCTCGAGCTCTGATGGTCTCCTTATATGTAGCTGGTTGGGTGTAACGAGACAGAAGTGATAAACCTAGGGTTGTCAACCAAGGTTAACCAGGCATTGGAACTTCATTCTCCTGCTTACCCGATGGAAACATTTATATGGTTTTCATTGTTGTAGTTTTAAGTATAATGTACTAAATATTAGAACTGTTATTTAAAAAAACAGTGCAGATGACGTTCGGAGAATAAGAGAGGAGCTTTAAAGAGTAATCAATCAGATGCGACATTACTTTTGGAATTTAGTTGTAGTCCTCAAAATAACAAACGCAAAACATTTAATATTAATATGTTTGTACAGGATTTTTTGTAGTGCTAACCTAACCTAATCAGCCTGAGACATGAAATTAGGTTTCTAATAACCTATATTATTTACACCGTATTCCAATCCATTGTCAACCAATGTGAGGGAAAAAGAAAATCGGATCCAAAAGGACCCATAAATAAAAATATGTGGTATGTGCCAACCCTGGATATAGTTTTTTTTATATTTTCCATATAAGCTTATCTGATAGCGGGTTACTTCTCTAATCAGACTCCAGACGTGGAAGGATTTAGAAAACAATATACGAACACGATTTCTTCTTTAATCCTGTTATGATGATCCTTCCGTGCAGTGGAGACATCTACTTTCTACTACGTGTATCATTGTTGTTATGGTGTTTGAAAAGGAAGAGAGCATGACAGAAGTATGTATCCGGATTGGTGACGACGAAATGGATCAAGTGAATGAGTTTGTACATTTGGGATCGATGTTTACTAGAGGTAGTAAGTGTGAAAGTGATATTGAATAGAGAGCAAATTCTGGTAACATGGCACACCTTTATGAATACCCAGAAAATCTCTACGAAAGCTAGTCTGGTTGTACATAGAGGAGTGTTAGTTCCAACGCTCATGAACGAGAGTGAAAGCTGGGTGTGGTAGAAAAAAAACATGAAACTGGAATATATGCAGTAGAAATGAGACCACGAATAAGTATGATAGGAGTGAAACTGAGTGAGAGGATAAGAAATAGTGTGATAACAGAAGAGTATTCTAAACTGACGAGCATGCATGTAAAGACTGACGAATGTTGAAGAAGCAAAAGATGTATGCCAGGATCGTGACGGGTGGAAGGGCGTGAACTCTGCCTACCTTGTCGAGAAGAAACGTGATTATATGTATGTATGTATGTATGTGAAATCGAGTTGCGACAAAATAATCGCGATTGTGAACTAAACGAAACCGTCTGGAGTCACCATTGATACATAATCTTGTAGTCACGTCTGATGCATTAATATCTCTAAGGTAACAGATCTAGTATTGGGCCACTTAAAGGCGCGTAACTTTTATTAATGATTACTGTTTATTTTTATCTGAATTATATGTCTGATTGTTTTGTAAAATTTGTTGGTCTACGTTAATTAAATATGAATAATTTAATTACCTACTTAAATATTTATTGATTAAAAGAAAAATACAATTGAACACTTTCAAGGTTTTGAGTTAGTAGTTCATCATCTAATAAACATGAAAATCTAGTAGTTGACCATATTTTACATCAGTAGTTGATCATCCAGTTTAGTTAAATTTAAATAGTTTAACGTCGCAAGGTAAGGTAACAGTTACGGTAGTTAAGTTAACAAGCAAATTACAAGTAATTTTGCATTTTATTTAAAATATAAAATACCAGAGTTTGTCAAAACTAAAGAAATGTAATTCTGGAAAATGAATTATGTTTCTCGTTGAGCTTTTTTGTTATATGAGCTATATGAGCAATTACTGCTACTCATGGATCTATACGTAAGTTATATCTTAAAGGTTTTTTTGTGGCAACGCTATAACTCCTTTAATTATTCATGTTAAATAACGATTCCAAAATCATTTTAAAGTTTATGATCCCCACTATTGACCAAAATAGACAATTAGTAAAAAAAGTTTTAGAAACCCAAAATTAGGTCTTTTGTAATGGTTGTCGGGATCAGTTTTAGATTAGTACCTTTTTTCCTAACATATATAATTAGGTTTTAGTAATAGATTATACTAGACACTACAGGAAATCAACTACTATATAAAAGTATCTTTTAGATTAGTTAAAAATAGTAGATTAGTTAAATCTAGTGTGTATATAATTTGATAAAAAGTAGACTGTCCCCGTCAATTACTAAAAAATTAAGATAAATTTGAGTCGGTAGTGTAACACCACGCATGTCGGCTCAACATACAAAAATATTTTTTTTATGACATATTACCTAAACAAATAACTAAATAAAATAATTTAACGTCAACAACGTTTATAACTCAGTATTAATCAATTTCAAATATATCGTCATCCTTATGAATACTGGTAAGAAAAAAAAAACGTTTTCGGCGCTTTATTCTGCAAACAACTAATAATCCTGTTGTATATCAGAAATTGAAGGATTCATAGTTAACATAAATAGTAGGCTACATGACAGTACTGACTAATTAATATGGAATCAATTTATACATATGCCCCAAACTCTTAGTTCAACGTCTTTAGTACGTTAGTAGTCAGCTACTGATACATGGTCAACTACTGGTGATATTCCCTTACGCTTCGCTGCTGCGACGTATTTTGACATGTCCCGGCTTCAAACGGAAAGCCTTCGTGAACTACTTGAGTTAGTTTTATCTACTTCAACCAGAACTATCTTACCTTTGATGATGGATCTGTGTTAGCGCGTTATGTCGATGTGTTGTAATACGCTATTACAAATCTCGCAATGAGTTTGAACACACAGAAGCAAGTCGGTTCAAAAACAGTATTTATAGAGTGATGTAGATTAAAACATAATTTATATTATTTAACAAGTAGTTTTGATGTTATATTGTAGAAATTAATATGTATTTTAAGAAAGATATTTTTAAACAATGGTTCTACCTACATATTATGTAGTAAAAGTGAAAAAGTTAAATTTAACCTTAAATCACTTTCGAACCAGTACATTTATCTAAACATCATTACAGACCATTCTATAGATCGTTCAATTCTCTACAACAATATGTATTAAATATATATTTATACCATAAACTTGTATATATGTAGGTACTAATGTACCTACATTCCAATACGCTGACGAGTTTATGAGTTATAAAATTCCACAGTTTAACAAAAGTAATCCTGAGAGCATTTGAAGAGAAATGAAAAATTGTGATGAGGCAGTTTTTAATATAGTACCTTTAATTAGCTATTAAGGGCTTACATTTCGGCAGAGCTTATAGGTACCATACGTACATCCAATTTGGCTGAAGCTTTGTTGAGTTGTAATGGTCATTAAACATCGTTTATTTATCGATTAATTAATAGTCGGGCTTAAACTATCAATACTATAAATTTGATATATTTCAAAAGGAAGGTATATTATTTATAGGGCTGCATTTTGAACAAAGATTTGAATACGAGAATGACCCCTATTTCCGCTGTCGTCTCTTGGTCGCCTGGATACTAGATAAAATCGATAATCAATCAATTAATCGATATTCACTTAACATATAAATCGATAGTATCGAATATGAAACAATCTATGTTTAATGAACACTACTGAGATGTTCATCCACCTGTAAAGGTTTTTGAAATAGTACAATCAATGCACAACAGATGGCACGCTAGTCCTTCCAACAATATCGTGTATTGCATATACTTTACCGGCAATTAGTGTATTTTCAGTGTACAAGTGGTACACAATTGGCTTATATATCATCGGATTACAATGAAGATCACGCGAATGAAGGTCCCGGAGAGAAGCTAGTTGTAAATAAATGTCATGGTGATACTTTATTACCACTTGACAGCGACACTAACGTTCACCGGAAAATACACGACGCGACATCCGGTTTACGATCTGTAACACTGATTCATACTTGCTATTTTATCTATAATTATATTGATTAATTATTTTTAACGTGAAACATCTAATAGAAGTAGTATTTATTTGCCAAAAGTAAGTAATTTTCTTTAATCAAATAGTATTTCCTAATACCTTGATCTTTCTTTATTAAAAAAGAAACTTTTTCTATATTATTAGATGTATTACTGACCGCATCGAGACTAGTAATATTGCTCAGTATACTCCATGCTTTATAATTTTGCATTATCATTTTTGTGAATTTTTAATGTTACGGTAGTGTAAACTTTTGCTTCACTTCTGCGTCATTTGTGCCAACAAAGGAGGTTGTAAGCCTAAAAACGCAATTAAATCGTTATAATATTTCCACAAGGTTTCCTAGTGTTAACTTTGTCCAAAAAGTTATTTTTTTAAGATTAGAAGTGATTAACATCTTTATTTTTGTACGGACTCCCCGATAACTTGTTCATGTGGATCTATGACTTCCTATATGATCTCAGAAATCGTGTCCTTATCGATGGATGTAATTCGTAGCTCATGCCAGTAAATGCTGAAGTTCCGCAAGGCTCTGTAATTTCTCCCACTTTATTTCTTCTGCATATCAATAATATGACGTTATTTTGAATCATATTTATTGCTATGCTGATGACAACACTGTCCATGGGTGGTATTATAGCAAGCTCGCTAACAGTCGGGGAGAAACAGAAAAGAGACGAGAAGGGGTTGTCGTGGAACTTAAACAATCCTTGCATCGCATATCTACATACCTCCTAAAAGCTCTTGACAGGTTGCAGAGACTATCACAGCTATCCGCATTGTGAATGATACAGACGTTAAAATGTTTATCGAGATTGACTCGCTGAGCGTGTTCTACCGGCTGTATTATGGCGAGTGTTATGAAGAGCTGTTCAACCGAATTCCTTCTTCTTCTTTCCTTGAACTCCGGAGCCAAAGCTCTGCGGTAACGTCCATCTCGGCATTAATAAAGAAATTTGCTACGTCTTATCTTCGGCGTACTGTGAAACTGTGGAACTGTCTCCCAGCCAGTATGTTCCCTCCCTGCTACAATATGGAGTCCTTCAAACATAACGTGGAGAGACATCTGAGCCAGCCGGCATCACAGCGACACCGAGATGTAGATTGAGATGTGGATTGTAAATCCGTCGGTAGTCGCCGATGTTATTTCCACACTTTACCATACAGTGACGTCACTCTACCGTGCTACGATAAAAATTGTCACAAAACTATACACAACATAAGTAGGTATAAAAAATATAAGATTGAGATCGTGTCGCCTCACACGCCCTACGACTTGAATAAATACTACACACGACCTCTAACAATGACATACATTACTCTTATTTAAAATTGTTTATTTATGCCTATTCGTTTCTATAAACTATTTTATCAAAATATAGTTAGCAAATTTACGATAACTTCGATGAAAAGTTTAATAGCAAATAAATAGCACTCAGGGATAATGTAGCTTCCTATCAGTGTAAAAATTTATATAATCGGATTAGTAGCCGCGGAGATTCCTACATACATGCTCACAAACTTACAAACTTTACCTCTTTATAATAATATTAATTTTCCTATTATGAATTCAACTTCTGAATCAAATCATTTCAGATATTCTATATAAGTAATACCGGTTTAGTTTCTGATATTTTCTTTTTATATATGCAGCTCGGTAAATTGTCAACACTGCCCCTGATGCCAAGCACAGTAGAATCCAAACACAAGGTCGACCACCAAGGAATCCTCAATAATAAACTTTCAATAAAATATGAGGAAATAAATACCAAGAAATTTGTACATCACGGTATTTTTCAGGCTGAATTTTACAGTATTTTTACGTCATGAGTTAACACTCGCGACTTCATTAATAATAGAAGTGAGTTGTATTTATCAGAATTGTTTAAAAGACCATGTAACAATTTTGGAACTGTTATCTATAAACTGAAAAAGCAGTTCCTACGTGCCTGTTCCACATACGGGTGTGTGACACAAAAGTAAACTGTTTCAGTTTGGAATATACTCTCCTCTAGTGAAGTTTAAGGATTATTGTTTTGTTACAGAGAGACACAAAAATATAATTTGGATTTTTTGGATTATAATAATAAAAAGAGATAACATCATGTAAGTTATAGCTCACTCTTAGGTGTTAATAACAATATAAAGTATAGGCTATAGTCATCAACCTAGATTCCAACCTGGATTCTGAGAATTGGATCAGTATTTCTAGAGATAAACCTAGCAAAACTAATTAAAAAACACATATTTATCTGTCTAGATGTTTATACTACGGGAGTAAAGCAATTACGATCTTAAACCTTATTTTTTCTTAGAAATGATTTTAGCTGCTTTGTTATTTACGGGTGATAAAAGAAAAAGTTCTTAGTGCGTGGTAATTATACTTATATATTTGCACAGTTTATACAGAATTACTGTACAAAGTAATTACAATACTTGGAAGTATTGTTGCGTAAGTAATATTATGTCGCTACAAGATGAAATCATAAAACGCGGAGCGGTACAAAAAGCAGTGACACTTAATGCAAAAATGTTGTAACCATATTTTGTTAGGAATTATAGCAGATGTTTTACGATGCAGTGTGTATCGGGACATCCGCTTGAAAGTCCCTGCGGGTACATGTCGTAAGTCGTAACCCTGTTACAGTGTCATAGTAATTATGCTAATCTATTAACTTATTTCATCGACGTTGTACGACGAGTTAATTGCGATGTGAATCGCTTTCAAAACTAATTGAAATATTATAGCTTGGAGACAAACGACCGTGCGAACGAGATAGGGATATCGAACACCAGCACAGTTTTAAACAAAATTTGGATTTTTGATTTTAATAAATAACTTTCATACATTAAGTAATTCCTATGTTTTCTTTAAAAAAAGTTTTGCATAGCACTCAGTTCACGTAAAAGAGAAACTAATCAAAGTGTAGTGTTTGGGACCAAGGCATGTGATAGATCTACTTTAACGTAACTAGAACGTTGTGAGGATTTTTTCAAGTACGAGTATACTTCTTTTGTCGTTTTTAATAGAGAGTAAAATTGAGAGCAGCGCGCACTGCATGTGACAGAAGTCCGATATGGTGAAGTTAGCCATCAGTGTGAATAATGTGAATTCATTTTACTGGCTTTTATAACACAAAAAAGTGTAATTGAATTTACATTATATCATTTAATGATAAAAAATTTAGAGTTGTTTCTGTTTTGTTACGACAAAGAAGTATAACTTATTCTATGTGTACATAAATACACAAAGTTTTTTTTGTTAATGTGATATCACGGGTGATAATTCACTATCAGTTATATTTCACATATGGCGCTAAGCAATAACACGCACATTGGGACAGAGAGACGATAAATAGACTGCAAGTGAAATAATTTCTTTAATTCACAAAATAATTGTAAGGGTTAAAAAAATCTAGTAAATCAAAACCTAACAATATTGAGAATAAGAATAATTTTCACTCAAACAGATTTTGTCTTCTTGTTAGTGGTAAGATTTATTGCATTGCCTTCCCTATGCGTATCTTTCCAATAGGTCGATGAAAATCTATGGGTTGTAACGCGACTTAACCTTTGTGATATTAAATTATATTCACGTGACATGTAACGGGCATGTGATTTACCTTATCACTTGTTATATAATTACGTGAAAAACATGAAACATGCGTACGAAAACCACGCCTGTATTTTTACAGGCCAATTGTAGCGAACGTTGCATCTATTAATAATACGTTGGTAAAAATCGAAAAACGAATATGCATTTGTTTTAATTATTTTACCGGCCTGTAAATGACATATCAGAGACCTCTGAATAACTGACTGATGATTCAAAAACGGTCTGAATGTTTTTACCATGCATATGGTAGTCCCGAACTAACAGAACTCATATAGAAAAGTGCTCAGTGATACGCAGTTGAAGTTGTACGACCTCTAAATTAGATGATTGATTAGAACAATCCAGTGAGTCACGGTTCCTAGTGAGATCGCCTTGACTGATCACGAGCTCGTCCCATTTGAGTTAACCACGCCTTGTCACACTTGCGTACTTAACAGTCTCCTTGAATACTGTTTATACCAGGTAATAAGCTTTTATCTGCGATATCAAAGTACTAGCTGCGCCCTACTTTTTCACTCTTATTAAATACATTCGACCTATTCTTTACCGCCCACGCACCCGTAGCTTATCGCTGTTCTCCCTTTCCGTAGGTACTTGCCTACAGCTTTCCAGATTGTTTAACGTTCATGGTTACTACTGTGCCTCTTAGAATCGTAGCGTGAAGTCATAGTCATAACCTTCCTCAATAAATGGACTATAAAAACAACCTCTCAAGCTTTATAATCTTGTATACATAATATAAAACACAACGTCTCTTCGTCTGTCTGGCCGCTTATGTTCTTTTCACGCGAAAATCACTAATCCGATTTACATGGTTTTTATTTTAATTCATAGTTACGTTATCTGGCCAGGTTATAGGATACATTTTGATAAAGTAACATAATTATATGCAATAACGATAATTGTGAATAAATTCGAAAAAATACGCCTTTGGGTCGTTTAAAGAGCTTACGCGGAGTAAACTATGCGACATGTATCAAATTAATGTTCTACATAATTATAGATCTTAAAAGACCTACAAAAAAGTCAGCAACGGCATATATCTATCTTATAATAATCACCCACAAAAATAATTGTTGTGTTCTGTCTTTTGAGCGGGGAGAGTACGATTCGCGCGCGCGCTCGACCGACGGCATTCTGTAGTCCACGCGAGTAAAGCCGCGGGCACAGCTAGTATTAGTATAGATTGAACGCTATTGTACCTATGTTTTCTCCATGCTCTGTTTTTATTTTCTATTAAAACGGCAAAGTGTCAACACTGTGTGTGATGGTAATCAGTACAGCAAAAAGACAACGGGAACCACGAGAGGTCGGCAGTCTATGACCAGTCGTGATTGTCATGTCGGATTGCAATCTTCTCTAAAGTTGAATAAATAATGACTGTTCTAACCGCGATAAGCTAAACGAGAGTCACCGTAAAGGGTTTATTACTATGTGTATCTTAGTAGCGACCCAGTCGGGTACAGATAGCTACCAGATACCACCCCGCTAAGATTACTGGATTACCTGGTGTATGGTGGTCTCGCGATCCAGTCACATGCAACTATCATGTCCTGTCACCCAACAAAAATCTGTCAAATAGTTGTATCCATTTTCATGATAAGTAAGGAACAATTCAAAACCACCTAAGGAACAATTAAAAACAAACCACTTAGTTTTTGTTTTATATACAACAAATTGGCAAACAAACCTAAAGCTCGCCTGATGGTAAGCTACCGTAGCCTATGGACGCATGTAATACCATAGGTACTAGCGCGTTGCCGACCTTTAACCCCCTTACCCCAACTGGAGGTATTCCACCAGTCGGACTGCCCCAAGTAGAGATAAATCTCCAAAAAATTGTCTCTGTGCCTACCTCTCCCAACTTGCACCTGGATAGAACATTTTTTTAATCGTTAAAAAATACAACGCTCCAACATCTTGTTGGTGGTTCTTTAGTTATAAATGTTCAGGGAGGTTTTGTGGCAAATTAAAATTCATGCTACTAGTTCTTATTCACTTCATTTGTGAGTTGTGCACAATTAACAAACTAATGAAACTACGACATGGCAGATTAAGATTCCGCCAAAAAGTCCCTAATATGTACTGACTATTATATAGAGTGCCAATTTTGTAAGTTTGTGAAGAATAACCTCCGGAACTACTGTGACTATTCGAAAAATTATTTTATCATTTGAAAAATATATTATTCCAAATGCACATAGGATATGTATTATGTATATATATATGTATATACTATGGCTAAATAGTCAATAAGTCGGTAAAAGTTGTGCTTCTTGAAAGCTTCCACGGCATGTGCTGCGTCAATAGCTAAAGTTGTACGAAAATAATCTATGGCTGAAATGTTCTTCTTGAAAAGTTATCAAACAAAAATCCGCGACGGCATGTCTGTGTATAAGACAATTGATAAAAAATAATGAATTATATGAGAAGCGTTTTTATCCGATATGGTGTTAATCTATAGCTATATAAATATGTACATTATCTTACATATTTAATTTAGAACATATTTGCCCTTTACAATATATAATTTAAATTAATATCTTAGGTTTTGTCGCAAATTAAAAACTCTCGTTCGAGAAAATAATTATCGCCGGCGGCGGCGGTGAGCGTGTCGACATGGAAAGTACTGCCGGGTAAAATACTTTAGCAGGTATACAGAGAAACGAAAAAAAAATTACATGTGATAGTCATTACATCTACGCGAGACATTGACTGTAATATAATAATTGCACCTGGCCGAAACCGGGGCGGGTCGCTAGTGTTATGATTAGTTACTTTTTCAACAATTGACAGCTGTCAAACGTCATTGTGACATTAATGACAGCGCCGCGACGTCGCGCAGCGATGACAGATGACAGGTTGTGACAATTAACACTTTAATTTTTTGATCTAATCGATACATGTCAGAGAGTTTGTCGATGGTGTAGTTAATGCATTGTATAAGTAACCACGTTATATTACCATAAATCAACGCACGTTTATTACGCTGTAATGATTTTTATTCATAATATTGATAATTCATATAAACTATATAATGGCATATACATTTCCGTGTATAAAATTTCATCAAAAATGGTTGAGAATTAATAAAGGTAATAAAATGATGATGATGATGAAACATATACATGTTTATATTATAGTTAGGACTGCATATTTATTAGTGTAGCTATTTTATTAATTTACTAATAAATTATTACCATAACTCGATTATAAAAACAGTAGGTAGTGTCAGGTCGAATGATATGGGTACATTGATATTATAATTTTGTTATACTACCCAAAGAAAAATTATTAAAACTATTGTCATAGAGTCTATTCATGTTAAAAGTTTTGAGAAAGTGAATAATGTTTACATGTAAGTAGATCTTAATAATTCTCGTTTTTTCAATATTCTTACGAAGAAATAATATGTATTTGTGTTTGGATATTTGTAGAAAGTAACAAACTTTTATCGATTGTCTCATTATTCGGTGCATTAAAGAATACTGGTAAATTTTCTATTCTTCAAAGTACCTACGCACCATTAGTACCAGATGTCGTAAGGAGCGACTGAAGTACCTTGAATGTCCGGAGTATCGCAAATCTTCAAATTCGGAATAAACCCGAAACGGTATCTTGGTATTGATTGAGCTAGGTCCGACAGTTTCTCACCATTCTTCTGGGTTATGCCGGTTAGGTCAAGAGTGCGCAGATTCCAGACATCCTTACTCTATCCAGATTGCGTCTCAGGCGATACAGCGTCTGAGGAATACGGGATTAAATAATGCAATATAAAATTAATTTCAGGATTTTTTGGAGCGAATCTTTCATCTTTTCGATATTGACAAGAAAGAATACTTAGTACAAGAAGACTGGATCGAGTATTTGAAAGAACGGTTACCGTAAGTGTTCTTGAGTATCTGTTAACTATATTTTTAAACTATGTATGTATATTATATCAGTGGGTTTTGGTCGGTGGTTTCTTTCGATGTACGTAGACTGTAATTTACTTTGCATTATGTTAATAAGTTTATTGTCTAGGGCTTTCATAAAATCTGTTAGATTTTGAGAATAGTACAGTCGGCACGAGTAGTATATATGTAGAACCATGATTTTTTCTTTGCACCTTATGTTCTTAAGCCATTCATCCGCGGAAAATAACTAGTTTTTTAAAAAAAAAGCTCGTGCCGTGATGAGAAATTTAACCAGCCCGTTATGTTGGAACTACGGACTAACTGCCTCGGGGTGCGTTGGATGTAGTCGAGTGTCTTTCCTCGCAACGGCTGTATTGATAAACAAGTTTCTTTCCAGATATTTATCAAAATCGAATTAATTTTTTTATACCTTACAAATATATTTAATATTAATGGTGCTGTCACATATTCTAGTGCAAGTCTAGCTAGCTACCATTCTCAAGGTATCTGAAGAATCCATCGACGTATCGGGGCAGTTTTACTTCGTAACCAAACCTCAGTTTAGCATGTTCTCATCGTAGGTTAAAATGACATTCGAAGGATATCGAATAACACAATATACTTTTAACATTTCCAGTGAAGAGAAGCAACTTGACTTCGTCGAGCAAGTTGAGAGCGTCGCCTACGTGCTCTGCGGGAATGGAGTCATAACCTTGGAAACATTTCAGCATATACTCCAGAATAAAGTGGTAAGAGTCAAAATATTCACACATACTACACAAAGAACAATCTAGATTTTTATTATGTATAAAATGTGGACATGATCATTGATGAAATCTGTTAGATTTACGATTTGGTAAGTGAATTTTGTGTAGTATTTTAAAGTAATAAGTTTTTCTTATCGTTATAGGCTTAGTGTTTTGGCCATCATCTCACCTGATCTTAAGAGACAATATGGCCCAGGAGGGTAACACGCTAAGCTTAGTGGGAGAAATGGCTCTCAAGTGCAGCTGTCAGAACGCATCTGTTGGTGCTTGGCGACAAATTTTCAACTTGAGGGTGGTAGCTAGCCAAGCGGGCATTAGAAATAGCCCTACCACCATGCTATGGTATCATCACGATATTTTCCTTCATCGAAAGCTCAGGCTCAGGATTCGAACTCACGTTCAAAGACAAAATGTCCGTACACGCTACCACTGAGCCATCATTACTTCAAAGTTATCATTAGACCTGCTTAGAGTTTCTCAAAATGGTTTTTGTATTTGAAAATCGTAGTGATTTCATATCGTCACAACAATACCGCACAAGTCATATTTGCTTAGTTTTCGGGAGAGATAAAAACTGTATTAACATTTTATATAATACATGCATGATAAAATAGTAATATATGTATATATTAAGTTTTTATGACAAACTATTAGATAAACTATTGTTCTAACTTGCTAAAATTAAATTCTCGTTACAGTTTACATCGCATATTGAAAAGGTGATTTGATCAGATTGAGAATTCTGTTCTTTATTCTTTATGTAAAATTATATATTCGTTTCGTTAAGTGCGAGGTCTAAACGAGTTTCAGGCTTGACAAATAAAATGACTGGAGTAGCTTTGGAATTTTCTCGCAAGTAGAAATATCCATCAAATCACATAATCATCATTGTTCCGAATTGATTGGTCATCTATCATATCCATATAACTACGCTAAATTGTTAATACCATTATTTTCAATACTTCCAACCTCTTAAAAATGGATTAAGTCTAAATGTTTGAAAGTTTGAAGCGATGATGGCTCAGTGGTAGCGTGGACTACTTCGCGTAGAGTGACGCGAGTTCGAATCCCTGCAATGAGCCTGAGCTTTCGGTGAAGGAGAACATCGTCAGGAAACCATAGTATAGTGGTAGGGAATTTTCTAATGCCCGCCTGGCTAGCTACCACCCTCAAGTTGAAAATCTGTCGCCAAACACCAATAGGTGTGTTCCGGCAGCTGCACTTGAGAGCCAGTCGACCCACTAGGTTTAGCGTGTTACCAACTTGGGCCACATCGTCACTTAACATCAGGTGAGATTGTGGCCACCACGCCAAACCTATTACGATAAAAAAAAAACTCATTTTTTCTCCTGGAAATTATTGATAGCGGAAGTATCACACGGAGCCATTTTCTCACCAGAACTAGTGGATTTAGGAGCTGTATGAGCATGACTCTACTTGGGTTATTAGATTCGAAGTTGAATGTGTAATATTAGCTGCAATTTTAGGGAAGCTCAAAAAAGCTTTTTTAACTTCTACCTGTCGCAGGTTTTGATTATTTTTGTTTAAGATGAGCTAATTGTCATAACGAAATGAAACTTTCCATGTATATGTATTTCAGATGACAGCACTATAAATAATGTAATTTTCTATCTTTGAGCTAATCTGATGATGGAGCCAGGTGGTGGATAATGGAACTTTTCAGTGGATATTAGTAAACTCCTCGAGTTTGGGCTCATATGATTTGTTTTGACAAGTCCAATAGATTAGACATGATAACGAAATTCAGGTGATGGAGCCAGGAGGTTTGTTAGTGGAACTTCTTCGGTGGCTACTAATAAACCCCTGTAGTTTGGACTTATATGTTTCGTTTTGGACATATGATTCGTTTGGGCTTGGTAACGAAATTTCTAATCTTCTAAAATCAAACAATGCACGACAGGTAGGTCACAGAGAATTTTCTTTAGAGATTTCTTTCTACTTGGGGCAGTCCGACTTGTGGGCTCCAGACCTCCAGAGCTCCAGGGGAAGGGGCTTTTGGCTTTGGGGGAAGGTCGGCTCCGCGCTAATGATACCTATAGTAGCTGCTTAACATAGGCGGGCCGTATGTTTGTTTGCTACCTTAGTAATATAATCATTTTTTTAAAAAAGTCTCTGTCAAATAAAATAAACACCACCACATGACAGATAATGATCCTGCCGAAAATCCCTGGCTACGACTAATTATCATTTTTGGTAGCTAGCTATGCGAGCATTAGCAAATGTCCTAGGTGATTTTATTACGATGTGTACAAAACTGTATGAGCCCTTTGTTGTAGGTTACCAACAAGCTATTTAGGATATTGGACACGGATGGTGCTGGTTATGCTACAGCTGATAAAGTGATGGAATTTTTATCAACAGTCAGCAGTAGTAGGTATGTTAAAGAAGCACTTACAAATCTATATTAATATATTCCGAATTATGAATGCTTGAGATACGAGGAACGAACATTTTTAATATAAATCATCTTCTGAATCATCAAACGTATATTAGTACATAGTGGCATTCTCTATATAACGAAAATACCATGGTTTATTTGGTTTTCATTGTTACCTACATATTGAAACACTCTATATAGCATAACAAAATGAATCTATATGCAATGTTCTCCGGTATATGCAGGCCGCGCGTCGGCTTCGAAAAGCACAATGTCGACCAACTGGAACAACTATTCAGAGACACAGTCGGCGATCAGAAGGAGATCACCAGGGAACAGTTTCAAAAAATTGTCGTCTCCAAAAATGTAAGACTTTTTTGCTAAAATTATAATATGCAATCGCAGTACAATCCAAAAATAATACCACAACTTTTGATTACTGGATATATACCAGCTGATCCCGGAACACCTGGGGATGATGGTCGTTTTCCAGTCGGACACAAAAGCTTTGTAATATGTCATACCACCCAAAATACATACTATGCATTTAAAAACAAATTCTCAAATTGCAAATCCTCGAGCATAAAAACGAGATTAGTTGTTGAGATGTTATTACTTTCAAATATTTCTTCATCTACCAGCCTTTTTTCACGGAGAGAGTCTTCCAAATCTTTGATGAGGATGACTCCGGCGCGATCTCCCTCCAGGAGTTCATAGCTGCAGTGCACCGTTTCGCTGGGCAAAGTCCTGATGACAAGATCAGATTCCTCTTCAAAGTTTATGATTTGGATGGTGAGCTTTTCATTTCTTTTAATTGTTTTTGTCTCCGCTACTTCTTTACATTGCTGCATAATCCTATATGTATCATGATTTAGAGGATCATGAATCAGACGGCCGTGCCAATCATTGTCCATATTTATTTATTTGTATGTTGTATATTAAACACATTATTCCGACAGAGGTAGTTTAAGTCGGTGCGGTGTCTCTAATATAACACAGCTTTTACAAAATAGTGATGCGTCCGTCCGATCTTGACATATAGCTGCGCAGCGTTCGCACATATGTCCAAACATAACTTTGTCCGCATGCAAAGAGTCCAAAATCGGTTTCTCCGTCGCCTGCTTGACCCTCCAGCCTTCGTTAGGAACATGGACCTCCACAGGGACATGAGGCTTCCCTCAATAGAAGCCTATGTGAAATATCTCACCAGGAGATATTTGATAGCGCTTCGAATCACCCCAACCCACTCGTAAAATCCACCGTGAACTACGTCCCAGACAACTCGATCCCCGTTGCCAAACGTTATAAACGCCGTCCGCGAAATCTCTTTGTCGATCCCGACGACGACATCGAGAAAGCTAATAATTACTACGCGTCCGCTCCCGCAACATATGCATGCTCGCGCCCACGCCCGCGAAACCACCGTTCCCTCCGCAGGGGACGTACGGTTAACTTCGCTCCCGCACACCCGCCACGCGGTTTCCTCTGCGGCAACTCAAGCCTAGGTCCGATCCATCGGCATGGAGCCCTTGAGCCAAGCAGCCGCTCGCGCGATACAAGTGACTGCACAATCACTAGCTTTCACAGCCATACATGACACTGCATTATACACACATGCACAACACACATAGGTACATAGGTTCTGTAAGGGACCTTTTTTTTTCTTTTTTTGCCTAGTTAGAATAGACAAAAATTTTCAGACCACTAAATACACATACACATGTTCCTTCCCTCCTCCCAGGGGGCAGAAACATGTATATATGTATAGTTAGTTTAGATCGAATTACGGATAGGGAATTAGTCAGATCGCGACTTAATTGCATACGCGCAACAGTCCGAGCCGAGGTCCGGCCACTTTGGCGCCCTCGGATGTTGTTGCTTAGCTTTCGTGGCTGAGTGCCCTAAGCGCTCGCCCCCAAGCCCGGTAAAGCTGTAAAAGCCGTAAAGGCTCCAGGGCCCCTCAGGCTAACAGTGTAGTCAGTTCGAAAAAAAAAAAAAAAAAAAAAAAAAAAACAAAATAGTGAAGATTTGATGTAAGCAAATTTAGAGGTAACACTTAGAAAACTTCTCTTAAATGTGAGTAATTTGCTATTTCCTCTATTTGGCATGTTCGGGCTCATAAATTTGTTGGTGGTAAGAAAAATTATTATTTTTTGAACTTACTATATTGAAAATCGGAGATGACTGGTCAGTTGCGCGAGGGACTTGCTCGAATATCGGCGCGATATCAAACCGTATACTCGACATTTAAAAGTTACGGTACTTTCGGCATTAGAATACAAGGTGCTGTACCTATACTAGTTTTGGAGTTTGGAGGACAGTGCCTTTGGAGCCTGGAGCCTTCGGAGAATATCAACGGCGGCAATATCGGCTATGAAAAATAAGTGAGCCTTCATCCCGGTTATAGTGCACAATATTTGGCGGTTATTTGTGTCGTATCTACTTTCAACCAATTTTAAAATACAGTCCACTTTCTAATCTTCAAATGGTTTCATTCTAATGACAATTCAAATGCCATACTTGGGTATGGGTTCCCTTGAAGGAATACTACTCTATTTGTTTTTCCTTTTTGTTTGAACGCACTAAACTCTAGAACTACTAACTAGATTTGCCCCACGGTTTAATTCGTATTAAATTTATTCAAAAAACTCTCCATCGTACCGCCACCCATGTGCCGATATAGCTCTATCATTGTTCCACTTTCCGCACTTGCCTATAGCTTGCGAGATTGTTTGACATTCATAGTTACTGCTCCGTTCTTTACGGTCGTAGCGTGAAGTTATAGAGCATATACCTCAGGAATCAAAAGAGTTATCATATACAAAAAGATTTTTTCTAATTCGACTGGCAGTTCCAGGAATAACCGCGTTTAAACAAACAAACAAAAGGAAAACCTCATCAGCCTTATTATATTAGTAGAATAGCTATAGATTTTTGAGGAAAGGCTATATAACTTTACGATACGATCATAAGGGGCGGAGCAAAAAAAAATTAACATTAAGTAATTTAGGAAATGAGAAAATTATAGCCAACATTAGTGCGTTTGTTGCAGCGCGGTGAAGATTTAGACGAATAAATCTAACACAAGTGTGAAACCGTGGAGTACAGCTAGTATTCAAATATTAGCTTCGTTTACGTATTTGCTATATTCCAGGTGACGGATTAATCCAACATCGTGAACTCCAACACGTAATGAGGGCATGTATGGAGGAAAACGGAATGCAGTTCAGCGACGAACAGCTCCTGGAGTTAACTAGTGCGATGTTCGAAGACGCGGACACGGAGAGGCGAGGAGCCATCACCTATGAAGCTTTGAAACATCAGCTTAACAACCATGGAGGTCTATTGGAGAACTTGTCAATCAGGTTTGTAGCCAACAGTGTGGTGATGTTTTGGATAAGTGTAATAATGTTGTTCCTATTTTGGGTTACAATTCTTCTAAATTGCTATGAGTCTCTTTATTATATTAACAGCTAGTAATAATAATATTAGGTCTTTACCTATGAAATTGCCGTTTTGTATGAAAAAATTTAAACGATGTTTTTTCATGTATTTTTTATTTGTATTAATCGAAGTAATCACCCATGCAATCAATGCATCTTTGCCAGCGCAGTTGCAGTTTATTGATGCCCTTCTTAAAGAAATCAGCTGGACGGGAGGCAACAAATTCTTCAAAGGCATTTTGTACTGCCTCTCGGGTATTGAATTTTTTCCCGCCAAGGAGTTACCCAAATTCTGAAAAAAGTAGTAGTCTGTATGCGCAAGGTCTGGTGAGTAGGGCGGATGACGGAGAACTTCCAACCCCAGTTCTTGCAACTTGGAGACCGTCTGTTGTGCAGTATGAGGTCGCGCGTTGTCGTGCAGGAGCAGCGGAGACGAGCGATTGACCAATGCTGGTTGGAGATGTGCCAGCTTCTCCATCATTGTGTTCAGTTCTTCACAGTACACATCTGCAGTAATGCTCACCCCGTTTGTTAAGTAGCTGTGATGAATCACAACGGCGCTAGACCACCAAACAGTGACCATCGCTTTTCTAGGCGTTTGTTTTCGTTTAGGGCATTGTTTAAGTGCTGAACCAGGATCCAACCAACTTGCTGAGCGCTTGCGGTTATCAAACATAATCCATTTTTCATCGCAGGTAACAATGCGGTTCAAAATTCCTTCATTTGTGTGTCTGTTGAGCAGTGCAAGGCACGTCTCGACGCGTACTTCGCGCTGGCGATCATTGAGTTCGTGGGGCACCCATTTGTCAAGCTTTTTTACTTTGCCAATTTGACGCAAATGGACCAATATTGTTTTGACGCTAACGTTGAAAGCTGCTGCTAATTCAGCCGTAGATTGTGTATCATCAGCTTCCACAATCGCCTTTAATTCGTCATTGTCGACCAAAGTCTTCGGACGACTGCAAGGTTCATTTTTCAGGTCGAAATTCCCATAACGGAAGCGAGCAAACCAATAACAGGTGGTGCGTTGGTTTGTAGTGTTAGCTCCGTAAACGTCGTTGATGTTGCGTGCCGCTTGTGCCGCGTTACTGCCACGACGGTACTCATATTCCATAATTACTCGAATTTTTAACGTATCCATGATGACGAAAAAGATTTAATTGCGATGAAAATGTAACACTAATCAATAAATAAATGACAAAGAATTGGAAAAAGAATTCCATGTTTTTAAAATAAAATTAATTTGAAAGTAGAATTCTTAGCCAAACAAAAATTATTTTGATTTGAAATGGCCAGTACTGCAGAACGGCAATTTCATAGGTAAAGACCTATTAATAAAGCCCTTTATTCCGAAGTAATAAAATTTACTTTAAAAATACAAAACAAAAAATATTTCTTAGTTCGATGAGCCTCTTAGCAGATGCCTCTTCTAACGATTTTCGTTGTTGCCTGTCTTGGGCAACCTTTCTGCAGTTTGGTCCCGCTGTTTATTTGTGTGTTTTCTTCCTCGTCTTGTTATGCTATCACTTTGGTATTCTCCTGCTACACTTTCTCACTTTATAACGTAGCATATGTCCTGTCGATCTTCACTTCTGTTGCTTAATTCGTTTGAGGAAGCTTGGTTATTTTACTTAGGTTAGTGGTTCTAATTTATCCTAAGCTTTATAACCGGTTATACTTCCCTACATTGCTCTCTGTGTTACGGCAAGTATTTTTGTCAATACTTTCGTGAGCCTTCAGGATTCGTAGCCATATATTAAGCAAAGTGATATGCAGGTATTAAATGTTTTCCTGTTAGTTTACACGCTTAAGTCTTTGAACTTCATTCACTATCTCTTAACGACTAGTATTTCTTCCAACCCATTGCGATCCTGAGGTAAATTTCTTTCATCATTTGATTTTTATGGAGATGGCTTAACCCAGGTATATTTAGTCTTCCACATATTCTAGACGACTTTAATTCTGATGTCAAGTTTTGTGGTGTTTGTCCTTATTTTGGTCTTGGTGTTGTTCATATTTATTCTCTTCATTATTGTTTAACATATACTCAAGATTTTCTTGGCGTTCTCCAGGTAGTATAAGTTCATCGGCGAACTTTAAATGATTTAGTTTTGATCCATTTATATTTATGCCCAAAATACTTAGTTCATTTTATATTTCAAACGTTTAGATTTTTTTTATATATAATAGCTCGGCATTTTGACGGTACTGTCCCTAATGGTAAGCACAGCACAATCCAAAGACAACGGCGACCATTAAGAGATCCAAATCCATCGGCGGTCACCGGCAGAATTGTTTATCTCGTTGCGTTTTATTCCCGAGTCTATGGTTTATGAGCCTAAATTTGGTACTAAGACCATCTCCATCATTATCATCTCGATATTAATAAATATTTCTGAAATATTCTTATTTAATATTTTTTTACAGCATAGATCGTTGGCTAGTTCCTCCAAAACCGGAACCTAAACCAACATCCTTTATCCACAAACTGTCCAAACTAAAGCCATATCAGTTCACTCGTCCTTACTTCAAGAACAACTACGTGTTCCTTATATACCTTGGTATGTTCTTTCTGGTGAACCTTGGACTGTTTGCTTCGAGGTGCTATGAATATAGAAACGCAAATGGATTTGTCATGATGGCTAGGGCTTGTGGTGAGTAAAGGAGGTAATTAAATTATAATAACTTTGCTTGAAACAATTTTTTGTTACACCAGCACGGCATATTGACTGCACTAAACCTGATGGTAAGCACAGTGAAGTTGAATTATCAAAAACAATGACGACTACTGCGATGTCTTCAATTCATCGCCGGTTGCCACTGTAATGGTTGTCTCCAAGTCTCTTGGCAGCTGGATATACACCGGGTGATAACGGAACACGACGAGCCTAAACGTACCAATAAGACAGGTGTTACATCTTTTAGTTTTCAAGTATTTCTCTTCAGACAGTAAAAAAGGGTAGACAGAAGTAGTTAAGAAAAGTACTAAAAATCCAAAAATCGAGTCATAAATAAAACGAGTAAGATGAAGATAAGCAGTCAATGCATATAATAAACATTAGCATGATTTTAATTTCAGTTGGTTATACAATTTCGTTATATATCCATATAGGTCAATGTTTGAACTTTAACTGCGCCTGGATTCTTGTTCTGATGCTGCGACAGTGCGTGACGCAGCTCCGAGTGCGAGGGTTCAGCTCGGTCCTGCCTCTGGACCACCACATCTACTTGCACAAGCTGACCGGGGTCCTCGTTAGCATTTACAGCCTCGTGCACACTTTCATGCATCTTTGTAATTTTAGTAAGTTCCATTATTATTAAAGTCGCTTTCAAGTGAGAAAAATTTCTTTTAGTGAACAAGTATTACCAATTTTACTTCTTGTTGTAAACTTTCATTTACTTTTTTCTTCAGATTTACTCTGAACTGAGAATGCGTCTTTTTAGGTATAATCGTGGTGAACGATCCTGTCATAAACAAATCAAATTACACTTTGTACGAGTGGCTCCTGACGGAGAGACCAGGGTTGTTCGGGCTGGTGGGTGGATGCGCAAATCCTACCGGAATCGTGCTTCTCGTCATCTTACTGATCATGTTTGTTTGCAGCCAGCCTTTCATCAGGAGAGGAGGAAGTTTTGAGGTATTCCACGTTCTTCTACAAAATTTTGGAGTTTTAGGTAGTTTGATATCAGTTTTTAAGCAAAAGGAATAGATTTTGACTTGACTGGATTCATACATATGGTTAAATATCTTTATTAATATCTCGTTTTGCCGCCAATAATTTGGAGATCAACCAGTATACATTTAATTATGATACATTGGCGATAATTACTACGTATATAAAAAATTATCTGTCTATAAATTTTGGATTCAGACGAGTCTGAAAACCGGTTAACTTGATATCAACTGAAACTGTACTATTTTAACTGCTATAAATAATCACTATTTACATCAGCGGCTCAGCTAATAAATATCGAAGATACGTAAAAATAGTGCTATTATAATATACATTTAAATAAGATAATAATTTACAGTATTTATTCAATTCAAGCATCTAATTTTAGATTTTTTATTGGACTCATCTTCTTTACGTTCCGTTCTGGCTCTTGCTCATCTTCCATGGGCCGAATTTCTGGAAGTGGTTCGTTGTTCCAGGAAGCATTTATGTTGCAGAGAGAATCCTCAGGATAGTCTGGATGAGGTATTGGATTCAATATAATATAATTAAAACTTGATAATCTTCTTACACAGTATTATTTTTAAAATATCTTGTAACGGGTACCTTTAAACCTAGAAATAATATACTAATTTGGGATGCATTTAATTGATTTGCATTAAATGGAGTCCTAAATTTTGGACGCTCCATTCAGGCCAAGGCTAAAATAGCTGGCAAAATATTGGGGATTCTTTGCAAGGTGAAGCAGTACTTTATACCGGCGCAGCTCAGTAATCTGTATCAAGTGCAAATACGGCCATGTGTTCAGTATTGCTGCCGTCTCCAGGACAGCTCCGACAAATATCAGCCACTCTGGACCTTATTGATCGACAAGCTCGAAAGCTCTTTAGTGCTGGAACACTGGCAGATGCAAAATGCATAGTCTGGAACATTGGCGTAGAGTCGCTTGCCTTACAGTGATCTATCGGCTACACTCGGTGAAGGACTACCAGACACCTAATGGGTCTCGTGGTAATTCACGTAGTTTATCATGGTAGTGAAATAAATATATTTAATTAATACCTAAGTCATATTAGATTCAATACAATGGAGTTTAAATAATTAATTTTATCCACTGTGAATGCCACTACTTAATAACAATGTAATTAACTCTGTGACGTAATAATGATAATATTCTTTTAATATTTTATGTTCAGGCTATAGGCTCGGAGTTGATGGAATGGATTATTATAATCGCCTGACAGGTTGCAATGTATTGGTGATTTTAAATGTCGGAAAATCTGTACTAAATTTTTCGAGCGTCCATGCTTTCTTTACGACATTATTCTTTTCTGCTTTTCGCTGTTACTGATAATTAATATACAATAATTAGGAAATGTACGTGAATTCCTAAAAACTCCTTTAGTCGATCTACTAACTATAACCATTCATTTAGGAAACTTTTTCGTAATTATATTCTTCATAACCATAATCCAAATTTTGGTCACATTCAGGTCCGACAGAGGTAAAACCTACATATCTTCAGGGATCCTCCTTCCTTCTCGCGTTACACATTTGGTCATCAAGCGCCCACCGCACTTCGACTTTCATGCCGGAGACTATGTGTTCGTCAACATTCCTGCCATAGCGTCGTACGAATGGCATCCCTTCACCATCAGCAGTGCTCCTGATCTGGAAGGTGAAATTATTATTATGATTTTTTATAGTATTTAGTAGCAAACAAATACACAGCTTAGTAAGCGGTTATTGCAACCTGTAGATATTTATAACCAGCCTTAGAAAGATAAGGGAAACTATTAATTAATAAGTGGCGTACCTGAGAAGTGAGTTGTACTGCCTTGTGTATCCGTTAGTGTTGCCAGCGCGATTACTGTTGCTTTGCTGCAGATATAGATGTGGCGGTTGTACTTACATGTTCGAACCTTGTACGACATCAACTAAATGAAATCAACCGCTTTTTAAATCAGAATGTGAGAAGAAATCGAAAGAATATATAATTTTGTGTGAAAGTCGGAAAATAAAATAAATAATTCTACGATATGATTTACATGTAACGTACATCTGGATTCTCGTTAACTTATCAGCTTAGCAATAGTAGATCCTCCTACCACTACTACCTACCAGACCCCTAATTTTAACTTACGGATCACTTTTGGAGCCATGGTGGGTACGGGGTAATATGACGCATTATACGAAGTGTGTGGTTTTAATGAAATTACTACTTTTACTTTAGTGCTTAGATCACTTCTATAATTTTAAGAATTGGTTCACTTATATCCACAAGTACAATTTTAAATGGACGAATTTCACATCAATATATTTAAATAAATCGTGAATATTACGTAGAATACATCTGGCTTCACATCCGAGGTGTGGGGGAATGGACAAACAGGCTGTACTCTTACTTTGAAAGGGAACAAGCTCGCCTACACTCCGGGGAGGTCGGACCTCTTCAACTAACTGATGATGGGCATAAGTAAGTATAAACGTAAGCAATTTATGACGAAATGTAGTAATATGCTTTTAATGTGTAACTTAAACGCTATTTGTGGCCGTAAAAGCAAGGATTAAGTCAGAGTTTTGTACAAGGTGCGTGGCAGACAAAAAAAACTAATGTTATGCATATTTTACTGCGTGAAACTCCATTGACAATGTACTACTCGAATTTGCTCTCTTAACGTCGCATAATGCTCAAATAATGTATTTTATTTAACGTTTGACCTTCCGGTAATAATTCCGAGTGCACAACAACGCAATAATCAAAGAAAACAGTCAACGTGACTTTGACTTTTGATGAACTTTGACGTGGTTTTTTAGGTTCGCTTCAGTTGGAACGCGCCACTCCGAAGCTTGTTGACTAGTTTGCACGTCAAACTCGTAAACCCACGTCTCGTCACCAGTAACAATGCGTTTCATGAATGTTGGGTCGGTATTGACCCGTTCTAGCAGGTCCTCAGCGATTTTTATGCGATTGACTATTTGGAGAAAATTCAGGTCTTTTGGGTCTAGCCAAGCGGCAACATGTTTCATACCCAAGTGGCTATTTAAAATGATACGGATCGACTCATGAGATAAAAAATTCAGCGGCTTAAATTTGAATGAGAATTTTCAGTCAATATTTTCTTCACTTTTGCGATGTTAACTTCAGTTGAAGACTTTGAGACGAGGCCAATCTTCTTTCTTATCTCAACCCTTATTGAACGCTTTGTACCACTCATAAACACGTGTTTTTAATAAAGTCCATTTCAGTGTTTCCGATCACGAAATTCTATTGGCGTTGCAAAATTTAAGACATACTCTTTGTTCAATGTTTTTGTCCATTATGAAATTCGCAACACACACTAGATATGATCTAACTAAAAAAAGCACTGTATTTAATCTAAATGACAGATGCAAATCAAACTCCGCGCCAAAAAAAAAAACAGTTGTGCCAATATAACAACAAAAAAAAAAATGAATTTGGAACCAAACAAATCATCCATTCCCGATACTTTATGATTGAATATATTTAAGTTGTTCGTTAAAAATAGCAAAGCTTATATTTTCCAAACAGAGTATTACACATAGTGCTGCTGTATTTGCGTTGCGTGTGGGTCAAGTTAGTCGGCGTTTGACTTACCTACACCCTGCTAGCGAATTTGCAAGCTTGCCTTTTCGCGTACTTGGATACAAAGGGTGTAGAAGTACATTAGTAGGAATTATTCCATCTATTTTCTAAATTGCACTATCAAGTTTGTTCTGAATTTTATGAACGACGATGTATTTTAATTAAGATAATATCCTACTATTGTCTGAGTTATCACATAATATTACAATAATATGTACTTGAACAGAAAAGTGGCTAGAACGAGCTCGGGTCAAAGCGGCAGAAGCAAACTTGGAACTCCCGAGAAAAATCAAAAGAAGCGTTCAGTCGATTTCTCTCCAGTTTCCTACACCAATGAAGCTTTTAATTTCGATGACAAAGAGATTGGAGAATACAAAAGCCATTTTGAAGGTAATTCATGTACCTTTCACATAAGGAATACCTGTTATTGAAATACGGAAAGTATTGGCAAGAACTATTTGGGCTTATCAAAGTTATTATTTTTTATTTTATAAAATGTTATTTTAATTTGAATCTTGGATTTTTTATTTTTATAGGAAGTAATATTTCTAAAAAAACTAGATATTATTGCAAATTTTGTCGGAACATTTTTTTGTCATTGAAAAAGATAAGGTTTTTTATGTTATTCATAGGATCTTGATGGTACACGAAACTTGCATCATTTATTTGTGAATTTACAGCAATATCCACACCTAAATCAGTGCACACAATGGTAATGTTGGCTCCGCTACGACATTTGGAAAAATCGGTCTCGATGCCAGACGTTCAGAAAAACATTAAAAAGAGGCAAAGGCTCATGGCGTTAGTATAGTTTTTATTGCAGTCAAATAAGTATCTTTTAATGATTTCTTCGCTAAAAGTATACAAAAGTACCAACTTTTTTAATTGGTTTTATCATTCCAGTCTAAGAGAGTTTATGCGTTCAGAATCGGAGCGAAGTTTTGACGAATGCAAGATTCGCAAAGCTCGTCTCAAAACCTTAGGGTCAGCCTACAAGAGTCCGCAGAACAGATCCTTAGCGCATAGCTTCAGGTATATGAGAACGAAGCCCACTATCATCGCTTTCAAGACACCAAGCTTGGAAGACTGCGAGAGACGAAGATCTAATGACAGCATATTGACTATCGGTAAGATGGTTTACTTGTAACATATTATCATGCAGTATTTTTTACATAACTCTGATGAAAATGGTTGTATTACAGCTTACAGTAAATACAGAAGATACGAACTATAAATGAATGAAATCATTTCATTGTCGTCAGCCTACACTAGTCATGACTACCAAATACTACATCTTAAATTTTCCCCAAAATAACCCCTTGGCTCCGATCAAACAACCTTGCTCTATTTCTGTTTTATTCTGATACCTTTAAGGTTTTCTCTTAATATTTCAGCGAGAAGAAGGTTGTCTAAAAGTCTGTCTCCGGACAGAGACGTGGAGTCCCAGGATAAGCCGGAGATTAATGTGATCAACGCTACAGAGTCGACTAATAATGATAGCTCGTTTTCCAACTACCCCGTGGGCAAACCCTTGGAGGTATGGTAACAATTGCTAAAATTTCCTAAAATATATTGTGATAAGATAATATGATAAAATTGTGTACATTAAATTGAACACTAAAGTGTTTACAGAGAGAGTTTCTATAATTTTTAAATTTATTCCATTCCACATTCCTCCAATTTATTATTTTTACCTTTTCTTTTAAATCAAAATCACATTGTGTTCGAGAAGAAAGTCTGATAATCTAGTAATAATCTAGTAACTCCTCTTATGTTATATATCTTCCTATATATATATTTATTTAAAGTTTTACTATTTTCAGATTTACTTGGATGGCCCATACGGCGCTGCGTCGTCTCACATATTCCGCGCTCAGCACGCTGCGCTCATCGCTGCCGGTATCGGCGTCACTCCCTTCGCGTCGATCCTGCAAGCCATCATGTACCGGTACTGGTCCGCGCGGCTCCGCTGCCCACGCTGCCACCACTGTTGGGCATCAGACATGCCCACACATAACATGTCACTCAAGAAGGTCGTCGCTCTTTAACAGATTATTTGGGCATTTTTATTTTGTGTTTATCGAGTGCCTACTTCTGGTTTTGCAGACTTGAGGTTTTCTATTTCAACGGTTTTTGGGGTTTTACCATTAGCCATTCTAAAAACACTCGACTCCAAAGCAAGGCACTATGCCATATTTTTAATTCACTAGTTAGTAGTAGTTATCTAGAATTCTATTGGCTAACTACGACCCTGTATTTTATTAAACCTTTCTTTAAGTAATCATTTGTATGCTAGAAGTTGTCCTTTTGTCCTATTTTAAATGTAGCGTTTTATAGCACATCCTAAAAGATGTGAACCAATTAAACATGAAATTAAAGAATTATTGAACATAAAGGTGGACTTCTTCTGGATAAACCGCGAGCAGCGTTCGTTCGAGTGGTTCGTGTCGCTCCTCTCGCAGCTGGAGATAGAGCAGGCGGAGCTGGGGGGCGCGCTGGAGAGGTTCCTGGAGATGCACATGTACATCACGAGCGCGCTGCAGAAGTCGGACATGAAGGCGGTGGGGCTGCAGCTCGCGTTGGACCTTCTGCATGAGAAGGTAATGTGATAACATTGCTATAAAGTTCACTTGTTTGATATCTCACTGTTATTTTAAGGTTTTATAAAAATATATTACTTTACTAAGATTATAAGCATATTCCTCTGCGATTATAAGAGATTGCCTTAATTACTCTTAAATCTATAGTAACGTAGAGAGATGTGCTTCTCACTACCATCTCTGCAAGTTGAGATACTTACGGTACCTTCTTATGGTCCTTATTCTTGTCCTCCAATTTTTATTACTTTGTAGCCAATTCTCGCTCGGTTTTTAAAGCCATTACTTGGCAGTAATTATTAAGTGGCTGATTATTACCTTGTCTTGTGATTTTCTTGTGATTGTGATTACTCTAGTCTCTTAATGATTGGCCTTTTTTTGGAATTATTCACGGAGTTTTTATGACATCACAAAATTATGCTTCATGTTATTATTTCCACTTTAGTTGTGCACAATAATTAAGCTATATTATGAAGAATTCCACCCATATAGGGTCAAATAATGCAAATGCATAAATAAAAAAGTAAAACTACTACATGGACGAAGAGTTTAAATCGAAAAAATAATGACTCCGTTTTGGCGAATCCCTGCAATGAGCCTGAGCTTTCGTTGAAGAAAAACATCATGAGGAAACCATAGCATAGTGGTATGGCTTCTCCTGGCTAGCCACCCTCAAGTTGAAAATCTGTCGCCAAACACCAATAGGCGTGTTATATAATAAATAAGATATCTCAAATGCTTATAAATAATTATATGAAACAGGAGAAGCGCGACTTCATCACAGGATTGAAGACCAGAACGAACGCGGGGAGACCGAACTGGGACAAAGTGTTCAAGCAACTACAAGAACAGAACAAGGGCAAGATCACTGTGTTCTACTGCGGACCTCCGCAGCTCGCGCGGGTCCTCAGGGTCAAGTGCGACCAGTTCGGGTTCAGCTTTAGGAAGGAAGTATTTTAAATTAGCTTGTTGCGTCCAATGGAGACAACACACACTCGACTGCATTTTTGCTTAAAAAAATTAATATAAATGTTTACAAGTTTGCCCACTGTTGGAGAAAATTCTGCTCTGCGAGGGAACACAGGGGAAGGAACTTGTATTTTAATTGAAAGTGTGAACCGAATTTTGTTAGCAAATAATTCTAGAAAATGTTTTCCTTGATATTGACATTGACATCGCTGTTGGTGAAGCGCGTAGAGGTCACATCACATCACTAAGGATAAGGACAAAAAAAAACGGAAGTCCATTTTTCTAAATAAATAATTTGTTATATTATTTGAAGTCAAGGTTAAAGAAAACTATTAATGGTATTAATAGATTTAACAAAATTGCTTTTTAAATCATTTTAAAAGCGGATAAGCGAATATTAAACCGTTTAAGTATATAAGGTCGTGGTTTGACAGAAAACGCATGATACTCAAATGTGTTCATATATTAATTTACTATTTATAATGGTCATTATAAATTTAGAAAGTATAGATATATTATATTTTTTCTTATTTAGTTATTAGCTATCTTTGTACTTTGTCTCCCATTTGCTTTATAATATTCTTTATATATTTCTCAAATATTGCAAAAATAACCATTTGACAAACAACAACTGTTGTGCATTTTCCGTTGCGATATGATTTTTTAAAACAATTAATTATTGTTATTCCAAATATCAACCGACCTTACTTTCATTATTTGACAATGTTCATTTTTTCTGACATCAGTAATTATATTTTAAAACATTATTATTATTCAATCTTTGTTTACATTTAATTTGTACACATTTTTTTTCTTTCTATTAATTTGTTTGTTAAAAAACTAGATTTCAAACTTTAGTATCATGACATTTTTCTATTCTTAATAATTATTGGTTTTTTTTTCATTCGTATTCGATTAATAATAATTTAATATTCACCTACTAATTTCTTTATTGAAATTAATTAATTAACTAATTTTCTATTTAATATTAACAAGTGTTAATTACTTAACACCATCGTTGAAGAAATAACTACGCAAAACTATAAAAAACGGTGAGCTCGAGTTACTCGGCGCCGGCGCAGGAACAAGTAGATATCTGAAACGCGAACAAATCGATACCCAATATAAATAACATATTAACACATTTAGCGATGGCTTTCATTAAAACTAATGGCTAAATAGCGTAGTATTAAAAAAAGGAGCGCATTTACAAAAAAAAAAAACATTTTTTAACATCACAATTCATAATGTAAGTTGTATGATAGTTATTTTAAAACTCTTTCGCGACCCAATACTAGTAGTATTTTGTAACTAATTCACTAACGATGATGTTACAATACATTGCACTAAAATTCACACGGTTACATTTACGTAGGTTTATAAACTAATTGGATTGGTAAGATTCGGTTGGAACTGTGATCATAACGAGCCAGAAATTATCTGTTGAAAATGTTATTTTTTTGAAGTCCTAGTTAATATCGTGCTTTTGCTTATAAATATTACATATAACCTCATAAATTCAAACTTATTAGTGTCTGTTGACCGAAAGTTTACAATCAGACTAAATTATTTATAAACTAACGGTTAATACAAATTTCCAGTGCCATGTTATATATTTTATAATAAAAAGTTTATTTATGTAAAAACAGATATGTTAGCCGTAGGGTTATTTACTCTGAAGGTTAACGTATAGTTGAATTTTATCGTATTTAAAGTTACGATGGTATTCATATTGGGTGTCGATACGACAATATGCGTGGAAAAGTAGATGCGCTCAAATGTTACCGAATTAATTATTGTAATTCATTAAATAATTTTCAATAAAATTAAATGTGTTCTTATTGACTTAATGCAATAAAATTGAATTTTTATTTCGTATTTTATTTATTGTTCTTCTTCACTGTTAGTAGTGGGATGATAAGATACTTACATTTGACTGGGCTGTAACTACCATACACATGTAGACGTGTTTGGAGTCGGTACAGTACTAATTGTTGATCGGTAATTAAAGCTTCAGTTGGAATCGATAATTGCCCCGTGGTAGCGTGGACACATCGTTCATTAATTAACGTGGGTTCGAATCTTACGGGCCGTTGCTTTCGATGAAGGAAGGGATTGGTGTAATAACTGTAGAAACATAAAACATATTTCTGCCGCAAAGTGTCACAATGCTCCCGCTGTAGTGTTCGGCTCCGTAGGGAGCGACTGGCCTGGCTTCTGGCAACACGCACTGGCAACACGCACTGACAGCACGCACTGGCAGCACGCACTGGCAACACGCACTGACAGCACGCACTGGCAACACGCACTGACAGCACGCACTGGCAACACGCACTGACAGTGCGCACTTGCACACGGGCACTGGCACAACCTATTAAAGACAAGAGAAAAATTGTCTTGATACAAGAAATGCAAAAACTAATTTAAAAGAAATATTGGAAGTTATGTAATATTTACATTTACAGGTCGCTCGAAATCAGGTAAAGTACGCTACTGTAATAATGAAAAAAAAATCGTGAACGACCTCCATAAAATTAAATATCAACTAAAATTTTTCAGATTACTTATTATATAAACCATAATTAAATGATGAGAATATTTTTGTTTTGGCTAGGGTACCCCTCCGCAGCGCCCCATAAGGAACTACGTTCCAAAAATTGTTCACTGGATTTTATTGAAATTATTATATATTTTTATAACTTAATAACTTAAAATTTTATTTTAACACTTTGTCGGCGTGATTAGTATGTATATCCGTACCAAATTACAGTTTTCTAGTACTAATAATCTCTGAGCTAAGCCGCGGACGGGACAAACGGACATGAGTTCCCTGTTGACTTTGGAATCTTAAAAAATGACGTGTGAAATATTATCGCAGTCTTCGTTCTGCGATATCTATAGACATGAGTGAGGTAGATGATAAACGGTCTGTGTAATTTTAAAACGCACACTTATACATAAAAAATAATATCCGTCTGTTTTTAGATTTGTTTTCAAGGCAAACGTGACAATATTCTCAAAAATTACACTTGGATTGGCTTACAAATGCAGCTGCTGGAATATACTTTTAGGTGCTTGGTAACTGATACTCAAGTTAGTTGGCCAAGCGTACTCTATAAAAATGTACTACCACTATACGCCATACATAACTAAAAACTTAAAAACCTAACATATAGAAAATAATACAGTCGAAAATACGCGTAAAATTTTCATCACAGAGCTCCAAAAACTCTATACAGCAATCAACTCGCACTTGATTCTGAAACACCGTGACCATTCGCGGCACCAACCTTGCACTGCATCGTCAAGAATTGTATGTTTGGTACCAACGGATAGGTCATCTCTGCTAATATTTTTATTCAAATTTTCTTTTGCAGTGGCAGTTACGGTGACCCCCGTGCGAGGGTCGTCTTCATTGCTCTCCCTGCCTCTCTTAAATTTTCTTCACCACTTTTGAATTGTAGATTAAGAAGGTGCGAAATCGTGATAAACATCCATCATATCTTCTTGAAGGATTTTTTCCTTATTTTGTTAAGAATTTAATCACAGTGCGGTGTTCTATTTTCTTTAACATTGTCGTGCCAGTCATTACGATCGTCTGTCACTGAGTATTATTAGAGAACTAATGATCATAATAATGTGAAATTACTACCAAATACCTACTTTGCTCTATATTTGGTGTTACTGAAGCTCTGTGGAAATATTTTATTTTAAAGTTTCTGTTTGAATTTATATTGTTAGATTAATACTTTGAGTACAGAATTTCATTGATGAAAATAACATTTATTAAGGAGCACTGTTACCCATCAAGTTAGGAAACTGCTCCTGAACTTACTTGGTTACTGTAACTTGAACATTTTAAATATTGGATCAAAGTAGGAGCCTTTGAATATAACTATGTTCCAAACCCATCTCCATAATATCTACAATTAATATTCAGGTTATATTCTCTATTTGAAGAAAAAACAAGCAATGAGTTATTAAAAAATAAAAAATATAGAGGTATTTTAATATAATTAGTCTTCAAATTAATAATCAGCTTTTTATTCATACTTATAGCTACAGTGTTGTTAGCTTTGAGGAATATTCTTCGTTCGTACTAGAGGTATAATTAGAGGAAAACTTAATTCGCTTAGATTTTCTATGCAAGATACATATAAAGCTTCTTCTTCTACCGTAAGTGTGGTTGGAGCACCAGATGGCCTAGATGGTATCACAGATAGTAACAGTTTTAACTGTTTATTATCTCCTACGTGGAATACTATATTGTTCACTGGCCTTTCATTGGGTCAAATTTCGGTTCTCTATTAAAGCTAAACATTATCTTATAGTACGTACGGAGTTTAGATCTTAAGAGTAAGTGTTATGTAAAACAATTAAATATTATAGATAGAAAATCAGATGTATTACTTAAGTAAATAATTCTTACATTAATTCCTTATTTCAAATTGACGATGGAGACAGATTTTATAAAAATATTGTTTTTTTCAATTTCGTCATCATTCTGTCAGACGAAAAAAAACCGCTGTTTAAATAATTTGGGTATCAGTGTTGCTACTATAAAGTTATATTTAACGATTTAATTCAGAAATTGACAGTAATTAAAATGAATTTGATGTTGATAGAGCATAATTACCAGAGTAGGAGAAAATAGGTTACCACATTACGGTAGTGCTTCCCCGTGAATAAGAAATTTAAATGGTTATAGCGATTATGTGATTAGCTGTGACATTCTTTCACGACACAAAAGTCATATTTTCCAAAAATTTCGGGAACTGTTTGCACTATAAATTCATTTTTAACACTGAAGCGCCGAGCTACGTACGTAGCCTTTAAAAGCTAACTTGAAATGGTTTCACTCTGCGTGTAACGACTGCCGTTCTGAGTATTTTATTTCTATGTTCATTTCATTACTTAATTATACCGATACCGAGAAATCCGAGTATACATTGAACGTCTGAATCAATTTTGTTAACATTTATACGAGACCACCTATGTAGTATATGACCTACCAAACAAAAAATAATAATTAAAACCAATTCATAATAGGCGGAGTAATCGCGTAACAAACATTAAAAAAAATATCCAGTCGAATTGATACCCTCTTTCTTTTTTGAAGTCGGTTAAAAAATTAAATAAAAATGTATGTATTAATATCGAAAAGCAAACCAATCGAAAGAGCTTGTTTCGCTAATTTTAACGGAAACGCAAACCTTGATGGCAAGGTTTTCAACTCAATGTCAATGTTGCGATACAAGGTCGACCTTGCTGCGACCTAGAGCGAGGTCACATCACCTTGAAGCAAGGACGCGTCCTTAAAACGGAAGGTTGTCGAAGGAGTACCAAAAATACAACATTGTGACCTCGTATGAAGGTCACATCTTAAATTCGGCAAAGCTGTTAAATTATGTTTAACAGACTATGTATTTGAGTATTTAGTGTGTATTAACGATTAGAAATTGTTTAATTTTTATTTTATTTTATGGATGTCATATCCTTTAAAAACAACTTTGGGAAAAGGTTTTGATTAAAAAATATTTGCTTTTGATTATATAATATTAACAGTTTATTTTATGTTGGTGTTAGTATCTTTAATAATTTTTTTTTTAGAAAGGCATTGATAACTATTTTCCAAACGGTGACCTTGTGGCAAGGTCGCGTTTGTATTGTTCAAGGTCAAATGTGCAAAATTTTACACAAATTTCCAGCTGTGCATATAAAATGATTAATGAAATATTATTAACAATAGTTTTTTAAAACTGGACGTTAATTAAGAACATAAATTACAACCAACAAGAAAAATATGATTATAATTAAAAAAAAAACATAAAAAATGTCATAGTCATAAAAAAAAAATAGATAAATATTACAGTGACATCTATGGAAACACAGGAAATATTAGAAAAGCTATATTAAACTGACGTTTAAACATATAACTACCAGATGCTTTTGATTGATTTGTTATTAAGGCTTTGCGATAGAGGGCGCTTAATCACACTTATTCCACAGCAGCTATGTAAGCTAACCAAAATGTTTGCCTACTTTAGTTGTGTTGCCGCCTTTAGCCTGACTAGCAATAGTGAGTGATGTAGTATTCGTAGTAGATATGGGTAGCTCAACAAAATTTCTTGCGTCAGCTCAATAACTCAAGCGCCGCTTATTTCTCTGGCGCATTGAGTTAACTCAAATATGCTCCATGGCGGTGCAGCAAAATGGTACATGCCAAGTGAGTCACTAGCGTTACCCGCATACTAGACTGAGCTGGCGCGATTGCGCTGCGTAGCGCAGTGTTATCCATGTCTAATTTGTGGGTTTCAGCCAACCTACAGCGTTTCGTACTGAGCATGCCAGCTGGACAAAAGTTTTTACCAAATTT
The DNA here is from genome assembly GCA_947532125.1 of Saturnia pavonia. Taxonomy (NCBI): domain Eukaryota; kingdom Metazoa; phylum Arthropoda; class Insecta; order Lepidoptera; family Saturniidae; genus Saturnia; species Saturnia pavonia. The sequence continues at coordinate 11,278,746 of OX383919.1, read as the reverse complement.
CCAGAAATTGTATAGCTGATTCGGTAGAGGAAAACCACAATGTTCCAATTCCACTAATTGTTTTGCAGTAGTTCTAGCTATTGAAAATAAAAATAAGAGAACATAAAAAGCCGTAGGAAGCAGAAAAACATAATAAATAGTATTGTTCAGCTAGCTTCTTCCGGATGAAACACAGTGCGCTAATTTCACCGTCCCCTTATTCCGGTTATCCGGTATGTACTTAAATCCAAAATTGACAGAAATTGTAGATAACTTTTCAGAAAGAATAAATATGGATAGAACAGAGTACAATTTTTTAAATAATTGTATGAAAAAGTGAGAAGGAACTCTGTCTGATAATAAGAGAGGTAGGGCACAGAGAAATTTAATTGAAGATTTCTCTCTACTAAGGGCAGATCGACTGGTGGAATACTTCCAACTTACAGAAGATAGGAGCCAAATAACCTTGTGTTGTGTTCCTGGAGTTAGTAGACGTACAATCCAAAAAAAGTAGTGACCACCGAGAGCTGAATTATCCATCCACTGTCGCCGCTGTCACACCGCCTCGCGTAAAAAGAAATTATCAACTGATCCCGAAACGCGACGCGCATAAGCATCGCTATGATGGGCTTTTCACCGTATACACGGTGGACGTGACCCAATCGGGCTGTACAGCACCATTCCACTATCGTCATTACCTGGTTCGTTATTCAGCAGGGTGAGACACGTACAGGTGAGGCTGGCTTGGGAGTGTAAATATTCAAAATGTTATTGGAATCCCCATACACACCCAACAAAGAAGTCGTTTATTTATTATTATTCTGTAATAAACGCATTTCTTACAAAATAAACCTCTGGAAAATAAACTTAGCTATCTACTTACGCAAATGATGCCATATTTATCTATACATAGTATAAAACTCAACGTCTCTGTCTGTTTGCCCGTTTCTATTCTTTTTATACGAAAACCACTTATTCGATTTACATGGTTTGTCCTTTAAGTTATAAATATGTTATCGGGCCAGCTTATAGGATATATTTTATTACATAAAGTAACAAAAGATTGCCAAGAAATAACGGTATACTTCAGTGTTGTGCAAGATCTTGGAGCGGATCATCACACTCTTGTCCGTTGCCTAGAAGATCATTCTTTGATTGATGATCGTCAATATGACTTTCGCCAAAATCGATCAACGGATGATAAATAAAAAACGGGAGAGGCAATTAATAATCATGGTGAGGTTCTGGCGATCAGACTTCTTGACAACCTCTGCAACTGGAACTCCGGCTTTCTACATGAACGCTGAATTCATGTCCTTGTAGAAGGATGTGATGTGTGTAAACGCTGTAGTTTCTCATGGTCCTGTGCTTTCGCCCACTCTGTTTCTTCTGCATATCAATGATATGCTACCTTTAGGCCATACTCATTGCTATGCAGATGACATAAACATTCATGTTGGCTAGTATTGCAAGCTTTGTTGACTGTTTGTGGCAGCTACGAAAGTCAATAGGTAGTCGAATTGATTCAAACTTGAATAACTTTTCGTTAATTTTAGTAAATGCGTAATCTGGATTACATCTTTGCCTACGAGGAGTTTGTAAATTGTGACGTCAATTTATTCCAAGTACATATCAATATTACACTGACTCATATAAAATAGTTTTTTCTACAATTCATCTTATAATACAAATAAGTACATAGTATTGTGCAGAACGGCAAACATCCAAAGTAAAATGTAATACATAAAACTAAATTTTAAATAATAGTCACAGACGGATTTCCCGTAAGCGACTTACCCGCCCCGCAATCGCAACCTAATTTATAATTGGTATTTACGTACTATAGTAATTCATACTTTCAATTCAATCCAAGCATCAAATAAAATATGGGAAATTACCGAAAGGCAACTGGATAACATTGGTGTTGCCGGTCGCCAGTCACATGACTTTAGTGACTTAAAAAGGGGGTTTTTCGGTTTCGTCACAGATTAAATAATAAAAAGGTGAGACAAAAATATGTTTTCAAAATTATTATTATTTTTGGGATCCGATTATTTTATTTTTGTCGTTGTTTGTGGTTTTGGTGGAAGTATCAGTTTTACGATTGACTAATAAAAATGAAGGAATGTATGGAAACTTAGTAAATTTAACTTTAACTTATGTAAATTCAAAAACAACATGATTACTGTTGATGATTTCATATTTAAAAGCGGTAACGAATCATTAAATCTAAGGAGAGACTTCGCCTCATTGTGCGTGTTCTACCGCTTGTGAAATGGGTTGTTGTGGTCCAAGGAATTGTTCGAAATTAAGCCAACAGCTACCTTCCACCAGCGAACCGTTGGCTATTGGCAGGGAGTTCATCCTCACATCTTGGAACCTAAATGGTCACAGACTTTCAGGTTTCAAAGAAACTTCCTTTCACGAACGCGAACGGGAACGAGCTTCCTGCCGAGGTTTTCCTAGGGGACTACTGTTATTCAAGAGAAGAGTGACCAAGTTTTAAAGGGTCGGCAATGCGTATGTATACTTCTGGTATATAGTCCATAAGCTACGGTTACCACTTACAATCACCCGACCGGTAAGCTTGTACCACAGCCGTGGTCAATATAAAAAAACTTTCATATTCTATTCTGAACTTGCCATTTCACTGCTGGCAACACTGTTCTTCTTTTTTTGTACATGATTGGTCTGCAGACGTCACCGTGATTTATTCAAAGGAAAATGAAGGGATTGGATTTTTAGTATATTTAAATAAAATGTAATCTAAATATTCTTCTTATGAGCTGCCTTAATATGAATATTTCTTACTTTTTTAAATATTAAATAAGGTAGTTTAAGACGATCAGTGAAATAATAATACTATTAAAAAAAATATGGTAGCACAGCGCGGCAGCGTGGTGAAGAGTTGGTTAAATAACTATTATAAAGAATAAATATTATATATTACCTGCAAAATTTATTGATTCATAGATTTTAATATACAACAGAAAGATTATGTAGCTGTTATAGAATATTTAAAGCGTACACCGGTGGACACTTGCCAATCGTAACCGCAACCTTGTTAGTATGAGCACAAAACTTCATGTCACTCATTGAGTTATTATGTACTGTACGTACCATAATGATGTCAGTAAAAAAAGCAGCTGTGTCGTAAACATGTTTTTGTTTACAAATTTGTTAGATATTTTCGGAGTTTGTAATGTTTTCCCAAAATTGATTGATGTAATAAATCAATTTTATAGCGTTCAAAGCGCGGCGGTATAGCTCTTGTAAATAAGTTGAGAGATCACGGGTTCGACTTCCGTATTTGACTGATTTTTGGGCTTTTAGTTCTGTGTATTTCCTTACTAGCTGTGCCCTGTGTTAAACTATTTCGAATAATAATTCTACATTGCCAACGCGGATGTATACTATAATCTATACCTATACTTACCTACAAATTGCCAGATTGTTTGACATTCACGATAACTGCTCCGCTCTGTAGTATGAAGTTATATAGTGTATAACCTTCGTCAATAAATAACCTATAAAATACAAAAATAATTGTTTAAATCTAGCAAGTAGTTCGAGAGATTAGCGCGTTCAAACAGATATTCTCTTGAACTTTATAATGTTATAGTATTCTGCAAGTGTTTATTACGTAGCCATTTTATTACTCATCTTTTATGATTTGTAAAAAAATATAGTGTAATTTTTACATAAAAATAAAACTTCAATTGAACATTGACGATGCACAGCATCTGTGAGAGGGCGTTGTATACTTCCGCTTGTTTTCCACCAATCACAGCGCTTTAAATTGGTGACTTTTGTTGCTCTGCAGCGCCATTTTTGGATTCAGCTGTGGCTTTCTAAAAATGGTATCGGGAATTTCAGTATAGAAAATATTCTTAGTCATAGAAATTGTAACAAACATACAACCCTTAAAAAAATCAATAATTTAAAAAGCACTTGGTTATTTTAACTGATATAAGTTATTATTAGGATGATAAATTTGAGTACTGGATTAAAAACCAATAATATTTATTACATTAAAAATATAGTTACTATACTAAAAACATGAATTTTGAATCATCGAATTAAGTTTAAAAAAATTTCACTAGTATCGTTGTCTGACCAGTTTGATTTAAAGCTCTAAAAATTCATTTTTTGTGTGATTACAGCTTAATAATAGTTATTACATCCACTTGACATTGCGTCGTTATCGCGTCACCAGGAGTTATAGACACGTCTCTCACAGATACTTTGCATCGTCACATGCCGATAATAGTGCAAGTATTAAAAATATATTTTATAATATTGAGCATTGAAGATGCACACATCCATTTCAGAGCTCCTGGTGAGAGACACCTATGATGCATTAAATGCCTCCACCGGCCTCCTATGACTTAAACTCAGTAGATGGCGCTGCAGAGCACAAGGTCATCAGTTTAAAGCGCTGTGATTGGTGGAAAACAAGCGGAAGTATACAACGCCCTCTCACAGATGCCGTGCATCGTCACATGCGGATAATATAGATATTTGTATAGCATATCAATTATTGCAAAAATACATTTTTCCCGTGTAAATTTTTTTATCAACAAATGTATGTATGTTCTTAAAATTATTCTTAAGATTTCTATAAGTATTATTAATAATTCAATTGTGGAATGATATACAGCTCGTATGTACAAAATTTCATCTAAATCGGTCTAAGATTAATTTAAAAAGTTTTGTTATTATTTTTACTTCTAAAAGTACTATTAACAATTCTTATAGCCTATGAGTTGAGGAATGAGATAAACTTTCCATCATACATGTACAAAATTTCATCAAAGCTGTTCAAGCCATTAAATCTTGTTTGGTCGATGTCATTTTAATAGATAAGTATTACAAAATTAAAAAAAATATATATTTACAAACATAACTATAAATTTATTACTATCTACTTGCTGATGGCTAAGTGATTAATATCAGGTTTTATGGTTATAGGTTTATCTTTTACGTCAGTCATTACAGTATAATTTCTATAATATCTCGAGATCATTCACAGATGATGTCACGCATACAGAAACTCATTGATTTCTAACAATAATATATCCGGTTTGAACTGATGCATCCGATCACCTGCGTCAACTGTATGATATATCACTACTCATTTATTTTCAAAGTTAATCGCTTGACTTATTTATATCGTAATAAGCAAGCAAGCAGCAGTGCTTGCGATGCAGTGTGCTTGAAGGATATTGTTAGCCCGTTTAATGAGGAAGGTTATAGAAATAGAGCTTAGTAATCAATTACCATACAAGGTTAGGTTAGAACGTACGTTAAGAGAAGAAGTACCCAATAAAATATTAAACGCTAGAGAAAGAGTGGGTTCAGTCAGTTGTCAATAAAAAAAAAACAAAAAACAAGATTAAAAATTAAAATAAGAGATGAAGAAATTACTGCATAAAAAACGTGCGGAGCCTCGGGCATTGCTGGTTTATTAATAAAAACTATCTCTTCCAATAAAACCTGTTTGTTAATGTACTGTGATGATATATTACGTATTACGAGCTTTCTAGAATGTTGTTTATAAACGAAAATACATAACGGCCGATTGCCAGTCGCCAGAGTCTTATCATTCTTCCGAGAGGTCTTCTGATTATGTCTCGGTGACGTCAGTACATGTCACCTGTGACGTCATCGGTACGACGTACAAGTGACACATTGAGAGCAAGCATTCGATAAGTTGAAAATAACATGTTACAAAAGATAACCGTGGTCCTGTTTCAAAACCGACTTAACATATTATTGGCTATCTAGTCTTGAAAGTGTTTTCACAAAAACCGACATGTGAATATCGGACGCCGATACGATATCATTACCTACCTATATGTAAAAGTAAACCGTCTAGGAATTTCAAATGCAATCCTATCTTTCGTTAGGTGGTAAGACACGACAATCTAGCCCGACAATGGATCGTTACTACCATACCGGTTGTTATACCACGCTTAGTAATCAAGCGGGATTGTGAGGATCTGTACCAGACACAATGACTCCCTTTTTTATACGTTTCCGGATCAGTCAGTGTACTCGTACATCCAGCTGCCAAGAGGCGTGCAGGCTGGTATGCAGGTGACCTACCATGGCATGTGGTAGCAGGGACTACCGTCTATGTATTGCCGATCGCTCGGTGGTCGCCTTTGTTTATGGGTTAACATATCTTGCTACTACAAAAACATCATAAACACTTTGACGTGTATATAAATCAGAGCCTGAACAGTTGTTTTCGTTCCAATGCAGCGTTTTCCCTTTTATGCTATTCAACCTTTCCTTATGATAGTCTTATCCAGATCGTGCCGACAAGATTAATGATTTAATCGACCCATCTCACCATAGATCTTCTTACACTCCGTTTGTCCTTTCTCGAACAGTACTCCGTCAGAAAACTACTCCATCTGTCTCCTGTCGAAGGCGTATTACGTGAATTATATTGATGTCTGGAAGTGACTCCCTCTCTGTGTACCTACTAAACTTTGTAATAGCTGTAAACAATATATACCTATTGCGTAAAAAAGTATTGTTAAAACCGATCGAATCTCTTGCTAGTTCTTTTCAATGTTTGCCCGAACCGGTGACGTGATGGGGTTCTTTTAACATTCATAAGTGCCTTCCTAGAACCTAAATTGTATAAAGTATTTTAAATTTTGATTTTTCCGTATTCCTCTTCTTATAAATATTATAAAAGTCAACGTATCTCTGTTTGTCTGTCCGTTTATGTTCTTATCACGCGGAAACCACTTTACCGATTAACATGTTTTTTATTTTATTTCAAGCTATGTTATCTGGACAGATTATATGATATATTTAGTAAGATAAATTAAAACGAATAATACGAAAAAAGCAGTGACGATAGTAATGAATCCATTCGGGGAAAAGAAGCATTTGAATGGCTCACGCTGAGTAAACCATACGAGATATAATAATAATTGTAAATCTAATAATCTTAAGTTAAAACTTTTTTGTAGGTCAAAAAAGTCAACAAAAGAGAAGCACGATTCGCGCATGCGCTCGACCGACGGCATTCCGTAGTCCACACGAGCGGAGCCGCGGTCACAGCTAGTATGATGATAACTATTATATCTAATTTCAAGAAATTTCCTACATTATTACGTAACCATTTGGCCGAAGTGTCACTTATCTACCCAAATGAGCACTTGAGAAAACTTTAAACCAGGACGCCACAAATATTTTACGATGGCTTAATAACAGAAGGGAATCTCGCTCATTAATACATCGTCAATGCTCTGGATAAGTGACAGCGACGGGCTGTCCACATTTCAATTATGCAGACGTCTCTAAGAACTTTGAGTTACGAAGATTGTCTGTATCATACAGTGTTTTGAAGAGTTGTTCGACCTTGGCCCATTATCTTCCTTCCAGTACAGAACCACGAGGACTGGTGTACGAAGCCACACCTATACATTACCATATATCTTGGTAAGAACATAGAAGCTTACTTACGTTTATCGTACCTACTGTGAAGATGTGGTATCGTCTCCAAGTTAGCGAGTTTCCTTCCTCCTACGTTATTAGGTCCTTCAAACGAGGCGTGAAGGGGCATTTCTGCAGGCTGAATTGACAGCGACGAATGCCAATGAAATTTCTTACCGGGGGTCATCATTGTTTTTGTATTGTACCATATTTACATCAGGTACTGTGAAGTCATTTGTCAGAAATATAATTAAAAAAAAAATCTATTGCGGGGCCTGTATCAAAAGTTACTTGTGATTTGTAAACAATTTTTACTTCTGTTTTTATAATCTGACCATGCTTATATTACACATTCTAGGATTTAATCTCACGCCCTTTGAAACGAATGCCGAGTGCCCTACTTTGAATACATTACCTTTTGTTTCTGGCGACCCACTAAAGGCCAATATGCCAATCTAGGCCGCCCTCCGAACTCTCCCTGTGTAATGAATGACACATGTCTAAATTTACATTTATTTTAACAGATATCATTTCATTAGAACATTACATGTTATAACAGTATAGAAGTATAAAAAATTTAAATCCTTCATTTTCCTTCCCAATGCATCTTTAAAATTAAATGTATGTTCGGAAAATACAATGTATATAATTAAAAGCACTATTTCAATACTAGAAATAAATACAAAATCCATCATTCAACTTTTAGACTTAGTAAGACACATAAAATTATTTTAAGAAATTGTGTCTGGTTCATAGGTAAATTTTCTAAGCACATTACCGATTTGCCGGATAGTAACTTCAAGAATCATTTTAAGTAAATTTTATTGTCTATTGTCTCTATACATCCACTGAAAATGTAAAAACTGTAAATCTAAGTAACTGTAAAAACAATTAAAAAAAAAAAAGTTAATAAACCCGACAGAGTTTCTTGCTGGCTTTTCTAGATGACTGCGAGGTTTCCTGAACCGGTGGTATTTTATTGACATTCACTAGTACTAGTCTTCTTAGGACCTAAACTGAATAAAAAATATTTTGATTTCATTGCCATTTTCATATTGCGTAAATTATAAAACAAGTTTCATTAAGAGTTGATACGTCGTTCGACATTAATACAAATAAAGAGGAATCCCTCAAGCAAGCAATAATCATCGCTTTATGAATCATAAGCAGTAAGTAATGGAATTTACGGGAAAATAACCCGAAATACTGAGAACTACAACCGGTGACTGCAGCTGTGTAGATACATTCCTCGGTATCGCGACGAATATTTAGGTTTATGTTTATTTATGACTTTGTTCCATTATCCCACTATACGGAATCATGACTGAATGTCCAAGTTATCGTGGTATTAGGTTTGGCTTATATTCTGTGAAATGAGAAAACTTGTCCACTTGTAAAAATTTTCTCGTATTCCCACCGTGACTATGAATTTTATGGCGTTTGAAATCACCACAAATAGGTCTTGGGCTGATATAGTGATTATACCCGGGCCTCGAGACTAGGTCATTTCCCATTTGTGGGAAATTCAAAAACCATTACAATGTAAAAAATATTTATTTTGTAGTACTCGTTTCTATGGTATTTAATGTACATAATATTTTGAACAATTAAATTTATGTCTTTTACATGATTTCATTTCATTTAAGGAAATGATAATCTATCAATTTTCCAGTTCATTCTTCGGTAACAAAGAAATTCGATATAAAGATACGTGAGTACGGATGTAATAAAGACATCATAGTAGGGCTTTTTACCTCCCAATGTAAATGAGTTGATGTTATGTTCATGAACAATGAAATGCCGTATACAGCGGTTGAAACATTTATTCACACACAAAGATAGAATCTATTATTACATCGAAACATTTCTTAGAAATAGCATGTTTATGACAACGCTTAAGCGTTATGCGTAACAAAGGATGAAAATTATTATAGTTTTTTTTTTTAATTTTATTTGTTGACTACGATGATTGCACTGATAAGATTCCCCCATCCTTCACTTGTAAAGAATTCTAGATTTTTTCAGATATATTCCTACAGCATGAAAATAACACAGTTCGTAAAATTATACTTTAACTTATTTCAAATTAGCTGTGCCCGCGGCTCCACTCGCGGGGACTACTATAAAAGGATTTTTTTTATTTTTTGTGTGGAACTCTAGTTATTATTCTAAAATAAAAGTAGCCTAAATTATGCCTTATAATATCAGCTATCTGTCAGTGACAGTCTCGTCAAAATCGATAAAACCATTTCGGAGATTACCCAGAACAAACAAACAGACAGTTAGACAAATTAAAAAAGGGTTTTTTGTTACAGTTACCCTATATACTTTTTCATATGCATGTAGTAAAAAATGTTATTTTGCCATTACAAACAGACACTTCAATTTTACTATATGTACTAGCTGTGCCCACGGCTCTGCTCGCGTGGACTACTAAAAAGGTTTTTTATTTTTTGTGCGGAGCCCTAATTATTTTTGTAAAAGAATAGTAGCCTTAGTTATTCCTTATAACATTAACTATCTGCCACTGAAAGTCCCGTCAAAATCGGTCCAACCGTTTCGGCCATTAAATTAAGGCCGTAAAGGCCTTATTAAGATCTACAATTATGTAGTTTATTTATTTGATATATCTCTAATAGCTTACTCAGCGTAAGCCATTTAATCGTCCCAAAAGCGTGATTTTTCCGAATTGATCCACTATTATCGTCACTGCTTATCTAATATATTACTTTATGTAACAAAATATATCCTATAAACTGGTCAAATAACATAACTATGAATTAAAATGAAAAAACACGGAAATCGGATCAGTGGTTTTCGCTTAAAAAGATCATGAACAAACTGACACACAGAGTGACGTTTCGTTTTATAATATGTATAGATATATATAATAATATAGTAAACTATAACTACAAGAAATACTAAATAAAAACATTACTAAACATACAAATTGGAGTAAATAAAAACTCAGAAAAAAAAATAGTTGATTAAAAACAGAACATAGACGAATGCTGTTTGCATTATGGAAACATTCAATATCTGTTCTGTCAGAATGCTGCGAATGTTATTCACCTTTAAAGCGAGAAATAATAAAGGACTATATGTATGGGACTATATGACTATATTATGGAAATATTCCTTTTAAATAATTAAAATTGCATTCAATGAGTTTTCATAAATGGCTTTTCTCAGTCGGGAATGGAACAGGCTAAAATCCGAAAAAATAACATTCTGTACTTTTATGATACCAATCGATAGGTTAAATGATAAGGATCAATTTCTTCTAAATAACATAGTATCTTTAATTAAAGGACTGGAAGATAAAAAGTAGAGCTTTTATTGAATTTCATTTTATTACTTACGAACAAAGTAAATATTAACTTATACATTGTACAAAATGAGACCCATTTTCACGAATGTACAGATTTATTCTTCGATTAAATTCTTTTCGCATCGCATTTTGTATCGAGTCATGGTGAATATTAAAAATAATATTTTCAACTTTAGTTTGTTATTCCTCTACTGACAATGTACAGATATTGTGATTGCAATAATTTTGGACCATAAATATAGAATCTAAAGCGACACCTAGCGTATCTTAATATAGCTGTGTACCATCATTTCGATAAAATAAATATTATATTATGTGAAAATGAGTTCAATTCGTCAAATTGTTTAGTAGTTACATGATCACTAACAAACGGACACAAGATTTTTATATATAAGAATACTGTGTCTGCTGTCATACATGTGAATCATTTCAAATTATTGACCTCCGAACCGAGTCACCTGGCTCCGTCCCCATGCTGATACTGATAACATTATCAATGGCCGACGACTCATTCAGTCACCGCGGGAATCTTGTCGGAGACGCACGCGCGCATTTATAATATGTTATAGTGATTTTGAATACAAAAACATGGGGAAAATCTTGTTATGTGCCGTTGTTTTGTACGTCGGCGGAGTTATATGTGGTACGTAATAACTTTATTTAACTTTGTAGGTATGGATATTCAAGGAATTTGTAATTTAAAGCAATACGGTGTATAATTTAAAATTGTGATTCTGATTGTAGTGGAATTAACGGCGTAGTCTTCTAGAATAACTCCGACTTGCGAGTACCGGACTCGAAGTTGGGTCGCGATGTAATTTTATTATGCGAAGAACTTTCGTGTTCGCGGTATGCAATTATATGGGCCGTGTCCCATATGTCTTGCATATCAGGAAACGACCTATTATGGGGATAGCCTATTATGTTTCACATAGCCGTAGACAAGTTGTTTCAAACGTAATTTATTCTCATTCTATGTTGTTGAACACGTGACTCTATCGTGATTTATTAACGTTGACGTATTTTTCACGTAAACACACATTGTTTCTATTCATTTATATTAACGTCAATAACACATATGTATAAAGTACAAATGTAAAGTAAATTTTTAAAAATTAACGTATTATACAATAATAAGCTAGTTTTAGAGTTATATTTTTATGGTTGAGTTACGATTTAACGTTAGGTATTTTCACGCATCATAAATTTAAATACAGACTCATGGTAAAGATTCTATTTAGCGATTTCATTTTCTAAATAATAGTAGGTAGTTAGTAGATAATATTTACGGCTTTGAAAAAGAAGTGTTTTGTATCGGATTCCAATGTCCTCTATTTAATATATAATATGTGTATTATATTACAGTGAATCGTGTAATTACGCGTATCTATATGTTTGAACGTACGTGAACTTCTTAATAAGCTTACTGTACCAATCAATGGCGGGGCAAGACCTAAATTTTATGTGGGCAAGGTACAGTTCGCGAGACCCTCTGCTGGCGCTAGAAGACTAATTTTATGGTGTAAAAAAGCAGACAATTTCTATTCATAACAAAGCAAACCATATTCTATGACTAACAAAAAAGAAAATATTAAAAATGTAAAGAATTAAAGAAACAGAAATTTCCTGCTTATTTAGTCTTACTATCGTAATTCAACTTAGATACTATATCAGATTCAATTGATTAAATTGCCAAAGCTTAAGGTATTCCCTGACACACTGCATTTCTTAAATATTTTTTTAACAGTTTTAATTTCGAAAAGCTCTTCTCAGCGGCGTCTGTACTTACTGGTATTGTTAACAGAATTCGAACGACAACGTAGAGATATGATTTTTTTCTTTCAAGTTATGTATTGGACTAGGCGAATTGGATTGTACGGCTGACTTCTTTCTCGAAACAGGGTCTACCTGTTGGATAATTTGTTCAAGCATATAATCTGATCTTTATTTGAGTTGGCGCTACAAGGACGTTCGACATAATCTTCGTCTTGTCCATGTTCATTCTAAGGCCGCGCTCTCTTTGGATACGAATTTGTAGTGTACGTTAACGTACGACACTGGTCGTACAAATTGAGTACGCACACAGGTTCTTATAAACTTATTCTTATAAAGCAAAATATCCGAACAAATTCGGATCCGCTTTGGACGTCGGAAGTACAAGGTCGGCCACAATTTAGACACGTTTTCGTACGAGTCCAATTTGTGCGAACAGTTTTGTACACGCACGAAGAATAACAACCATACAAATACTGAGCGCAGACCGGCACTTGGCAGTGAGTTGGTCGCACGGTTACAAACCTATTCTATTCCCCGCATTAGCAGTTTCAGCAATACTACATTCCCATACTTTTATAAATGCACTTTTTCCATTACTTTTAATATTTCTATTTCTTTAAGTCAGCTAGTTTCCAGTCATGGCGAAGTGTAGACGAAAACCTAGAAGTCGCACAGTAACAAATAATAATTATATTTGTGAAAATTTAATCTAGAGAGTTAAATTTGTGCAAGACTTTGCGTCATGTTTTTTTTTTTTGAAAACGTGGTAGGCGTCTGTGTTCGCAAAACAATTTTACCGTCAGAAATGGGATCCCGTCTGAAAAGAGTGAATCCAAGTTTCAACATCTTCAAGTTTCAAGAAATTATCCTTCTTGGGATACGGCGTTCAACCCAGGACCACAAAGGAAGACGATAAGCCTCCGCTCTCTGCGCGAGCCCGCTTCACCGACCAACAGACTTCTAGCTGGAAAACGGTCAGCCTCCGCTTAATAGCGTGAGCCCGCTCCAACAACGGCTTCGTGGATGGTTGAGAGTTAGCCACGACAGTAGCTCGAGCCTGCACCAACCAAGACGGACAAACTCACCAACTTCTGGAGGAATTAATTATTTTTTTTATAAACCTTTAAAACGTTGTAATATATGTAATAATTTGGGACATAATTTGTGTGAGTGTTTCAAAAGAATAAAACATTTTCAAATTTTTCTTTGGCTGATGATACACGAAAATACGACGCGGCAATTGAATCGTGTCGAAACAGTGAAACAGTAATATTTCACTTAATGAATTATTCACGTTAAAAAACAAACAATAAATAATTTAAATTTGTTTATTCACAAACTCAATCAAAATGAATTAAAGCTTAATTCTCAAATTACTAATATAAATAAGATCATTTCTCAAATCTCTAATAACGATAATTTATTTAACTATATATATATATAATTAATTCTTTACTTAATTTAATTGAAAGTTCCTTGTTAGTTATTTCTATTTTACTACGACTACTAGATACTACGACAAATTACATTTTATTTTCCAAGGTCAATGTTCTACATCCCAGTATAATAATTCCATCTAAACTTTAAAAAAAATTGTTTAAACACGTTAATCAAATAAATAAGATTTTCCAGTACAATTAAACATGAATAATATTCCTTACTTAATCGACGTGTCTAGCTTGCTTACTAGCTTACTTCGAAGCTTACTAATTCATATATATTACTCTAAGCGATGATCGAATGCATTATACTATGCTGGACAACTTAAACGTTTGTAAATATTATATATAATAATTATTCCATTTGTGAGTTCAATTCTATATTCTCTAGTATAAGTAATTCTAATTGTAAATCAAAATTGTTAACGGAAGTAGTTAATACTATCACTGCCATTCGAATGCAATGCATATAAATTCTTATATGGTCATATAGATATATGATAAAAACTAAAAAATAATGAATGGATTTATGTTCAGTCAGACATAAATAAACTGACTATCAATTGTGATGATGACGTACCTGATCATTCTATTGTCGTCACAGGAATTGTGAAGCTTACAGAAAATTGTATCGGTTATTCTAAAACAATCCAGTTGTTGCCAACTAGTTCTTACTCCTTTATAATAAAGTCTAATTTAGATAATATTAATTTTAGTAAAACAATTATTGTTGTAAGAAAGACATTTTTAATAGTACGTTACATTATCTATCTCCGATTACATTATTTAAAATCAATTTAGATTCCTTACAATATGCAACCCATCATATGGATAATTTAGAAATTGAAATAAATCAATTTGAAAAGGAATCACATTTTATTAAATATGGCACATCTTATTCTACTTTCAACTATATTTTGATTGTTTGTTTATTTTTATATATAAAAGCCAAAATTTTCTAATTCAATAGAAATGAGTAACATTTCATCATCAGATGAAGATCATAACTCTACAAAATCTATGCCACTTCTTCTAAATAGTTATCAATTAAATGATAGTAAAACACGTGAACCTATGAACTCTTCAAAGAGAAGTTTACATTTTTAAATATACCATTATCACGCTGAATCTTTACTACAGTAGACATGTTTGTTAAAATTGTTTACTTCTTATGATGCTATTTCTAAAAATACGAAATGATTTAAATTATTAATTTTACTACGTTCTTGAGTTACTAAGTTGTTAAATGTACTAAAGCTTAATTCTAATAAATCTTTAATTTATAGTCTTAATTCATACTATATAGTGTTGTGCCTAGGATTTAAGAATACTATAATCATACATTTTTCATTGCTAACTTCATATTGAAATAATTTTTGTTTGACTAAAACATTATAATAATATGTTTTAGAATTTTTACTATTTCAATGTAGAAAATTATTTGATGTACTGGCTCTTTCAAGATGTTTATAAGTTTTATTTCTATTTCTTTTAAACTTCGCTTGCGCCATTAAGGGGTAAGCTCAGTCTCAGAGAGGGAGCTGTTACAACCCTACTTTATTCCCTGCATTCGCTGTTTCATCAAAACTACATTCCCACACTTTTATAAATGCTGAATTGCACTTTTCCCATTGTTTTCATTATTTATATTTCTTTAAGTTAGTTAGTTTCCAGTCATCGCGAAGTGCAGACGAATTTCCTGCAACAAAACATAGAAGTCGCACAGTAACAAATAATTTAATTAAGCGAATTAAAATTGTGCAAGACTTTGTGACGTGTTTTTTTAAAACCGCTGCGGTCGCAAAACAGTACGTCTACGTACGTGAAGTTTCGACGCCCGAATACTATCCGAACTTGTAGGATTTTAATGCAGTTTCGTGTGTTGAACAATGGACGAAGAAGAGTTTATTAACTTTGTTTACGGACATATTAACAATGCTTGTCCATTAAACACTATGAGGTCATTAAATAAGTCTTCCATAATATGATTGAATTCATATCTGATTAAATATATTTTGCGCACCCATTCGTTTCTACGATAGCGACGACGCCACCGCAATATCCGAGTCATAAAATAATTATCTTAAAGATAGAGGTTATTTATCAAGCACCAAAGAGAACTTCACGAAAGCGATATCACCGGCACTATGCCTATCTGACGGAGAAAAACGTATTCAGTGCACGCACTCAAATTGTACGACCAGTATTCATTGTACGCATGGTACAAATTCTCGTTTAAAATGCGGCCTGCTTAAGACTAAATCGTTCAGAGGCTTTACTGACGTCATTGAGCATTTCCAAGCAAGACTACTATCTCGTCGGCAAACCGAAGGTGGGTGATGTACTCGCCGTTTATATTGATGCCTAGTCCTTCCCAGTCCAGAACCTTGAAAACATCTTCTAGTGCAGCGTTGAACAGTTTAAGAGAGATAATGTCCTTGTCTGATTCCACGCTGCAACAGGATAGGCTCATCCTGTAGTCGAACTGGCATAATGGCGTTTTCATACAAACATTTCTACACTTCGATGTACCGATAGTCAACTTGGCACTGCTAGAGACAGCAGCCCGGGTCTCAATCGAATTGAAGAATCATGCTTTCACGTAGTCTACAAACGATAAGCAATATTTTTTGGTCTTCTGTATAACATGCTGTAGTGCGTGTATTTGGTAGGTATGGGTAACACTGAGCTACGGGCGCAATCGCGCCAACTCAGTTTACTGCGCCGGATGAGTCAACACACATTCTAAATGTGTCGGCGCATAGTGCACTTCAGAGCAGCGCTGGGCCGTGGCACAGCATCGCACCGATCAGGGATTCGGGTGGCATGCTAGGCGTACTTGGCATGTACCATTTTGCTTCGCCATGGCGCATAAATTAAGTTGATATGAAAAATAAATCTCGAATTCATATTGGATGTTATGGAGTCGGTTGTGTTGTTAAAAAAATCTGTATCATACTGGCTTTTTGGAGACAGTCGCTACCTTCATAAACGAACATACTTATGTTTTTAGCCACTCTCTTATTTTTCAAGTCTTTCGTCAGATCATAACTGATTTTCCCAATAAATTGAAGTGGGTCAATTTGTCAATATTCTTTGATTCAATCATAAAATGTACGTAAATGTTCAAGATCTATGCTTAAGTGGACTTGTAAATATTGCTATAATTAGCTTATAATGTTAACTCGTGATAATATCTCATACCATGAAACATGTAATGATATGATAAATTCCAAACTGAGCATTTCGTTTAAAACACAATCACAATCACCGTCTGATTGTTCCGTTTGATTTTTTTAAGCTTTCAAGGCATTCAACAACATCTTATTGCAATAATACAGCATTCACTGCATCGATTCTGCTTTCCCACCTTGTGTCTGATAGAGACTTAGTAAGCCTTAATTTTCATTTTATTATATTCCAGAATTTGCTGGAACTTGAAAATAGCAAATAAATTTTCTGAATAAAAACAAAAAAAATATTAGCTATGTGCACAAATAGCAGATTCCAGCTATGACAACTGCAAGGTATAAGAAATGCCCTTGATTGACGGATTACTGGGGTTAAGTAAACGTAAAATTAGCTCCTAGTATTATTGAATGAGAGTACATATTAGTGTGAACAAAACGCCACTCTTTGTGACATATTGGCTTTACACGTTTACGCCACGCCACCCGCTATAGCCGCTAGAAGTATGCTAAGAGTCATGGCTGATATTAGAACAATATAATTAATGCATAAATCATCGAAGCTTGAGGCCCTTCGGACCGCGAGGCCGTAAACCGTGGCCCACGTCGCCTCTGGTACCAATAAACATATAAATACAAAGATATAGAATACATTATTTATCATTTAACACCTTATGATCTGTTTATCCAAAATTAATACACAGAAAAGAAATAACAAGACTCGAACACCGGTTATCAGCAAATTCAGTAATCTCCCGATAATATTTGCGTACTGATAAGATAACATATTCTTTCAAATTGTTGTTGCTTCAACAACAATTTAAACTGCACTAAGTTCTGTTCGTGGTTTCGCTTACATTTCTATGTTACGTTGCGTATATTATAAAAGTATCTAATTCATATACATACTAGCTATTCCCGCGGCTCCGCTGTCTGTAGAGTCCACAATGAAATGTCCACGCGCGAAATGTTCTATACCAAAAATGCTTATTGTCGATGATCCTTAGAAGAAGGCATATGCTATTGAACACATTTTTTGTAGATCTTTTTAATATCCGCAATTATATCATACATTAATTTGATATATATCGTATGGTTTACTCAGCTTAAGTCATTTAAGCGCCACATATGCGTCTTTTTTCCGAATTGATTAGCCATTACCGTCACTGTTTTTTTCGTATGTCACTTTATGTAACAAAATATATCCTATAAACTGGCCAGATAACATATCTATGAATTAAAAAAAGAACC
This sequence comes from Saturnia pavonia, assembly GCA_947532125.1. Lineage (NCBI taxonomy): Eukaryota > Metazoa > Arthropoda > Insecta > Lepidoptera > Saturniidae > Saturnia > Saturnia pavonia. The sequence continues at coordinate 11,260,324 of OX383919.1, read as the reverse complement.
ATGTAAACCGGATAGGTTGTTTTCGCGTGAAGGGAACATAAACGGACAGACGGGCAGAGACGTCGAGTTTTATAATATGTATGTAATATGTAAAGAATATTGGAAAGTTTGATTAAATCAAAAATATTTTTCCTTATACCGAGTTGTAGAACACAGTAATTATGTCCGATTCGGCCGCGACCACCATAAAACCCGGCGCCCGCATTAGTGGAACGCTTAAGCGTGTCGGGTTCTGGGATCAGCTAATGTATATTCAGTAGTCAAGCGAGAGTTAGGGATTTATACCCACATGGTAATAACCAGTCACAGTGACTCTCATTTAGTTCTTCACGTTTCGAAATCAGCAAGTGTCATATCCGAGCTACTTACTGAGGAGAGGCTGCAGGCAGGTATCTCGGTGGTGGCCGTTGTTTCAAATTGTACAGTTATTTTGCCGAGCTAATATATTAAAAATACTTAAGTAATTAAGTTTATAAATATTTATTAAACATACATCTGTTGGTGACTATATTAGAATATTTAGAACCCAATAAGAACTCAAAATTGAACGAAATGAGTAGCGTTAATTTGATTGTAGCCTTTATCTTCTATGATAATAAATTTGTAGTCCTGTATGTAGATGTAATTTTTCCAAATTTTCTGATACACGTCTATTATAAAGTACATCACCTAACCCAATATCCCAACCACTACGACTTAAAAAAAAATGTCTGTCTTTTTGTGTGTCCGGTTTTAACTCAAAACGACTCGACCGATGTTTATGAGTTTTCGTACATGAAATGCTTATGTGATTGCATAAGTGGGCTGTAAGAATTGTCAATACTGCTTAAGAAATACATGCGCAGCCGCGGGGTGTCGCTAGTATTGTTATAAAATAAAGACCGTCTATAGTGATTTATTGAGTAATGGATAAATATTTACTGCCCCCTTTTTTACTTAACCTATAATTTATAATGTAACCTAGAAGGCATTGCTCATTTCATAACGATTCTTGTTGTATTGTTTATAAATGACTCATAAATTGATCAATAAACTGCGATGTTAAATGGGACGACGGATGACTTGATGAAGGAAAATGATATTTCCCATAATTCTGTAACATTTTTATATGTTAAAATAATTCATTATGTTATTGTTTAAAGCCTAAGGAAAACCGCATAGGGAAACTTTGATTTGTTTTTGTATTTATTATAGTATGTATGTCTTTAGAACATAAATGGTAATGTGTTCCGGATACCGCTTCAATTGACGTGAGTTGGAATCCTATAATGAGCCTGAAGAGAACAAAAAAATTTTCAGCATTATTAGATAAATGATAGTTCCCAGAGTTATTTGATAATATAAAGTCACAAAGCCAACTAGATGAACGAGTGGAGTTATTTTCAATAACAAATATCCTTTCCGTGATGTTCCCTTATCTACACTAAACTAGTTGTGATCGCGGCTCCGCTCACTTGGACTACGGTATGCTGTCGGTCGAGCGCACGCACGAATCGTTCCCACCGGTTATTTTGATAACAAGAATGCTTATTGTGGGTGATCCTTACAAGAAAGAAATATACTATCGCTAACTTCTTTGTAGATATTTTTTAAATCAACAATTATGTAGTATATTAATTTGATATATCTCTTATGGTTTCCTCAGCGTAAGTCATTTAAGCGTCCCAAAAGCATCTTCTTTCCGAATTGATATGTGCTTATTTCGTATGTTACTTTATCTTACAAAATATATCCTATAACCTGGCCATATAATATAGCTATGAATTAAAATATAAAAAATGTAAATCGTGTAAGTGGTTTTCGTGTGAAGAGAACATAAACGGACAGACAGACAGGGAGAAGTTGAGTGTTATAATATGTATAGATATAGAAGAAGATATAGAATTTTAATAATTAAAACCTGACTACCGAAAACATCGTATTATGAAAAGTATGTATTATCGAAATGTGTTGACCTTTAATTTGATATCCAACATGGTACATTTCGAAAATAAGACTTGTTTCTTCAAAGGGTGCCATATGAATTAACTGTGACGTCACATAGCCTATAAAGCATATAGCGGACGATCATGACGCTTCTACGATACCTCATTTGTCATAATGGTAGTTTGGAAGAAATTCGGGAACAGTTGAACACACATACATAGCCCACTGAAATCATAGCATGCCTTTTGGCTATGCCGTACCGAATACGACCGACTCCCTAACTTTGAATTAGTGATAGTTGTCAAAAAATAAATAAGTTGAACATATTAACTTGATAAATAAAACATATAAAAAATGCCAAGTGCGTGTCTTGCCTTGCGCAGTGTAGGCTTCCTTAGTTGCCCGTCACAACATGCAGACTTAAGCGCGTCACAGACGGCGAAGATACTATGATATTTACCTTAAGACAAAATATCGCTCGCCATACAATCCAATGGCTCATCCCACATGACCATTATAATATATATTATTATATTACAGTATCTTCGATCTATCGATATGATGTTTCATCTTAAGATGTTGTGATGTGTTCTCGGCGCGGGGCGAGGGGTGTCTATGATGCCACAGGTGATGCGACTACCGCGAGTGTAGTCTCTTTGACTATCTTTGACTTGACCACTTGACTCTAATAAAAATTAGGAATTTCAAGCTTAATATTTCGCAAACGGGTCCTTGAATCAAAAAATGGTTTTCACACACCCACAATATTTTTGAACGATCTATCCAACGACAACTACTTCATGGGAAAGATGAGCAAAAAAAAATTCTCATTTTACGTGTAGGGAAGGTACACTCAACAATTTTTTTTCCAAGGTTTTAGTTTACCACTTTGTCGTCGTGCTTAATTATGTATGTATACCCATACCAAATTACAGCTTTCTAGTACTAAGAATATAAGCCGCGGACAGACAGACGGACATAGCGAAACCATAAGGTTTCCTTGTTGACTTCGAAACCCTAAAGGTACATTTGTGTTTTTTTGCCATCCGTATTTATAACGTGTGACGTCACATTTGATAGTCGTCTACTCGGCATGGTCGCATTACGTAGCGTAATAACTAAAATAGTGCTTCGAATAACTTATGCCGTTATCATGAAACGATGTTTATTAGAATTAAAAACAACAATGATTAACACTTAACCTCATTATCGGTAACTGAGAAAACACTATTTATAATATCTCCCAGAACATATTATATTCATTGTTTGTAGAGTTTATTGCAAAACACACAAACGATTATTACTGCGCTTGCATTGTTATATTATAATAAATGTTCTGGAATATTCTATCGCCATATAAACATCGTATTAACCTTTTCTCCATGTTTTGTAGCCTCAGCCAAAATAATATAATCTTTTAGTCTAAGATTGTAAGTTACCATGGATGATTGGAGCTGCCCACCGAGAGGGATTTTTAGAAGGGTGAATATTTTTTTTTGTTTGTGCGTCACTTATTTGTTGTAGCAAAACAAAAATAACTCCATAAGATGTTATCCCTCGTGCCAACAACAAGTTACCCATCAATGATAGTAATGTATTTTTTTGAATTGTGTAAATAAAGTTGTAAAATTAATTTACATTATTATCAATAATGGCTAACTTAAAAAAAAACTGTTAAACTAAAATTTTTGTCGTCCATGACGAAATGAGGGAAACGGCTTTTTTTTAACTCCTCTTGGTCTAAACCTAAAGGTAATTAATTACTCGTATATTATTTTGTGCTCGGATTGTTCACGACAAATAATCAGCGAGAATTCACTGCTTTCATTATCTAAAACTTATGGAAACTTTTTATATTTAAGACTTAAATAAACACCCATAACTATGCCACTTACAGTAAATATTAATTATTTATGTTTTAGGAATTTTGATTCATTGTGTATGAGTCTTTAATGAACTAATTTTATTATAATATTTAATTGTTCCTGTTTTCCCTCTATGCGTTTTTGCGTCATTATTATGTCTCAATCAATAAGTAAGTAATGAAGTCATTATTTTAAACGTTTTATGTCAGTCTTACTCAACAGATTTTTTTAAATTAATGGTCCCTTAATGAAGAACTGATAAAATATTTATATCATAACGTTTTGTAAATAAAAAGAAATATCAATGGCTATTTTTAGGGATCCGAAGTCAATAAGGAACCCTTATAGTTTCGCCATGTTCGTCTGTCTGTCCGCAGCTTAGCTCAGAGATTCCTAGTACTAGAAAGTTGTAATTTGGTATGGTATGGTTGTACCCGCCACGACCGCCCTCCTCTGCGGCAACTCAAGCCTAGGTCCGATCCATCGGCATGGAGCCCTTGAGTCAAGCAGCCGTTCGCGCGATACAGTGACTCTACATTCACTAGCTTTCACAGCCATACATGACACTGCATTATACACACATGCACAACACACAGGTACATAGGTTCTGTAAGGGACCTTTTTTTTTCTTTTTTTTGCCTAGTTAGATTAGACAAAAAATTTCAGACCACTAAATACACATACACATGTTCCTTCCCTCCTCCCAGGGGGCAGAAACATGTATATATGTATAGTTAGTTTAGATCGAATGATAGGGATTTAGTCAGATCGCGACTTAATTGCATACGCGCAACAGTCCGAGCCGAGGTTCGGCCACTTTGGCACCCTCGGATGTTGTTGCTTAGCTTTCGTGGCTGAGTGCCCTAAGCGCTCGCCCCCAAGCCCGGTAAAGCTGTAAAAGCCGTAAAGGCTCCAGGGCCCCTAAGGCAAACAGTATAGTCAGTTCGAAAAAAAAAAAAAAAGGGGATGGTATGGTAAGGTCAATTGGTATGGTAACATATCAATCACGCCGACAAAGTGGAAAAATAATGTCTTAAAATAATTATCCATAGTAGATAGTATCCATAGTCACAATATGCAGACTTAGAAGAGGGGCTTTAAATAATTTTCAATTAAATTTGCAAAAAAATACTTCTTTAAGTACATTTATAAATTGATCTACTATTACTAGTATTCTAATTAGTATTCTATAATAAATTAAATTAAGTAAACGTTAATTTGTAAAGCCTACTTAGCTGTGATAGTTTTCCTTTTAACTTCGTTATATACACTAGGGACACTGCGCGTGGCCTGGCAGGCATTTGGCAATTATAATATTATTTTTAATATTACACCTTATACTGTGACAGTTCATACCTTTGAAACAAAGCACGGTCTACCATAGCAGCAGAATAGAATTTTAACAGGTTTACGATACAAACACACTTATTATAATTCTAAAAAGATGATTATCATACTAGAATATATAAAAAAAATTGTGTGATTTCACAAATATCACAATGAAAATACGAAAATATTTTGCACTGTACGCTACATTTAACCAAGTATTATGTTGATACATAAAATATGTGATTTGCGATTTAAGAATTGGCACCTCTTCAATAACCGCATTGTTGTTTATTTCTAAATATATTTCCAATTCATAAATGATTCATCAGGACCTACAATACGTTTAAAGCATACCTATATGGTTTGTTCTGAAAAAAATAATTACCCATTTAATAATGATGTATTGGGATAGAAGTTTCGCTACACTTTCGAAATTAATTGGCAAAGTTGAATAATTCCTGAAATGAAATATATAATGTGTATCTCAAATAATCTTACAGTCTTAAATAACAGATAACAAATCAGAGATTCGCTAATAATGGAAAATTCGTTGTTACCGCAAGGTCATCCTGCGAAATAATTTTAAATCCTTCATCCAGCTTTAAACGACTTTTGCAATGTTAATTGACAAGCTGTGGTGTGTTTATGGTATTTCATCCCTCGATGATCCTCGTTGTAATTAATCTATACCCTCTACACCTTTATATAAATAGCAGTCATTTTGTCAATGTGCTTTGGAATCCTTTTCAGTTTTATTTCAATTCTATCCGCACTGGTAGACTAGAAACAATTTTTCATAATTATTGCTTTCTCTTGTTAGCAGGACAAGGGGATGAAGACGGCTCAATTCTGGACTACTGGCAGAATGATTATGATAGCTTATACGATTACGATTTCCTAAAACAGGAAGGTGAGAAGCTAGATTCGATTCTCAAATCTAATGAAGATATTCCAGTAAATGATAATGATGAGGATAAAAAAGTTGAAGAAGAAATCAAACAGTTTAGACAAGAAAACGAGAATGACAACGCAGCTAAAGAAGAGTTCGACGCAAACGACGATTATCAATTCGAAGATAATAGACAAAAATCTCAAGAAGATGCAAATAAGGAAGAAATTGACAGTGACATCATTGAAGAGGGTACTGAACCTCTTATTAAATCTACTGAAAGTGTTGTAAAAAATACTGAGAGCATAGACTTGCTAGAACAAAATAATGACAAAGAGAATAAAAGTGTTTCGAAAGAATTTGACGCAAATGCTGACTACGCTTTATTATGGGGTGATGATAACTCTGCCCCACCTCTTCCACTACCAATTGCAGAAGATGATAAAACAATTTTTGACGAAACCCAAGAAATCTTGAATGGAGATGATAAAGATGACTATGGTTTTGATGATGAGAAACAAGATGCTAATTTGTCAGTCGAAAAACAAGCTAATTTGGATAAAATTATTGATGAAACTAAAAAAATATTGGCTGACGATGAAAACCAGTTTGTTGATACGGAAACTTTAGAAAGTAATAATAAAATCGAAAAAGTAACTAATAAATTTGACGTTGAAAGTCTAGCTGATTCTGAAGAAGACACAACAGAAAAAGCCAAAGCGTTACACGAAGATCTGCAACAGCTCTTTAATACGTTTAATAAATTAAACGATGAGGGATCAGAAGAAATAAAAGGAGAAGCTATTGATGACTCTGACTCGTTAAATGTGTTGGATTATGAAGAGAAATTTGGTAAACCATACAAAGAAGATTTAGCCTTATCTCAAAGGGTCGATCAAGACCAAGATTACGAACTAATTGATGACAGCAACCTGTCTGAAATCTTCTCTAAAACAAGTGCCTCGTCTAATGAAGCTGCAGAGAATAATAGTGAAGATTCCGAGGATAGTAAAGATAATATCTTAAAAACTGAATCTAATATTGGTGATGATTTAAAAACTTCAGCTGAAAACGAACAGTCTGTTGAAGAAATCACACCTAGCAAACCAATCATGTATGAAAATGATGCTTTAGTCGATGATGGACAAAGAGCTGATAGTTCTGATGTGGAAGAATTTAGCGTAGAAGAGAACTCAGAAGTAGATGGGAAAAGCACTGAAATAAAAACAGAAGAAAATTACTTTGAAACAACTACAAGGAATCAAGAACAAACCGATTCAATCGATAAGGATAATACTTCAGAGCATATAGAAGTAAGAAAGAAGATGGTGGACGATTTAACAAGTAGTGAACTTGATGATCTTATGGAACAATTTGCTATAATTCACAGCGAAGATTTGGACGTCCATTCTGAAGATTTCTCCAAGAATACAGCGCCTATACATATCACTTTAAGTGTTGATGAGCCCGTGGTCGTGACTTCTCCGAATTATCCAAATCCTTATCCAACTAATAACATAGTTGATTGGATTTTCGAAGGCGAGGGTATGGGCATAGAACTTAATATCACCGATTTTGCAGTAAACGGAGCTTTAGGAGACTACGTTCTTGTGAAACCAGGTAAGTTATAGTCGATAATTCAACCTATAAAACAGCCTTTATATTACTTTATACAACATTTCTGATATTTTCAGACTGAAACCTCTTTAGTACATATTATTAATGAAATAATTTTGTATATTCATCAAAATAAGCACACACATGACTAAACCTTTAGAGCACACACAGTGTATTATTAATTGTCTTCTATTTTTAAAAGCTTTTATTTAAGTAAGACACTATGTTGGTATGTGTGGGTCAAAATTTTTAACTAATTCCACTTAACTCTTTGAGCTGAAATTTGGACAGCCTTTGTAGTGTTGATGACAATGCAATAACTTGATAGTCGTATTATTGTGCTAATCTGATGATGGACCGAGATGCTGGCCATAGCAACGCCTCAACAAAATAAGATAACTTCGTCCTGTTTTGGTTTTTTAGTTTCGCCTCGATAATTACTATAGTCCTAGATCATGATCAAGGTACATAAAAGCTTGATTCTTTAAATTTCATTGCATTGTTTAAAATACTAGCTTATCATATTTTAATGGTAAAGTCCATTTTGTATATCTTTAAATTAGATCTGTTCTCACGGTATAGATTTCAATTCTTGTTAAGATTACTATAGTCCAAAATATATAAGTAAAATTCACTTAAAAAATTTTTATATCTTCATAAAATGCACAATAATTATAATTGCACAAGATAATTTCTATACACAAAATCTTCTCGTCCGATGATATCAAAAAAATACAATGCTGACCAGTCATACTTTACTTTCCAGGAGGTGTAGACGAGACGGGTCACGACGGCTTGGTTTTCTCCTACCGTCTAAACTCTGAAAGGCGCTACCGCTTCATGGATGTGGACAAGATGTTCGTAAGGTTCGAAGCTAAGATGGGCATGATGTTTCTAAGAGGTTTCAAGTTTAGCGTCAAATTGATTTGTAAGTATTCTGATTTTTCGAATTCGTAGCGTAAATTTTCATTATTCTAATAACCTACTTATCCCTTTTGTGCAGTCGTTATTTCATTAATTAGTATTCTCATTTGATTGATCCTTTAATGATTATTATTAACCTCATAGCTAGAATTGCGAGCAGGGTAAAATAAGAACATAATATTTTGGTTACTTTGTATGTTTAGCAACTAGGGGTTTGCAATTATCTCTTCATACGATGTCTGATTTATCGCTTGTCTTCTCAACTGTTTCATTATAAATGTAACTGGTTATTAAGGATTTTCTTTACCAAGTATATTTTCGTTAATTATATTATCTTCTACTAGCTGTGCCCTGCGGTTTCACCCGCGTATAATTTAAACGAAATCGCTGATTCATAATTTATAATACTTCAGTATAGAAATACTTTTATCGGACGGCCACGGTTATACGCTCGTTCTACGGCTCGTTCGCGCCACTGCTGCTTTAGTCATAGACGCGAGCCAAGTGTTTAATTATTTTCATTTTACATTATCTCCCAAACTATTCGTCATACTATAAAAAGTAAAGTTTAACTTCATAAAATTGCCTTGATGATGAAGTAACTTTCGTTCGTAAGGATTAATGTGCCATGCCTAATAGTAATGCTCATAAATTTATTTTCAATAAAACTTTGTCAAAAAATACCTTATTGTGGCGTATGTATAAATTGAGGCATATGGTATTACAGACTTTTTTTAGATGTACGAAAGAGCAATATTTTTGTAGAACATTATATTTACTTATCACTAATCATTACGCCAACGCACGCGGATAATGCAGTTAGGGTGCGCAATTTCGTCTTACTTAACAAAAATCAAGTTTCAGAAATTAGCGTGTTTAAACAAACAAAAAACTCTTCCGCTTTTATATTATTAGTATTAGTATAGATTAGTTCCGCTTCTATTGGTTCTGCAGCTGACTGAATAACTATTGTTTCTCAAGCGCCATTACCAGAAGACTCCGAAGACAAGCCAGAGCCTGAAGCTATCTTGACTCCACCGACTGAGACTCTTACGCTACACCTCGGAGGTGTCACCTTGGAGCAGTTCCAGGATATGAGAGAACAGTTCCGCATTCTAGTCGCTAATATGGCTGCCGAATACATCAGTGACAATCATATAGACCCTGGGATGAATATCACGTGAGTAATCGAGTATTCTCTTGATATATATGCAAGTAACAGTTGTCACGTGGACAATTAAATACATATAATGTAACAGAAAATAAATATATTAAAAGAAGTTATGGAAATGAAAATGGAAAATAGATTAATATATGTAATCCGAAGGCATTTACATTATCAGATATATAAAAATAGAATACCTTATTAAATCTATTAATTATAGTAACACTTTCACCAATAAAAAAAAAGTCCAGGTTTTTAATATATCCGTCCAAGATCTGTTAATGAAATCCCGTCGTGAGACGCTTGTGTTTCAATAAACTCCATTCAGTTCCATTATTATTTCTGCTTCCTCAAGCCAGCATGATTGAATGTATCCGCCAGGTTTTTAATTCGTTTTGTAAAATTTGTTGACTCTTCACAATTTCGAATAAATAGTTTCAATTCTTTAGAATATCGATTACAATATGAGGGGCTCTTGCTGTGTAAGTATGAATCCAAATAATAATGTAGAATAAGAAGATATAAATAAACTTGTAAAAATCTTGTAAAATAATATACGTGTTTTTTATAGACGTCCGATCGGCAAGTCCGTAAAACAGAATTCATATGTCATGTTTCAATTATTTTCGTGTCCTTCTATATTTTAAATTTAAAAGATTCTTCAGTCAAAATACAACATTAGTATATGACCTACTTATTCAATATATAAATCGTAAAAGAAGTTTGTATTAAAATATAATAAATGAACTAAAGATATGATGCCTTCGGAAGCAGCCGAAACATAATAAATGAATTAATGAAATCTGAACTAAGTTAAAATAAATATATATAATTAAAAGATAAAAAATGATTGAAAATACAATCATTACACAGTCTCTTCCTTGAATTCAAATTGTATTTAAAAGTAAATTATGCTTTTTCCTTAATTCCAGAGTTAATCATTCAGCTAACTAATCGGTTTATTAGTGAGATTGTTAATTTCAGTCTTATGTGTATTGTTAATAGTGGTCATATTTAATTACATGCACATGTTAAGGAAGTCGCGTTCACTTCGAAATAAAACCGTTTATTTTTTCGTTTTAAGGATTTCGACTGTGAATTGGGATAATATGAACAGACAGACTTAGTTCTAAATCTTGTTTCATACGTACTGTAATAACACACGAATGATTATACCGGCGAATAATTATATAAATTTCATCCATAACGCATTTGAAAATAAGATTTGAAAATTCCTAACCATAATTTACTCTACTTTCAAACTGATTTCCTCATCACCTTTTCACAACAGAACTACACGCGCTGGGCTTCATAGTCAAAGTTTTACGGTAACCTCTATGCACGAAATATTATCTTTGTCATATCTTGAAATTGTGGAACCTTCTCCCAGCCAGTGTGTCCTCCTTCCTACGTTATCGGGTCCTTCAAGCGTAACGTAAATAGATATTTATGCAAGTCGGCATGACAGCGACGACCGTCAAGTTGCCGAACAACTACTTATTAAAAATTTGAAATAATTACTTTAACATTAGCCTCTAACCAGCATTTACATTTTATGGGAATAGAATAGGCAATGTTTGTGGTTTTGCCACACAAAACTATATACGTATCTCGATAGCGGCAAGCCTTATTTCTTGGCAATAATAATAAAATTTCCATTTCCAACAACAACACTTTATTATTATCATAGTGATAAGGCGAACACAAGGATTCAATTATACATCAATTATCAAACACGACGGAAGAATGTTATCATCTTTAAAACTTTGTACTAACCGACGGATTCAGGCATTTTTTAAACGTAGAAACATGTACGTATAATATATTTTTTGGTGTACTTGTTTTGTCACGTTTAGTAGAGGCAAAAATTTAAAGCTGCGCGCGCATCATGTGGCGGTAGCCATCAATGATAATGAAATTTATTTTATTGACCTTTTTTCGTGTAAAAATAATTTCATGTTATACAATTTAAAAAACATTACATTCATACATACATACATAAATGCATTATTATTTTTATTGGCTAATTTCATTATGTTGTTGGCTCGCGGGATAAAAAAATTGTGTTAACTAATAACTCCCTACCTGCGTACATCAATACACACAATTTTTATTTTTTATTCTTTATACAATCTCACCTATTATAAATACCGATGTAACCAAAAATTGTAACACGCAAAGCCTTGAACGGAAACTGGCTATATATACAGCTGCCAAGACACACCTAAAGGTGTTTGGCAAGAAATTTTGACTCAAGGTTTGTTGCTAGCCAGCGGTCACCAGAAAAGGACCAATCACCATCATACCATCCTATGGTTTCATCACGATTTCTTCATTGTTTTTCTTATTGTAGTATTTGTATCCATATCTGTAATATATAAAATCTTTACAGATTATAAATAGCCTATAGTACTCAGGGATAAAGGCTAACTACTAGTGTAAGAATGCTTAGAATCGAATCACTAGTTCCAGAGATTACGTCCTACAAACAAACTTTACTTCTTATAATATAATATTAATATATATAATAGGTGAATTTACAAACCAGACATTAAGGAATTTGTCATTGTCCATCGTTATTTCCTTGTCATCATCATAAGGTCGAAGAAGATAAAACGTTTTTGGATTCGCTATCGTCAAATTGGATGAGGAAATAAATCTCTATGTATATACTAGATGTGCCGTATGGTTTCAACCGTGTTCAATTTATTTGATTAAATTCTCATCTCGCCGCTGGCAACAGACCCGTGTTTACAGTTGTTCTCATGTTCCGTACTTACCTAAATCTTGCCAGATTGCTTGACGTTCACAGTTACTGCTTCGCTCCTTAGAGATTTATAGAATTTTTTAAATGTAATTGATAGTTCCGGAGATTAACGCGTTCGTCATTAACAAACAAACAATGCATAGTTTGCATGGTGGTAAGGCTTTTTCTAATGCCCACCTGGCTAGCTACCACCCTCAAGTTGAAAATCTGTCGCCAAGCACCAATTGGTGTGTTCCGGCAGCTGCACTTGAGAGCCAGTCTTCGACTAGGTTTAGCGTGTTATCACCTCGGGCCACATCGTAACTTAACATCAGGTGAGATTGTGGCAACTACGACAAATCAATAACGTTATAAAAAAAATCTTAACCTTTATAATATTAATCTGTAGAGATAAATAAAATGTTGACCTCCCGTACTTATATGTCCCCAATTAGTGGAAGCTTTAAAGATACCTTATCGACACTTTAATTTTGAAGATGGAACCTGTGCAAATTCGAACAGGAAACTGAACTGTTTGTTTACTTTTATTAAAACAGGATAAAATGTTATTATTAAACTTCGTAAATGGAACAAATGTATTTATAAACAGGCATAGTTTGTATGTCTATAAAGGGGAATGAATATTCTCTGGAACTACTGATATAATCCTAAAAACTCTTTCGCTAATAGGAAGTTACATTAATCCTGAATATTATAGGCTATATTTTATTGTTATTCAATTTTATATTATAATTGACGTAAACAAAAACCGGGGTCGGTTGCTAGTAAGTTATAATTTCGAAAGGAATTGACTACATTTTAAATATGAGTCGAATTAATGTACTGAATTGTGACTGGCTTAAATATGTACACATTTTAAAGCAATGATTGCTCAGTGATAGCTAGGTTTACTACAAGTCAATACCATTGCTCTATAACCAAAGACCATGACGTCAGATACTGTAATATGTTCTGCGTCAAAAGACTCGGTCTCAATTATTATTCATTGCAAAATGTTATAGTTATTTAATGTTAGATCCACATTATAAATTGATATGTATAACATTATATAGATTTTACTGACTATATAACACAACAGTATACAAGTCTTACACATAGTAAATTCTAAAAAAGTGCTCTCTCTCTCTCCTGTAAAATTATTACATCATTATAATTCATACTGACAGAGCCCATTTTGCAAAATCGACGACGCAATAATAATGCGTAATGATAATGCAATCATAATGCGTATAATATGGGCATGGCTAGAGCCTAATTTAATTTAAATATCGCCTATCATCATGGCGTTCTATAGAGGTTAAGCACATTGTGAAGATATGGCGAAAAATAAAGTGCTAATCCTGAAATTGACTTTAAAAATTACACAAAACTGCCCTGAAATTAGCTTTAAAAATTACATAAAATGTTGTAATTAGATATTGAAATATTATTTACGAAATATAATTTGTCGTACGTGTTATATTGACGGCACAGTACGTCTCATTCGTATTTTGAAATGCTTATCAGTGGATTACTCATAACATATAAATAGACCGTTTTGTCATAAAAACATAAATATTGATAAACAGCGATCGAACAACCATTTTGTAATTATTTCAACGATTTTTTTAATATAATTATTGGAACTACCAACCCGCCCCGGTTTCGCACGGACAGCAGAGTAATACATATAACTCTGTTGGTTTAGCACGTCTGTAAAGCTCTCAGTCGCCATGATTATTTCCGACTTTTCAACAATCATAGTCATATTTCAGCCAATTTATACCAAACCGTAATGAATAATACATATAAACGTTCCTCACGAATCACTCCATCTATTGATGAAAACCTATTGAAAATCCGTTCGGTAGTTTTTGAGTTTTTGAGTTTATCTCGTTCAGACAGACAGACAGACGCAGCGGGGGACTTTACAAATGTATAGATATAAACCGGAGCTGACAGAGACTTACATATACAGAATAAATAGAAAAAATACTTGACCGTAAGAAAAATAAGAAGTAATAACGACTAGCAAGGACGCATGTGGGTGTAATGGTAATAAAGGAAGCGAAACAGATTGCAAGATTTGAGGATAGATAGATTGTTATTTATGCCTACCGCATCAAGACCATGGTGTGATGATGTCATTATTTTTTGTTGATAATAATTACCCTTATAGAATAAAATAATTTTGGTATATTAGAAGCCATTATGCGACACAAAATGACGTCTATAAAATACTATTTGTGCCCGCGGCTCCGCTCGCGTGGACTACAGAATGCCGTGGGTCGTGCGCACGCGCGAATCGTGCTGCCCTCACTCCGGCTTACGACGATTACCTGCATGTTATTTAAAAGACAAAAATGCATATTGTAAGTGGTCATTAGATCCTTACAACACACAACAATTTATACAAAATATTAGTACAATAATTTGAAATATTTGGTTTGTGGTTTACCCCAAAAGCATCATTTTTTCCGACCATTTCGATCTCTCGGTGGTGTCGTTGTATTTGGATTGTACTGCGCTTACCATCAGGGTCAGTACAGTCAATATGCCCAGATATAATTTAAAAAAAGCGGTCGATACTATTATTGAAGTGTACTATCAGATTCTGTAACTTGCTGTTCTATTATTTGAAAAAAAAAATGTAGAGCATTGAATCTTTAATTGTTAGGATCTGTTTGTCCACTGGCAAAATAATTCCAACATCCGTGTATATATGATAATATGATATTGTCCGATGACCTTGTTGTCTTTTACAACGATATAAATCTTTAACATAAATATATCACATAAACCGAAATAATAGTACATATATGCAAAGCATGCGTATGTCGCTGGCGTTTGGCGAAACTAGTGTTTTAACTAAAGGGCTAATAAAAATAAAAAGTTATTTAGTCTCTAAGAAGGCAATTAACACTGGTTGCGTTTTATCGCAGTCACCGAGAAGAGCCGACAAGAAACGTACTTACAATAATCTTTTTACAGTAAAATCTGTATGTCATGTCAAGCAACACAATGCTAGGCAAATCGGTAATGTACTGAGGACCCTTATTATAAAATCTAATGCCATTATCTACAAAAATATTTTATTGGTCTTACCGAATCTAAAACATGGATGACCAATTTTTGTTTATATAAATATAAATAAAACTATACTCGTCGTTTACTAAATCTGGTTTTTCTAAGTGTTTGTAAAGAATTATTAAATTAATAAGTATGTATTGGGATGACAAATTTAAGATATCAAAATACTGTAACTTGTTCCTTAGTGAATCGCGAATTCTCATGTGGTAGATTGCTCGAATTTTCTTCTTTTGTAATATAATGATTTTGGTGTTTTTTTTTAGACAAGTAGCATAATTCATTTCATAATTGAAAGGTTATAAGAATTTTAATAATGCTTTCAGAAATCGTAAATAAATATTACTTTTCAACCGATTTTGATCAAATTTTGTACATAAAAAGTATGACATGTAATTCGTGATAGACTACATGAATTGTTGATAATATAAGTAAAAATAAAGTTGCAGAATGAAAATAATTATTGCGCAAACGCAAGCGGAGCTGCGAGCGCACCTCTATAAAGATAAAAAAGTAAATAAAACAAGTATAGAAATAAAATAGAAAGAGAGAAAAGGATACTTAGATGGTTTGGGCGTGTAGAAAGGATGAATGAAAGAGGAATAACTAGATAAATCTACAAGACCAATATTCCCAACGATGGAATAAGAAGGCCTAGACATACATTCCACGATCAAATCGGGGACGTCCTGAAGAAAGGTCAGGTCAAGAGTACTCTAAACCGACGAGCATACATGAAAAAATTGATGAATGTTGAAGAAGCGGAAAATGTTTGCCAAGATCATAGCAAAGTGAATGGACATAGTCTCTGCCTACCCCGTTGGGAAAGAAGTGTGATTATAAGTAGGTATTATAGGTGATAATATACCATCATTGTTATAATTTAACCATACAATAAGTATACATATCGTGACTGAAAAAGAGGAAGTAGTATCTAAAATAATATGATAAGATATAAAGCAAAATGCAAAAAAGAACAAATCAACATTTAAAAACAACTTATTCCTAGTTGTGGCTGGAGAAATTCTTTCTAACCCCCAGTCTCAGACCAAAGTATTATTATTTTAGTCTAAGTCTTCAGTGTAATCTATCCTATGATAGGCTATCGCTTTGTTAATCTAAGTTTTAATAAAACATTTGAAACGTCTAATAAATATAGAGACATTTAAATAAATCACTTATCTTTGTAAAGTCCCGCTACATATGCGAAACAAACAACAAGATTCTATTCTCGTCTCTTTGTTTCCGTCGTTGTGACCTACATTCCAACAAGTTCTGTATGACACACTCGTATGCTCTTTCAAACAGCATCTTCACGCCAATTAACCTGTCTGGGGGTGAGTAAAGACTCTTATTTCATTCTCTACTTGTATCTTTTAAGTCATAAATAAAGTTATTGAGGTGTTATTAGGGTCTATGGAAACACATACGAGAAAATTTAATAACAGGAAGTCCCTCGTACTTATTGCATGTTAGGTTCTCCAAATACGCGAAGTAAATCTAATCGAATCGGACTTTAAACTGCAAATATTATACAAAATGTATACTTTATTACTCCAAAGAAAACTCTTAAAATACATATTTATAAAAGTAGTAATTATTTTTGGTATTTATTGGCTAACTATTTTTGATTTAGTGATATTAGCACAATTAAAAATAGGGAAACAAAACAAATTAAACCTTAGGCTCAAAGAACGTATCAATTAGAGTTATGTCGGTTGGTCGACCGCGAACCAAGTGAATTATTTTATGACATAAATCGAAAATAGTACGTTTGTTTGAGCAATGGCGTCAAAATTTTGACGTAACTAGAAACGACGTAACTCAACTCTATTTGGATTTATAGGAGTATTCAAGTACATTAAAACAAAACTCTTGTTTCCTTTTTCATGTATATTAAGTTGTATATAGAATAACTAAAACAAATGAACCCTAATGAAAAATTGCTCTTCTCTTGAAATTCTAGTACAGCGCATGCCTGAATTTCACGCATGCGCTTTGTACAAACGTCAGTTCTATTTCAGTACAAGCTCGCAAGTTAATCTACTCGGGTCGAAAATAAACGCGCTACCAAACGTTAAAAATTATATAAAACACACGGACAACCATAAAAACACATGCCAAAACTAAAATTAAAACATAAAAAGTGCATAAACAAACCTAACATTAAGAAAATGCGACGAAACGAACAAGCGACGACAAATTAAGTGTTAAAAAAATGGAGCCCCTTATAGACAGAAACAATTTCGCGATAAGTGCAATGGTGACAGTGGCTCTGCAAATATTATTCTTCACTATCGCGGCGCTTTTCCAGAACGACAGAGTGACTGACTTTACTGGCGGTGCCAATTTTATCATTATAGCTTTACTCACGTTCTTCCTCGGACAAGGAGGAAGTCATTTGAAGAGTTATGACAGCAGACAACTCATGGTGACAGCTTTTGTGTGCCTGTGGGGAGTCAGATTATCTGGCTACCTTATATATAGAATCTACCATATTGGTAGAGATAAACAGTTTGAAGATAGGAAGAGCAATACGTTAAGATTTGCAGTGTTCTATACGTTTCAAGCGATATGGGTATACGTTGTCAGTTTGCCGGTGATTATAATTAATTCGGCGCATCATTCATACCCTAAATCACCCAAAACAATGACAACTTTGGACTCGGCAGGAGCTGGGATTTTCGTTATTGGTTTACTCATTGAAACTTATGCTGATCTTCAGAAGTTCGCCTTCAGACAAGAACCCGGTAACCAAGGAAAGTGGTGCAACGATGGCCTCTGGGGATTATCAAGGCATCCGAACTATTTCGGTGAAGTTGTACTTTGGTGGGGCATATTCATAATATCACTAAATATAATCGAAGGTGTCGAATGGATTTCTATATTATCACCAATATTTACGACGTCGATTATATTGTTCTTATCTGGTATACCGTTACTGGAACGATCGGCGGACGAAAAGTACAGAGATAACCCGAATTATTTATACTACAAATCATCAACGTCACCACTGATACCTATACCGCCGGCGATATACGTCGAAGTACCGAAATTCTTAAAATGCATCCTCTGTTGTGAATTCCCAATATATGACTCGACTGGAGACGATTTCCCTACTTCAACTGTAGTCACAGAGACAACGAGCATATCCATGGTTCAATCGCAGACATAGCTAAAGAATGCCGCGCGTGACAACGCTGCGGCCAACACCGACTCGAACTCAAAAACCCCAACTCAAAAACATTTCTGATACGAGGAAAAAGCTAAACTACCGAATTCGTTACCGCTGAAACAAAATAATACTGTCGATATGGATTTATATAATACATACATGGAAAACGTTAAAAAGAGCAAAAGAATCGCCCTTAGTTTACTCGACGAACATAAAGAGTTTATTGCCGATACAACAGCTCATAATTACAAATGTGAAGCGCACGAAGTTATTGATTTAGAGCAGCCCAGTACTAGTTTTGGGAATCCTGAACGTCAAACGGAAATTATTAGATACGGTAAAATTACATTCAATACCACAGCAATTTTGCACCACTATCCACAGATGGATTGTAATCATAAACCAAAGGCAGCGAAGAAAACAGATCTTAATCTGCGAACGGAACGATTACAAATTGACAATAACAACGCAGTAAGACACAAAGAAACAAAACCAGATCGTGTAAATAACAATGATGCCGTATCGAAAGCTACTGAAGGAAACAGAGTCGAGATCCCAAAGAAACCAGTTAAATTTGCAGAGGAGAAACTTGTATGAAATTTGTATGCAGCAGTATTCACGCTGCACTTTCGTTTTTTAAGGACATGGCATCGAGCAAGGTGTAAAATTAAATCTATTACGTATAGGCACTAAATGTATAATATATAAATAATATGAAAGACTGGACATATTATATAACATTTAGGAAAAAGAAAATATTAAGAGGATATAATTAGATATTAATTCAAAGTATACATTACATTAGTGGTAATATTAATTGTCAGTGAAGTGTTAAATCCGTCTGTTACTATTGTATAGTGTTTTAGTTTTAGGTGTAATTAGGTCAAATTGTGCTTTTATGAGGACAGACTTGACACAAATAGATTGTGGTAAGTTTTTACCTTTTTCTATTACTATATTTCTATACAGAATTATATTGAAACCAATTCCTTATCTCATAATTTAAACAATAAACAAAAGTACTTTTATTAATTTACATTTTACTAGCTGTAACCTATGACTTCGTCTGCGGTGTTTATTATAATAGCAAGAAATTTTATGCCCATCGCAAAACGCGTAATGTCTTTACTTAAAAATTTAATAACTTTTTATTTAATGAAGATACAACGGCAAATATCACTCATTTTATTTATAGCGATTGAAATAAAAAAAAAACATCAAAGTCATTGTTAATATTGGCTGCCAAACGATTAGTACGTAACCTAAGATGTTTATATAACTATATTTAGTGTACAATATTGTCTACACAGCCATGTTTTTATTTAGTGTAGAGAGTAATTATTTATTGATGTACATTGGATTTTTCAATAGCTATTTTAATCATTACTCATTAGAGTAGGGGCGCTTACTCAGCGCATTGCGGACTATCCGGTTATTACATTACCCAATAATTAATGAACGGATGCCACCACAAATACAAATTTACAACCAATTCAGACAAAAATGTAGATGTTATCATGTTATGGTACAATTTTGTAATGCCACCGATATTGACAATTACCGAATGGCTACACATTTCAAATTGGGGTAGTAAAAATTATCGTGATGATTTCTCCTTCCTGTCGAACCCTCTAAATTTTCTACCAGCCATAATATTTAATTGAATAATAATACGGCCAAGACCAGCCGAGCGACCAGCCCATAAAAGCCGAACAATCGACCATACAGATCTTTCTTAAAGTGGGTGATGTCACCCCTTGTGGGCGCTAGGTTTTTTAAGAGGCAGTAGAAGGCTCAGAAAATATTAGATTAGGCTTTGATAGATTAAAAAATAAGCAAGCAAGTTCCGGAGGTTTGGAAAAATATATTAGTCCTGAACAATTCTATGGTATCCCAAAAAGACTCGCTCGATTGACGTTAAAGGAACCATTACAACCAAGAGGCTATGAAGTTCTGGTATAATCTGCCAGGTCAATATCATTACAAAGAGCTTATCGCGGCATTCAACCAGAGTAGAGCTGGAGAGGCTCTGATGCACAGCAGGAATCCGCTACGAATTTTAGTGAGAACACTCACTGGACACTGTTGTCTAAATAAACACATGTATAATATCGGTGTCCAGGGCACAAAAGATTACAGATTCTACGAAAGTGCGGACGAAACTCCAAACCACCTCTTGTGTGAATGTGACTCACTAAAATCTAAATGCATCCAGATTCTTAACAAGCACGTGCTACTCCCAGGAGAGGTTCAGTTGCTCTCTGCCAAAAAAGTCCTTTAGTACATCAAGGCTACATGATTATATGGGAAGTTTTAATAGTATGGGGCGATCACAATATACCTCATTGGTCGCAGTGATACAGGATTACATAAGCTTGCATAGCCCCTCATTTAGAATAATAATAATAGATTATAAATTGGCGAATAAATCATGTTTTCCTGATATATATTGCGGCAGTTATATGGAATTAGAATGCCCCGTATTTCAAATTATAGTTAAAAACAACTATAATTTCCTTCCCTATTCCTTGTTTCATTTATCATATTTATAGCAATCAAGTTCTAACTTGTTGTTACACAAATCGATTTATATAATATAGGGTCAAATAACATAAGTGTATAAATATAAATAAAAACCACCATAGGCAAATTATGATTCCGTCAAAAACCGGATGATCGACTTAAACGTTTATCGGCACATCTCTAAAACATGACACCGCCCTTTTACAAGTAACCTCGGGCATTGTAAACGATACATGACGCGAACCAACACTCGGATTACCGGGTGGTGGCAAACGTTCTTCCGAGAAATCCGGGTTCCTACGAATGCCTTGTACATCAAACAGATGTTGCTTTGTTTAGACTTTAGACACATTTAACAACAAAATTTTGTTCGCATGTTTTTTTTAGTTTACGTAATAAAAACATTTTTAAAGTGTTTTTAAGGCGATGTACACGTGGTCTGTGACATCAATAAACTTTATGATATTATATAGTTTTGGTAGGAGTTTTGCTTGCAATTCAAATTGCAAAAAAAAATTAGTATTTTTTTTATTTACTGTGTTCCAGTTATTAATCTAAATTACGAATTATGTACCTAGTATGGTAGGCCAGTATGCGTTATAATATCACGTCTGGTCCATAATACTAACATCAAACCAAAATCTGTTAAAAATCCTTAACATTAAACTTAGTTGCATGATTCACGTAAACACAGTTTTGAATGATCACTATTTCAAAATATAATCTGCCTTCTCTTTTAACTGTGTTCTATGATTTCAACCGTGTTAAATTTCTGCTTTGTTCCTCAGAATCGTAGTGTGAACTTAATAACAAGCTGTCTAACGTATACTTCCTCAGATTATTACCACGTTCAGACTTACAAACTTTACCTTTTTTTATATTACTAAAGCAGTGACGAAATTGTAGCTTATGATAAGCATAGTACAATACAAAAACAGTGGCGAACAGTGACCACCGAGAGATCAGGAAGCCATCGTTATCCGCCGCTGTCATGCTGGTTTGCGTAAATAAAAACTAGATAGTTACCTACCAGTTAATTCCGAAACGCGTATCACTATCACGGAATTTTGACCATATACATGATGGGCGTGACCTACTTAGTCAGCCTGTACAATCTACCACCCTGCTATCGCCATATCCTCGTTCGTTACTCAGTAACTCAGCAGGGTACACCACGTGCATGTGAGGTTGGCTTGGCTGCCTCATGTTTTAAGACGATATTTGAACCCCTCCACACTCCATATTAAGTCAATAAATACTTTATTTCCAGCTACGAAATAACACAGATTACAAACACAGCGCTCTGTAACATAAACTGGCCTGGTCATGAAAACTGCGCGTCTGTAACCTTCGGAGTGCCGCTCACCTACGAGGAGGATGCAGATTACCGCCTCAATGAGGAAGACCTGGAGAAGATGTGGAGGACGTACATCATGAGGGATCCCTTCGCGCTGCAGCTGAGGAAGATGGGCATCACGGTGGGTACTTGTATTTATAAGTTAGTGATTTAGTGTAAATATTATTTTTATTTTACATTATTTTGTTTATTAATTAAGAATGGGTTGTAACATTTTTCTTTGATTAATATTCTTTATAATTTTTAACATTATGACGATAATTTCCTTTTATCATAGACGTGTATCACATAATTTGAAGAAAAACGTACAGAAAAGTACAGATTTATAAACAAAGCGAAGAACTGACATTCACGTTCGTGACACTAAATTCAGTTCTAGCAAGGATCGAACTTGCTACCTTTCACTTCAATTACGAAGAAGTGATATTTGTATTCATTGATTTTCTTAATCAGCGATACTTATGATTGAATTGCAGGAGTTTGCTACTCCGGACGAGAACTCGGTGATGATGGTATGGCTAGTGATAGCTGCCGGTGTGCTAATATCCATGGCGATGCTCGCCTTCGCACTCTGGAGGTTCAGCTGCTTCGAAGACTATACCAGGTAACGAAATATATACATAATAATACATTGTTTTTATATGAAGTATTAAACCGCGAACCTACACGGGCTCATTACGCACATGCTTATGTTTATATGCTAACCATTTTGAAGCGATAATGGCTCAGTGGTAGCGTGTACGACTTCGCGTCGAGTAACGTGAATAGTGATTAAACCAAAGCATGATGGTAGAGCTTCTTCTAGTGCAAGGTTGACTAGCTACCACCCTCAAGTTGAAAATCTGTCGCCAAGCACCATTAGGTGTGTTCCGGCAGCTGCACTTGAGAGCCAGTCCTCCCACTAGGTTTAGCGTGTTACCATCTTGGGCCACATGTCACTTAAGATCAGGTGAGATTGTGGCCACAACGCTTAACCTATAACGATAAAAAAAGTGAATGATAGTAGTGTCTCGAAATGACCTCCTCTCTGTACATCTAATAGATATTATTATTAATTATAAATAAATTAAAAAATTGATTAAAAAGTCTACCCTATGTATTTGCTTGTAAAACCTATTATTTTATTATGTTGAAGCTGGTTACGCTCGAGTGTTATTCGTCACGTAACATCGAGTGTAACTATTGAAAGAAGTATAAGTATAAAGTATAAGTATAAAGTATAAGTATACAGTATAAAGTATAAAGTATAAAGTATAAAGTATAAAGTATAAAGTATAAAGTATAAAGTATAAAGTATAAAGTATAAAGTATAAGTATAAAGTATAAGTAATAAATTCTAACGCGCGTACATAAGCATGTAGACATCAACTTTTTATTGAACTTTATTGGTTTTTACTCCTTAAGTATCCTTAATTTAAATTAGATGAGGTGCTTAAAGAGGAAACTCTAGTCGCGCGTCGGAGCTAACACGCAGCATTATTTATTTATTATTGACCTAAATGGTAACTGTATGGTAGAAAGGTAAGAATGAAGAATAAATAATAAACTTATTAAAAGTATATTTTAATTGTTCAATTTAGAATGCAAGCGTACAGTGACACGGACAGCATAAAGAACGAGAAGCGCGGATTGGACCTGTACCCGACGCCTCATCAGATCCTCCCACCACTCTACTCGGAGAACGACTACAAGTGGGCCGATGACTCCACTAGAGGTAAAAAAAAAACATATTGTCGGTGATACTGCAATATGCTCTGTGTCAAAATACTCGGCTACGATGTTATTCATTGCAAAATGTTATATTTCTAGTTATTTTCAAATTTGATCCACATTCAGGACTGATTTGTATAAAATTATATAGATTTTACGAACGATATAACACACCACGATATGCATGTAATAAACTTTAAAAAGTATTCTCTATCTCTCCTGTAAAATCAGTTCACATTGACATAGCCCGTTTTGCAGTATCACCGAAGATATGCTTTCCGATCACATGCCGCCCGTTATTACGTAATATTTCATGACGCCTTCAAATTATTATTTTTATATATTGGTTGTTATTATTATTATCTGAATCTTTGAATATTCAAGTATTAAGTAAGAAAGCCTGAAGGGCATTTAGAGATTTAATTTTTTCTTTACTGATAAAGAGTGAAGGAATAATAAAAAATCTTATGTAAAAGAAAATAAAAATACATTAGGTAGTTAGTAAATGTTATTATATCAGTTTATTAGAATACTGGTATATATACATGAAATATTGTTTTCAATGATTAATGAAAGTAAAAAAAAATTGAATATGAATCGTACTGACCCTGCTCAAAAAGTACAAAAAATACTTATTGTGGGTGATCCTTAGAAGATAGAATATGCTATCGCTGACTTTTTTGTAGGTCATCTTAATATCTACAATTATGTCGAACATTAATTTGATATATTTGGTATGGTTTATTCAGCGTAACCCATTCAAGCTTCCAAAATGCGTCTTTTCTCCTTATTGAGGCATATTATCGTCAGTGCTTATTTCGTATGTCACTTTATCTTACAAAACAGACAGACAGAGTGACGCTGAGTTTTATTATATGTATAAACTTTAATTTAGTTTTAGTTTAGTTTAGTATTAACTAAATACAACAACAATTTAATTGCACACTATACGCAGCATATTTTGGGACAAGTAGACTATGCATTCGTAACCAAAGCAGTTTGCTTAACGAACGGTACCTTACCATGGAATTCTGTGAATTAATTAATTATATTTTCATAATAAGGAAAAGATTCACTATGTAATACTAAGCCGAGACACTACCACAAGACCATAATTGCTTCATTGTATTATAAAATGACTAATTTGCTAACATTTTCCCCTTTTGTAATTAATCTTCATAATTTATTACTAATTAACATTAACATTCCGCTACTTAGGGCCGTGGCGTGAAGTTTTACAGCATATAACCTTCCTCAATGAATAAGCTATAAAATACAAAATAATTGCTCAAATAAGTGCAGTAGTTACACTGTATACACAAAAAAATATCACAATCTCCCTTTATAAATTAATCTCCGGAACTATGTACTGATCCGATTCTGAACACTATTTCGCTAATAGTAAACTATATGGACACTATTGCAAAATGGTTATAAGTTTTATGTTGTAATTAACGCGTATTAAGACGCAGGCGATTGCTAGTCTTATGTATAAAAATCTTGTGTGCGTCTTTTAAGTGATCGTGTAACTTCTAAACGAATTGATCGATTGAGCTCATTTGTTTTATAGAGACGATGCATGGTTTATAGATATCATGTTAGAATTCGATAGATGGCGTTGTAGTCGAGCCTTTAACTACCAGAATGGGTATAACAACGTCTACCCGCCCAGCTATTTAGTATATTATAAATGTGAAAGTACGTTTATTTGATTGTTTGTCCTTCAGTAACGCACGAAAGGCTGGACGGATTTTCAACAGGGATATATCCTGTAACGTTATAAAAACGTAGTTAAATTATTACTAAAATTTAATTTACGCCAATTCCAGTGGACATGGGAGGGTTCGCGAACAGGAGCTACGCGCGGGATGACCTCTACGATTTCGATTCTGAAGAGGAAACGGTGCCCAACCGCGATAGGTAATATCAAAAGTTTTTTTTATATTTACACAATTCACAGTGGTTTTTTTAAATTGTTAAACATTGTAGACTAGTTCATAAGTTCAGCTGTCGAAACACACCTATATGTGCTTGTTTTTCAACTTAAGGAATAGTAATTAGCCAGCTGAGTATTAAAAATAAAAAATCCGTCGCTCGATTCGAGTTTACTCTTTAAGAACGATTGTCATGGAAGATATACAATAAGCAAAGTTAAATTATTACATATCTATATATAATATATTATTAGTGTCAGTATACAAGTGAGTTGAGTATATGCAAATACAGGCGTTCAGTATAAGATGCGCAAGTAGTGGTGATTCGCGGGTTCTAGCTCACTTTATTGAATCGTCGGATCTGGGGCCAATCAATACTATCGCGGAGGGACAACATAACGACTTCACTTTTTGTTAACTTGATTTTGCACCCCCATTTAATTTATGTACAGCTATATATATGAAAATCAATTCTTAAGGAGTAAAAACCAACAGTCGTATTTTGGCTGCATCTCGATGTTTGCCTTCTTCCTAAGCTCAGAATTTTAACAACACAAAGAAATAATACATATAAGTTAATATTTAGGAAATCGTGACGGTTGAGTGAGTGGTTTAGCCCGGCGGAATATAGATTCGATGTTCACAATTCGAACCCCAATATGTACCAACGAATTTTTCAGAATTTGCGAATGGTAACACTATTGGTTAACGGTAGAACGGTATCTGAAATTGCCAGTACGTGGTGTGATCGCCTGGTGATAAAACCCTTGCCTTCCCTCGGGTAGAGGTCTTTGCCCAGCAGTGGTGCACTTACAGACTAATATTATTATTATATTTATTTAACCTAACATTTTTATTTCAGGTTCACAACTGACGTGTAACTTAAGTAATTCATACATCTGCTGTAATACGATACTAAGGTACGTTATTAATTAGTCATAAAGTAATTTTGAAATACTAGAAATTTTACATAAAGTTAGATACGCGAACAAAAATGTTTAAATATTACTATATGCAACCTACAAATAATATGTATTTTAAAAAGCCAAGCTTGTTTTTTGTTTTTATCTAAGCCGTGATACGATAATGTATTTTTTTTAATTAATACAGAAGTTTACGCGCGCCTAGACTCTACTCCAGTGTTAACATTTAGAAAAATCATGTTTTCTCTGGGTACAAATAATTAAAGTTCAATTATTGATAAAGTAAAATTAATTGTAAAACGTAATCCACAGCGATTAATTATTTTGCAATAACAAGTATGGCGGTGATCTTCTGAGAAACGTCTATATAAAGATTTATTTATTGTAATGATGTGTTGCTGATAATTTTATCGACAAATAACCAAAAAAGAATTTAAATTAATATAAAGACAGCTTAATCTTCTAAGAAAATATGTTTTAAAAATACCGATTTTTCGTAAAATTTTAAAAGAAAAAAAAATCATAATAAAATAAAATGATCGGATCGAAAAATCGGTTTTTAGAATACAAATTCCTAGATACGTTATTTCATTTTTTTATCAATTATAATCTTTTTATTTATAGATAGATATATATATATCAAAAATAGTACACTTTAATGCATTATGCCTGTAGATGTTAATTTTATTGTAACTATTAAGTAAATTAGACATTAATACTTGCACAGAAATATTTTTCATGAAAATATGTAACTTCGGTATTCATATGCTATTTACAATTATTAATTATTCATTATATATGCCATATTTTTGTGCCAGTATTTCTGTTTTATACGAATTTGTTAAAGTTAATCTGATTGGTTAGCTACTATAAATGAAGTAATTAATATTCCCTTTGATATCCTATAATATAAATGTGTCAATATTATCTCCTTTGTTTGTAATTTTCCAAATACAAACATTACACAGAATTACAGTTAATATAAAGGGTTAATCTGTGCTATCCCCCACTTTGGATCATTTCAAAAATCATTATTGGTGTATTTTTGTATTATTTTTATATTTACATATAAAACCTTCAGATTTTAAAAGTAAAAAAAATGAGATTTATATGCTGCATTTCAGATTAACTTAATGACGTCATAGAATTTAGATGGTATGTAATAATACGATGTATAAATTACGCATAATTGTAAACCAAAAGATATATAATTTAAGTTACGCTCAAGTATCAAAATTGTTAAACAATGTAAAATATTTAGCGTGTATTATTTGACAATATTGCGATCACGTTTGTTGTGTATACATAACGGGTAATGCTCGAAAGACGATTAAACTTAAAATTACTCGATCTCTTTCTCTCAATATCTGAATAATAATTACAATAAATACGTAATTTACCTCAAGTGTAGTCATTCAACAGCAAATAAGTTGTAAGGAGCGTGTTAGGTTTCTTGCGATGTCCAATTTATATATCTGCTATGTCCAGATATCTAGATTTATAACGTGAAAAAATATCTACTAATATCCGATGGATTCTGAACTCTCGGTGGTCACTGTTGTGTTTTTATTGTACTAAGCTGCCACTTTATCGTTTATTTGAGTAAAACGTGATATTTCGGATTGTACAATTTTTCTGCAGCCTTACATTTACGATTCTTTTTGCAATTACACCATTTATAACTTTGATCTCTTTAACCGCACTTCACCCAAGATGCCTGGGTAATTCTAAATAAACCTGGGTAAACCTTGATTTGTTCGTTCTTCAAGTATTACCGGTAAACTTTACACGGAACGCGTGATCAGTTTTGTATGTGTATATTCGTGATACAAACAGAATAAACAACTATTAAGATAATAATATTTAATCATTAACGCGACAATACACCACAGCTTTTAAAGAAAACTGACACGCGCGACGTTTTTCCCGTGAAATTGGGAACACGTCGACCGTGTTCACAGTAGTTGCTATTATAAATATACGTAGATCAAATATGACTTTTTTTTCATAAATATTTTTATTTTATTTTATGTTATACCTAAATATTTTTAATTGATATATACTCTGTTTTTTTTATTATTTGTTTATTACTAGTATTTCTTTAATAAACGGTTATTTTTATGTTATTGTTTTTTATTTTATTCTTTATCGTCTTGATTTTAATTTTAAATAATTTTGCTTGATTGTGTAAAATGTGTATTAATATTACACAAATAGAATTTAAAGTCCTTAAATGCACAATAACCTGTTACGAGCATAATAATGTTGTAAGACGTAATATAGATAACAATTTCAAGATCTTCTTGTTCGAAGCGTTCTTTCTAGATTATAGATTTAGAGTAAGACTAAATAACAGCTGTTGCAATTATATGGTCACCTGCCACCACAACAGAACTT
Source organism: Saturnia pavonia (assembly GCA_947532125.1). Lineage (NCBI taxonomy): Eukaryota > Metazoa > Arthropoda > Insecta > Lepidoptera > Saturniidae > Saturnia > Saturnia pavonia. The sequence goes on along the minus strand of OX383919.1, from coordinate 11,230,757 downwards.
GTTCAAGCTAAGCCACGACAATGGAAGAGGTTAATATACAAGCTCGACTAACGTATTGTAAACACAATATTATTTACCTATGCACTTCATAAATGTGGAATCTATATCTATACATATCATAAAACTTAACGTCTCTCTGTATGTCTGTTCGTTTATGTTCTTTTCACGCGAAAACCACTTATCCGATTTACATGGTTCTTTTTTAATTCATAATTCTTTACCGGGCAGGTTATAGGACATATTTTGTAAGATAAAATAACACGATATAAGCTGTGCCGATAATGGTGAATCAATTAGGAAAAAACACGATTTTTTGGGCAATTAAATGGCTTACGCTGAGTAAACCATAAGAGGTACATGAAATTAATGTACTACATAATTGTAGGTCTTAAAAAGACTTAGAAAAAAAATTATGATAGCATATGTCTATCTTCTAAAGATACGCATTCCTGGGCCAGCACAATTCGCGCATGCGCTTGCCTGACAGCATTCGGTAGTGCACGCGAGGGGAGCCGCGGGCATAGTTAGTAATTAATAAAACTCAAAGAAAATGGAAGTACATGAGTATTAAAAAAAATGAAAAGTGTTTATTCGCTACAAATTCTTAAATACTTTAAGGCTTCCTTAAATTATAAACTGTTCATTAGCATGATCAATACAGTCTTTACTGAAATTTGCTATCAAATACAAAATCGCGTCCTATTAAATCTTTGAAACAATTCGTTTTATATTACATTTATAGATCATACTAGCTGTGCTCGCGGATTCGCTCGCGTGGACTACAGGATGCTGTGGGTCGAACAGACGCGCGAATCGTAGGCACTGCCCCCGCTTCCGAACATGACGGTCGCCCGCGAATCTTTTAAAGACAAAAATGCTTATTGTTGGTGATCCTTAGAAGATTGACATATGCTATCAGTGACTGTTTTGTAGGTCATTTTAAGATCTACAATTATTTAGTAAATTATTTTCATATATCTCTTATGATTTACTCAGCGTAAGTCTCAAAAGAGTCTCTTTCCGAATTGATTCACCATTATCTTCACTACTTATTTTGTATGTTACTTTATCTAAAAAAATATATCCTATAACCTGACCAGATAACATATATATGAATTTAAAAAAAGGACATGTAAATCGGATAAATGGTTTTCGCGTGAAAAGAACATAAACGGACAGAGAGACGTTGAGGTACCAAATAAAAATAATTGTTAGTTTATGTAGACAGATATGAATGGGAAATTTTAATTTGGTTCAGCTCTGTGTTGTCACGTGGACAATTAAATAAGTATAATATACCAGAAAATAAATATATTAAAAGGGGTTATGGAAATGAAAATGGAAAATAGATTAATAAGTGTAATCCGAAGGCATTTACATTAACTGAGATATAAAAACAGAGTACCTTATTAAAGTCTATTAATGATAGTAAAACCTTCACTAGTAAGAAATGTCCAAGTTTTTAATATATCCGTAAAAGATCTGTTAGTAAAATTCCGTCGTGAGACGCTTGTGTTTCATTAAAACTCCATTCTGTTCCATTATTATATCTGCTTCCTCAAGCCAGCATGATTGAATGTATCCGCCAGGTTTATCATTCGTTTTATAATAATTGTTGAGTAAAAAGTTCCAACTCCTTCGAATACCAGTTATAATTCGAGAGGTCTCTTGTTATAACAAAACAAGTTTTATCGACTCCAGACAAATATGTGCGAGTCAAGACAATAAATATAATAGTAGATATAAATAAACTTATACAATTCTCATTTAAGATTGTACAATTCCTTTAGCGATCCGTGTCTCTCCGTAAGTTAGAATCGATCCGTCATGTTTTCAATTATTTTGCCGTCTTGTTCATATTTTAAATTTAAAAAGTTCTTCAGCCAAAATACAATATATACGACCTACTTATTCGATATATAAATCGTAAAATAAGTTTGTAATACAATATTTAAAATAATAAATTACCTATAGATGAGATACCTTCGGAAAGGAGCATAAACACAATAAATGAATAAATGAGAAATCAAATAAAGTGAAATAAATATATGTAATGAAGAGATAAAAAATGATTGATAATACAATCATTACAGTGTGCAGCTCAGTGTGAGCTATAACAGGTAAAATAAGAAACCTGTTCCAGCTGTTCCTGTTCCTAAGAAATAACACTTCCAGTAATCTGGTCGAAAATAATAGCCTGTTACATGACGCTATCTCTTTCTATTACTATAATTGGAAAGAGTAAAGAGCTTCTTTCACGTCACAGTGTAAAGATTGAATAGAAAATATGGTTTCAGACTGAAACGGTTTAAATCACAATAATATGTATACACCAGAATAATATGTGTACTTCTACGGATCACCTCGTTTCTTCGATCACGTAGAGAAACTCCGAGCATAACCCTCTCCATTGCCCTTTGAGTGACCTTGAGCTTTCTCTCAGATCATATGTAATTACTGGTAACACACACTGTCCCTGTTTTTTAAACTATTCTTATTAATACGCCTCACTTCTAGTTACCATATAGTGTAGTAGTTTTAATTATAGCGGAAGTATATTTAACTAATAATATAAGGTATATTAACTTACTCAGTAGATTTATTATAAAAGTAGAAAAATATCGTCAAACATATCAACTTTCGTTGCGTAGGGTTGTGTTTTCAGAGTTTATGATAGGGTTGTGAATAAAAGGATAACAGAAATTTAAGTATTTACCTTTAAAACTGTTGTAATATGTGTTCATTGAACATGGTTATTTTAGTTTCTCATTTAAAGAATCATGTGTATTTAAAAAAATACAACAATAATTTATAAATATTTTTTGATTGGAAAACTAATTAAGATAAAAAGTTGATGTCTAATTTTTATAATCAATAATTAGATTTAATGTATAGAAATTATATATATAATAATATATTTTATTTATGTAATTCTAAGAAATTAATAATATCATTTAATTCGTCCATAATTTATTTGAAATTTATGTATATAAATATATAAAAAATAATTTTAAGACGAAATAATACATTATATTTTAACGTATATATAATATTTAAAATCTAAGTATCAACACTTAGTAAAAGGATAATTTAATACCAATATTAGTGCCAAGATTCACATGTTCGTCCTTCTCTAGGAAGGAAGAAGACAAAGTGTCTCACTAAGAATATGGCAGTAACGTAATCTACTCCCAGTGTTGACGCCACAATTATATCGTACCGCTGGAGCGAGGTCCCGCGGTCCGTAGTTCCGTAGTTAGTAGGTCCGCGGTCAGTCAGTAGTTTACATCACCCCACCTTGTACCGACCCGTGTTACATCTAAAATATATTGTAAGCCAACTGTGAATTTTAGTTAATAATAAACATTCATATAAATGAGAATCGTTGTTCACATTTCCCACATTTGCAAAAAAACCAACTGAATCAATTGTCCCATCCGAACACGATGATCTAGAAATCTTAATACTTCTCTGAAACGAAAGTAATTATTTATTATTCATTAGTTTCTTTTTTCAAATACAGTAATCAAATCAAATATTAGCGTAGTTATGAATATAAAAGATGTGAGTGTAGTTTTTATAGAATAAGTATTTGGCTATCTAATCTTTTTGCCTACTTTAAATAGATACTAAGTTTTTGTTTTTATTATTTAAAGGCCACTGGATACATTTACTTTAAGCATAACTTCGTATTATTTTTCTATATTTCCAACAACAAATCTCTCTCAAAATTTCTGTCTACTTGTGGCACCAGTAGATGAAAACCACCCTACAAAAGGATCGCAGCCAAATAACCTTGTGTAGTGTTCTTGCGGTGAAGCGGTGAATAGGGGTTTCACAGCTCTTTGAGAAAGTGGGTTCAAGGGCGACCTTTAATGTTACAAGCTTTATATATAGACTACGGTAACCGCTTAGCATCAGGCGTCAGCATCAGCATTAGTTGTATAAAAAACAAGATGGTGGCTCCCTTGTTCAAAGCGTGCAGGGAGTTTTTGTAGCAATTAAAATGCATATTCCTAGTTCACTATAGATAATTAGCTGTTACCAGTGTTGTTAGTGCGATAAATAAAAATAATAATGTAAAAATGCAGTCACATAGCTACCTGATTTAATTATATAATCTTGTACTATACATACGTTATAAAAACATTTAGTAATATTAGGACCAACAGTTAGGGCAAACTGTATTTTAGTATTACATAATATACTTTAAAAAATAATCTTTACTAGACTAACGAATAATTAAATAATGTAAATAACAGAGTGGAATAACCTAAATTGAAATAAAAACGCCAAAATATGTTTATAATAAAAGTGTAGTGTTCAATATAGATTAAAACTAATTCACTTAATAGATATTAATGATTAATGTATACCTACTCATGTTAATACTTTTTGATGATATAGATAGATTATTATGCATTTAAAATGTAGCTATGATATTTAGGTTTTGTCTGCAGACTAACAATACTACATGATTACTGAACACGGCCAATGACACACACACACAGACGCAAAAAAAACATGTTACCTCTGAAAACCGTAGTCAGAGAAGGGAATAGACCAAATGATCGTGTAACCGGGTCTGAGATAGCGATATTTTAGATGTGTTCTAATTTTATTAAATTTCCTTAAAATTCACCATAGTTACCAAAATAAATTTTCTCTTTTGCTCTCCATATTTTTTCATTTTGCTCTTTAAGTTCGCAGTGACAGAGTAAGTAATATCCCTAACTCTTTTAGTTATTCCCTCAACACTAAAAACTTTTCAATAGTGAATTTATGTTTCACTTAATTTGTATTATAATGACTAAAGTTGACTCCTATCACACTTTAAAACCAATATCCATCTAGGCTAGCGTAAATTAGTCAAAACTATAATTTACCTAAATATTTAAAAACCTTAAAAGTATTTACGTCCTTGTATTTTCTATATTAAATATTATTAATGGTTATTTTAAGTGGATGATACCTTCCGCTCCGATGGTATATACAATTTTCTTCTTCTTCTTTCTAACTTGGTTATTCGCTATTCATTACTGCCATTATCGAGTAGGTAATTATTTCATTTGACAGAATGTCTTGTGATAATCTTGGCGTTCTAACACTTGTTAATACTTAATTCTGTCCAAGAAATTATGTTTCTTTTTATCAACTTAGTTATTATTTGTATTAAACTTCACTTGTGTACAATAAACAAACTATATCACTTAAAATGCCGCCAAAGTAACATAATATAAGTTCAAGTAACCTAAGTTTATGTATAAAAATAAAAACCACTACATAACACATAAAGATCTCGCCAAAAACTCTTTATATACAATTTTAATTAATCGGTGATGTTTTAATCAAATCATACAATAAGCTCGGCAAATTGAGTAAGAAAAAAAATGTTCCCATACAATAAAATGTATCCGACTTCCATTGATGAATTCGTGCGATTGTAGCCAAAGTTATTAAATAAATGTCAATTTACTATGCCAAATTTTACTACAAATAAATTCTATTTACATAATAAATATCTCTGACATTTTACTAATAGAAATATTTTAATAAATTGTAATTAAAATTTCAATATAAGCATTTAAACTTTCTGAGGCGTACACGCTGTATCGTGTAATCTGTTTTTTTTTTTCGTTGGATGACAAGAAACATCTATTAAGTACGTAATATAGGCTCTAGAACTTACTATTCACGTGACATTGGCGGAATTGTGTACACATACACGTTGCCATTTATTAAGAAGAAAAAGAAGTAGGCTCTAGGGACAATTTATTTATCAAGCTTATTATATCTGCGTAACGTAGACTGACAACCATCAAGAAATTCGCCACTAAGGTTAACACGACCGAGTTAGAATTCTGAAAACCAGCTATAAACAGTCGACTTGCATAGTGCCAAAAGAAGTTTAAAGACGTGTGACAATTGGCTGAGACGTCATAATACACTTAAAATCGTAGTAAATCATACTACGAAAATGTTCACGAGTTACAAAATCCATGGTAACGTAGACACGCAATAGTTAAAATGGCGCCAAAATGTAAAAACAAATAACAAATAGATGAAACAAACTGCATTTTAAAGCCAAAGAGTTCCAATTTTAAATGTCGTTAATAGTTTTTAAATATTCTTAATGTTAGTGTCCAGTTCCGGAAATTTTTAGTGCGCCCTTTGAACTATATAAAGCCGAGCGTGTAGAATCAAAGTTATATCTCCAATTGTTTATAAACTAAAAAGTCGATTTAATTCTTAATTTATTAGATTGATTTATAATTTATATTTGTTGTATAGTTTTATATTTGTTGTAGCATAATAATATGTATAAAAATGTGTATGAAATAAAATGTGTGTATGTAAAAATTATTGGTAAATAAAACTGGTCGTAAATATTACTTAACTTTGACTTTTCTTCTTCTATTCCTATTCTTTAATGTATATAGAAACCGTTTGTAACTCGACAAGTACTCAGTAAAGTAGTATTTTAGTTATATTTTAATGTATAATTATTTATATGTCTCAATAATGATAAACATTTGCTGACCCTCCTGGGCGATTAGCTACGTGTTGAAGATGAAATAAACAACGGATTTATGTTCATATTTGTTAATAAATATCTAATCTGGAAATAATAAAACACTTCAATTGTAATTAATTTTATTATAATTATATGTATACTTCTGAGAAAGGCTTTCTACTAACAGTTTTATTATTTTGTTGATTTTAACCTGGAGCGCTTTTTATTCGTGTACTTTTTAAATTCTATATTTTTGGCAGTTTTTTTTGTTTGAGTAGTACAGCAAAGTAATGGAACTGTACCTGCTGGTAAGCAAAATGACTACCACCGAAAGATCCATTCAATATCGTGACAGTCATGCCGGCCTTGTAAGTCTCTCGGCAACAAGATACACCTCTACTGACTAATCCTGAAACGCGACCAATCAAAAGAGAATAATTGCGATTGGTTTATTACCATATACAACATAGACGCGTCTCAGTCGGAAATAATTCCTTGTTCCTACCATCCTGCTAGCTTGCATACTAACATATTATTACTGAGTATCTATAGCTGAAAATCTTCTCTTTTACACTTCTTTGTCCAAATATCCCACAATGGTCTATAATAGTAATATAATATCTACCTAATATAATTTTCCTGCTAAAGACTTCTTCGAGATATTTTCGATTTCCTCTAAGGTCAATTAGTGTTTCATTTTTAGGTTCGTTGACTTCATCAGTGTAAAATGAAGACATATATCTACTTGCTGCAGTCCGACTGGTAGAATACCACCACCCTACAAAAGATCCCAGCCAAATAAACTTGTGTTGTGTTTCTACATTGAGTAGGTTTTTGAGAGCTCCTTGGGGTAAGTAGGTTCAAGGTCGGCAACGAACTAATAATAAGCATTCATAAGTTGCGGTAGCCCGCTAACGATCAGGAGGGCCGTATGTTTGTTTAGCATCTTAGTTGTCTATAATTTTTTTTAACATAACACGAGTCATCAATGATATCGGGATGTCATTATGTCGAAAAGTGATGGAAAACTGGACTTTTCGTATTCATATACGTATATACAAATGCATGTTGGTTTAAATGAGTTTGATGATCTCCAATAAAGTTAGTTCAGTCATCATAGAGTTGGTAGATCTGAGTGTTTTTTTCATGTACGAAGTTTTATGTTATCCCTGAACGTGATACGTTGCGCTGTGATCGAATTATTGTCTACTGGAAAAGCAGAACTTCATTTGTGGGACGAGTTCGGTGATACATATCGTTTTAATGCGATAAATGTGTTTATTTTTGTAACAATAAAAATGAGCAATTCATGACGTTTTTTATGATATTGCGAAATGTTACATATAATGTTTGTACACGTCTTGTGATAATGTACATAATAATAAAGATTCAGGTACAATTATTTGTACAAACACGAGACAAGTGACTCACTGGTATTAACTCAAGCTCAAAAGCATATTCACGAGAACAAAATTGCTGGCATCAGATAGTAGATAGATTGGCTTAATTTTTTTTTTATTCTAAAAAAGACAAAATCCTAAAAATCATGTGTTTTCGAAGTTACTTTAACTGAACAATGACGTACAATAAGTCATAATTTGTATCCCAAATAATCTTACAGTGTTAAATAACAGATAAGAAATCATTTAGAGATTCGCTAATAATGTTAAATTCTTTGTTGCCGCATGAGCGATTCTGCGAGGTTACTGCAAATTAGGAAACAATATATCGGCATGGATGAGTATTGTAAAATATTAGCAATGGCTGCAGCCATGTTTCAAAAAATCTTTCATAGCGTTTCATACACAAGTATCATACTAAACGTAAGCCATCTGATCCCGAAGATCATCTGCTGAAGCACACACTGTTCTTTGCTATGTATTTTACCCACAATGTGGTCGTACCTTGATAACACGACATTATCTTAAGAACTTCAATCGGAGGATGCTCTGAGAGGCGAAACACGTATAATCGCTTGTGGTTGTTTCATATCTCATCTGGATTATATGTAATAATTACTAGCTGTGTCTCACGGTTTCACCTGCGTATAATTAATTTAAAAGAAATCGCTGTTTATTTATTTACAATACTTTAGTATGGACACTATTTTTTTTTATCGATCGGAAAAGATTATGCATCACGCGTCACATTGCTCGTTCGCGACAGTACACCTATTAGTCATAGACCCGAGCTGAGTGTTGAATTATTTTAATTTTCCATAATCTCCCAAACTATTAGTTCAAATACATGCTATAAAGGGTAAAGTTTATCTCCGTAAAATTGTCTTGATGATGAAGTAACTTTCGCTCGTAAGTATTAATATTTCATGCCTAATAATAATGCTCATGAATCACTTTTCAATTATCGAAATTTTTTGTCAAAATATACATTTTTTTGGATTATGTGTAAGAGATAGGCATATGGTACTGCGGACTTTTTCTTGATGTATTATGAACCAATATTTTTGTAGAACATTGTATTACGTATCACTAACCATTATTACGTCTGTACACGCGGATAACGCAGTTCGGGAACGTTTTGTCTTCCGACTTACTTTACATAAAGTAATATTTAAGGCTAGCGATGGCTAGCTATATACGAAAAGAATTTTTTGAATCCGATCGGTAGTTCCAGAGATTAATGCGTTTAAACAAACAAACAAGAAATCTCTTCAGCTTTATTGTATTATAAGTAAGATTATTATTTCTTTAACGCTTATTTTTATCATTTATTTCGTATAGGTTAACAACGATCCTGTTTTTTAAATAAATGATTTAAGATGAATTTCCGCAAAGTAACGTCTTTGTCAATCAAACACGATATTTTGAAATAAATGCCGTTAAGAAATTATATGAACTATAGAAATAACCATTATCCTCATAACTCTCCAACTAAATGCATTATTAAAATAATGACGATTTTAACGTAAATGCGTTTTACAACTTTATACACCTGTCTCAACGTTTGTCTCTCTCGTACGGATGAATAGAATAACCCAACGCAGACGGCGCAAGGTCGGACGCATCTTTGGGCTTAGTGCTCAATCTCCTTCCACAATTAGTGCTAGATTGTCTGATAACGCGAGATAAGAGCGACTGATTGTGTCGCCAAACTGTAGATTCATTTAATTACGAAACAGTTATATCAATCTTTTTAATTTTCCAGTCGTTTTTGTGAAAGTGCTACGCGGTTTTAGTGCTTAAATTAAAGTAGAAAAACATTTTGTTTTTGAAATACGATTGTTATTTTTATTTGCTCATACACAATCGTGTTGTGGATATATATAAACAGTTATAAAGAAGAATTGTATGTGTTTCTGTAAATTATAACATAATAACGCCTTCGATGGATTACTTTTTGTAGAGCAAATCGGGATCAACTATTTTCTATGTAAGAAAAACTTTTCCAATTGCTTACTTCAAACATTTTTACTCTTCGCAAAATGCCCGCAGTGATAAAATTTATAATAACAAAGTAAACATAAGCGGCGAAACAGTTTTATCTTGTACTGAAAAGATTTTATACTATGGTTAGGTACTTGAATATTAGTCAACGTCAAGAATGGTTGTTAACAATTCTTGAATTCTAGTAATCGATCCTACGACCTTCTGTTGCTTTCGTTCGATTCAAACCTAGATTACCTGGAGACTTTAACCATCTTTTAAAGTGTACACTACACTTAATTACTTCTTTTTTTTGTAACCGCTGTATTTTTGAATCGTGTAAAATAATAAGTTAAAAAGAAAAAGTAGGCTTTGCCTTTACTAATTATATAACTAATACTTTTCAAATTTACATTTTTAAATGGCAGTTTACCTCGTGATAGAATTATTATAATGCCAAAAACAATTCGTAACCATTTTTTTTTTAAATATAAAATTGCAATCTACTTCTTCTGTTATAGGAGTTAAAATGAAATTTTAAAGATCCAAAGATGATAATAATACTTACTAAACCTAAACGTCTGTAAATCGAAGAGCATTTCTACCAATATGGATGAGAGAATTATTGACAACGATAATCGTCAGACTAACGATGAATATGTAGAAATTAATAAAATATACGATGAATGCCTCAATTATCTGAAAGAAATTGGTGATAGTGAAGATGCGGATGATGTAATCGAAGAACCTGATTATGAGACAATAAAAGAACCATCTGGAATAAAAAAAGAAATTGTTAATAAATCGATAGCTTTGAAATTTGAGAATGAATTGAAATCGACCGAGAGTTTAAACTCGGCGCCTTCTGAAACAAAATCAGAGAGACTTAGAAAACTGTCTCAGCAGCTTCCGAAGATTATTATAACACAGAGCACAACGAGTTTGGATAGAAAAGTCAATAATAAGAACATCGAGGTTCCGATTTATGCCCCGGTAACATCGAAGGTAGAGAAGAAACAACAAATTTGTGGGAATAAGTAAGTATTTTCTATTATTAAGGCTGAACTATTAATATTGTATGATTTCGATATCATCCGAGTGTAACTGTTTATAAGTAGATATCCTTTTTGTTTGTTATGCTGTAAGCTAATTTGACCTGTTTTCTTTGAGCTTACTAAAACATTGACTATTTTCTCTAGCTGAAAAGATTATAAGAAGGAACGTTGTGGACGTTAGTGCCTACTCGGAATTGGAATTTTGATTTATTTTAATTATATGAGCAAAGAAGCTATAGTCTTTTGTATTTTTATGTTTAATCACAGTCCATTTTAGCTTAAATTAGAAACAGAAAAAAAACCAACTAATCTTCGTAACATCAGATAATCTTTATAAATAGTTAGCTAGCCACGCAGACATTGCCGTTTTCGCTAGTCAATTACTCGATCTCAGCACAACTATCGCTTCCAGGAATAATATAAAACGTATCTTGTTAAAAAAATATGGTGTACGTGTACGTGTGGTTTTATGAAACCACGATGCAAGTGAAACTTTAAAAAAATACAAATTATTGAAGACATGTGACATACATTCTTTAATAACACACATTAACATATACTATGTTCTGAATTTACGATTATAATCCTTGGCTGCACAGCATAAAATTCAATTTTATTTGCGATAATGTAATGTAATGCAGCATGCGACAGGTGAACGAAAAAATTCTAGAGCGATAGTATAAAAGTTTAGATCTACTAATTTTAATGGTGATCTGTCAAACGGTGTTGGTGTTTATCAATCATATACATTTATATAGATTGCAGGACATATAAAATGCTTTCGAGATTCATCCTGGTGCTTTGAAATATGTAGAACAATTTGTTTGCACATGTGAAATCCAGGAAACGGTTAATAAGATTAATGTGTAAAATTGAGTTAACACGTTGAGCCGCGGACAAACATTCTATATGATATCTTGGGAACTTAAGATACGTTAAAAATTTACATTACGGAACGTTCTGCTATTAATTATACTATATGCTATACTAGCTGTGCTCGCGGCTCCGGATGCGTTTATTACGGAGTAATTTTGATCATATTATTTACAATTATTATAGCCCGTAAAATATGGAATTACATATACTTACCTATTTAATATAATTTCATCAAAATCGGTCCAACCGTTTTGAAGTTATATCCGGACATACAAACAGATAGACAAACAAAAAAAAAGTCATATTAATAACAGTGCCTCTATAATAGATGTCTATCGGGAAATTTGGTAAAAAAAACTATATGGTTGATCGTGTCGATCCAGTCAATACGTTGCGTTGTTTTTAATATGTGGAAGTCAAATTCGAGTAAAAAAGTATATTGGCAGCGGTGGGATTCGAACCCACGCCTCCGAAGAGACTGGTGCCTTAAACCAGCGCCTTAGACCGCTCGGCCACGCTACCATTGTGTAAGCTTGTTGTATGTTCACACTCGTTTATTTCATAGTAGTTTATTTATATGTATATATATACACCGTTTAACTATCAACCGCCTGCGTGTTCGTTCGTGTTAAATGCAACAAAAAAAATTATAAGTTTAAAAAATAACTTCTAGCTCTCGGGGATAATGTAGCTTCTATTAATGCAAATGCAATGATGACTCAGCATGTGTGCGGACAACGCGTCGATCGACGAAAGTTCGAATCCCTGCAATGAAGACATCATGAGGAAATCGTAACATGGTGGTAGGGCTCTAATGCCAGCCTGGCTAGCTACCACCCTCAAGTTAAAAATTGGTAGTCAAGTACTTAGGTATACTGTTCTGGCATCTGCACTTAAGAGGCAGTCCTTCACTAGGCTGCGCGTGTTACCATATTGGTCCACATCGTCACTTAACATCAGATGATATTGTAGCAAAACCTATTATATAAAAAAAAATATATAGAAAAAGTAGAAGTATTTTCAGAATATAAGGAGTAGTCCCAGAGATTACCTCATACAAACTACACCTTTCATAATTTGTTTTTTTTTTTTTTTCGAATCAATAATATAATCATTATAAGCTTTGACAGCTTCACCGAGCCTGGGGGGCAAGCACAGAAAGCACTCAGCCGCGTAGTTTATAATAGTAGCATATGATAAATACTTAAATCTGTAGTTGTAATCTGTACGTGTATTATTTGGTTCAAATTTCCCAATGGACCTACTACCTATAATATATATAAAGGAAACTAATCACGAATTTGCCCTTAAAATTGTCTTTATGTCTGTCTGTTTGTATGTCCGGAGTCAACTCATAAACGGCTAGACCGATTCTTATGAAACTGCGTAAACGGGAAGCTTGTCATTGGTCAATTATAATAATTGATTACTTTCAAAAAACAAAACAAAAGAATTTCTAAAAAATAATTTTCGTCATTTTTACACCGATTCTGATATAATTTTGTAAACAGGAAGCATACATCATGCTATTAGGTCTTTATCTATGAAATTGCCGATTTTTTATATTGACTAGTGTGAATATTTACTATTGTAAATGTGTTGTTTTGAAACACATTTGTGGTGCCTAGCAATTACGTTATTTGTTTGTATTCTTATATCCTATTGATTTCATGAACATTTAAACACTTTTTACACTACTTTTTGCATGTCAGAGCTACCTTTAATTAAGGCAACACTTAGATTCTAAGTTAAACATGTTGTATTTTTTTTTTTTAATTTTTTGTGAAGTGTATGCTTTGTTAGTTGCTTATAAATAAATAAATAAATAAAAATATCGATATCTTTCATTCTACTTAATATTGCAAAGTCATATTCATTTCATTATATAGCTAAGACATTTCTTTTTAAAATTTCTAATTATTTATTTTCCCGGTTTTCCATTTTCTTCCCTGTTTTTGTGACCACGGAAAAAGCGAAATGCGCATTATTTACGAATACGCGTTCTGTCGTGGCACCAACGCAGCACAGACGGCACGAAATATCTATGACGTGTATGGACTAGGTACCGCAAGTCAACGCACGATACTTTTTTGGTATAATTGTTTCCGTTTTGGAAATTTTCATTTCAACAATGAGTCCCGTGGCTAACCGGAAACGCAAGTCGATAACGATGAATTGAAAGCCTTAGTGGCAGCAACTTAAGTAATAAAATGATACTAAAGTAGTAGGAAAGTAGGTACCATGTGAACTCACTGAACAACAATAACAAAATCGCATCGAAGCCGGCTTTAATTTATTGAATAAGCAAACAAATGAGGGGATTTCAGTCGGATTGTCACTTTTTATGAATAGTGGGACCTGTATGATAATCGAAAATGTACGTTGCACTGGTTGGATACAGGGAAGGCAGCTAAATAATGTCCTAAACGTAAAGTCAGTTAAAAGAAGCTACTTGTGAGTGTATGATGGATCTGCGCGGGGATTGTTTATTAATGCATCTTGAGATTTAGTACAACAATTACGGCAGAAGTGTACTGTGAAGAATTGCTAATGATGATGGACCAGCTCGTTGTCAAACAACAAATATTTGTAAATTCTTCTAGTCAACTCCTTCCTCACGACAGCAATTGCATAAGAGACTGTATTAAAATAACAAGAGTCACGACTGAAAGCTGTCCGTCATCCACCATTCTCACCAACCTTGCTCTCACAGATTTCCATTCTATTCTTCCGAATTTGGACAGTTTGTTGCATTAGAAAAATTTCAAATCGATAAGGCGGTTAAAAACGCCATTAAAGAGTTCATCGATTCCCGTCTCCAGGAGTTATAAAGCAGAGGCATCTGTTGCCTTCCATTGCGATGGCAAAAGTGCATCGAAATAACGGTCAATACCACGACTAATGAAAAACATACTTTATTTTTTTTTAAAGATGTTTGATTTTTTCTATACTATACGGCAATTTCATAGGTAAGACCTATTATAATTGATAGGCTATAAGAATCGTCAACAATACATTTATGAAACGTAAAAAAGCACTAGTAAATTATCTTAATGAAATTTTGTACACGGGAAGTATAATTTATGTTTTTCTCAATTGATAAACTATATGAATTGTCAATAATATAGTTACGGGATGAAAATAATCACTGCGTAATAAAAGCGTGCGGAGACGCGGGACACCGCTAGTATTATATATATACTCGTAAATGCAACAACAACTCAAGCTTGCCTTACATTATCTGGGTACTTATTATTCCACTTTTAACGATTCAGATTAAAGAAAAATCAATTGATAGGTACGCCTTTACCGTGTTTCAGGCAATGAGGAAGCGTATCGAAAACGACAGAGATGATGTTAAACCTTCATAACTTGAATCACTGTTATCATCCCTGTTAATTCATTCATACATTGTCTTTAATAATGTTATAAAGCTGAAGAGATTGTATGTTTGGATGTGCTAATCTCTGGAACTACCAGTCATATTTGAAAAATTATGCTTGCTTTTTATATTATAGCTTATTTATTGAGGAAGGTTATAAACTATATACCTTCAAACTACGACCGTAAGGAGCAGAGCAATAATCATGAACGTCAAGTAATCTGGCAAGTACGGGAAGTGAAAACAACGATTAGCCCGATTAGAGAACGACGTAGCCTACACGGGCGAGTTGCCGACGTCGCGGTGCTGTGGAGAGTTAGTCGAATAAATTGTACACGGGTAATACCGTGGGACACATCTAGTACAAAAATAAAGCCGAAGGAGTTATCACGTTAATTTGAACTTACATAAACACCATGATTATTATTTTAGCTTTAATAGGAACCCACCGGCGTCCCGAAATCGAACTGCTTACGGCGAGTACCCGAAACGCCTGGTATCAAAAAACGGTATGGAGAATGTTGCTTTAATCACAAACGTACCCTTTGAGAGGATAAGGATGTTGAACGACACTTTCCATACTTTGGTAAGATATTACTGTTCCACATTATAAACAATATTTTTCCTTTTATAACGCTAGAAGCAAAAACTACCAGTTACTGCATGTAATGACAATCCATAAACAACTTCAAAAATAACTGTAATGATATCAATGAGCCTGTGCTTTCGGTGAAGGAAAACATCGTGATGAAACCCTAGCATGGTGGTAGGTAATGCCCGCCTGTCTAGCTACTACCCTTAAGTTGAAAATCTGTGGCCAAGCACCCATAGGTATGTTCCGGCAGCTGCACTCCAAGAGCCAAATCTCCCACTTGGCTTAATGTGTTACCATCTTGGGCCACATCGTCATTTAATATCACGTGAGATTGTGGCCAAACGCCAAACAAATAAAGAAAAAAAAACGGTCTACCGGAAGGTAGGAAAGACTTTACAAAGGTTCTAGTGTTCTTCAGACCAGAACTCAATAGCGAGTCCCTATCATATTGTTATACCTATTTATTCATACTCCAAAATACAAATTAAGCAAACTTACAAATCGCTCTTCGAATATATTTGCAGTTTCTCCCTCTACGGTCCTCTTGTAGATGTCTTCTTTTATATCGCTTGTTGTTATCACTTCGTTTTTGAAAATAGAACTGTCGTGACTCGCGATACGGCTCGCTTATATACTCAAATAAAACGATCACGAAATCACTAGAAGGTATTTCAACTTTTAAATAACTTACATCATCGTTTTTTAAAGAATGGGAACGTTTCATTTTTTGTCCATTGTTTGTTGCTTCCTCAAACTTATGACTAAATACTCGATGATTCGAGCACATACTAGACGATTCCTGAGATTTTCATATTTTTTTTAATTTTTACTCAGTCTATAACAATATGTATTTTACCATAAATTGCTTAACGTTGGGGAAGGTAAAAATAATAATTATTATTTATAGGAGCAAGTCAAAGTGACGACGCTGTATCACACGGTAAGCACAGCACTGTTTAAAAACAACACCGATTCATCGACGGCCATCGCTGTCCTGTCGGTGTGCAGCTGGATATGCACTGACTGATCCCTAAACGTGATAAACTAAAAGAGAGTTTACCACACGTGCATGGTAATCGCGATCTAGTTGTGTTAGGAATTCCAACCACCCCGTTAAAATACCAGATCGATTAAACAACACACATAAACGTACCACTATGGTGACTTTTACACTGGTGTATAGTGGTCGTGATTCAATAGGACACAGTTATCATATCTTACATCCAGCAAATAAAATAAAATAATAATGTAGTTATTCTTTCCAGATAAATCTCCGTTGGCGTTGGATCGTTATCGGGACGGTGGTGGTACATTTCGCTATATGGCTGGTGTTTGCGGTTTTTTGGTACATCACCGCATTAGCTCATTACGATTTCGAACCGGATCCACCTAAAAGAACCTGCGTAACCGGCGGTAAAGATTTCGTCACCATCTTCCTTGCTTCTGTTGAGGCTCAGGTGAGACATAAAAAAAGTTCACAGTACCCTTTTCTATAGTTAACTTGTCAGTATCATGATAAGAACCTGCGTTAAAGATACTTGAATTGTACAATATCTGGACGACCAAGCTTCACTCGGTGAGCCAAAAAAGGATTGAAAAAAATATCAAAGAAATAAAAAACATTTATTTCAAATATTCGTAATCTATTTCTAGAGTGGGCTCAGCTCGCGTGGGCTTCAGAATGCTGTCGATCGAGCGCACGCACGAATTGTGTTGACCCAAAAATGCTTTTTGTGAATGATCCTTAGAAGATGGATATGTGTTATCGCTGACTTTTTTGTAGGCCTTTTAAGATAATAAATATGATATAATTTTATTTATTTAGTTTAAATTTGCTTTACATTTTATGAGGGTTCATAGGATCCGGTTAAAAATAGTTTTTTTGTGTCCCGGATTCCTGTGCCGGTCCTGTGGTTATATATAAAAATCATATATTATTTGTGTCTGTGTGTGTGTGGTGTGTGTGTAAATAGTTAGGTAGTATATTAATTTGATATATATTTTATGGTTTACTCAGTGTAAGCCGGTTTCACCCGCGTATAATTTAAAAAATCGCTGAATGATGATTTATAATACAACAGTATAGACAATATTTACGTACCACTAACTATTATGTCAGCACGCACTCGCGGAGAGAGTAGTTCGAGTGCGATGTTACTTCCGATTTAATTAACAAAAATCAAAGGCTAGCTGAGTGGTATCGTAATGCTAAATAAATAGTACTATTTCACGTGAATCTGGCTATCGCATACAAAAAGGATTTTTCAAATCCGAATGGTAGTTCCAGAGATTAGCGTGTTTAAACAAACAAACAAAAAAACTCTTCCGCTTATTATATTAGTACGACGACACTGATGCAGGATTTTTATAAAATAACGTAGACTGTAACTAACTTCACTACAATAAAATAAAAGGTTTACGAAACAACTTCATAGAGTAGACTTTTTGTGTTTGACAATGTGTGAAAATTCACTCTCATATTTTTTCATAACGCGCCTTTAGTAGTATGTCTTTAAACACAGCTATCTATATAAATTTGGAAAGTAAAACATTATCTAAATACAAAATTTCATTAGAATCATTAGAGCCGCATCTGAAGAACGTATAGTATTAGATATACGTGAATTTTAGACCACAATCTCATTTGACCCTAAGCTAAGAAAAACGATTGGCTCTTAGATACAACTGCCAGAACAAACTGATAACTTAGCGACAGATGTTCTTTAGCAAAGTGAATAGTTGTTTTATTAATTCATTAATATTTTTAATAATTTAATTATTAAGAATACACTACCAATCTTATAAGCTACTTTAGTAATTATGTAAATTTTCAACAAAACGAATATATTATTATGATTAGATCGTCCGACTCTGGGATCTCATACCATCGTTGACATTACCACTTAACATGTGAGATTTACGATCAGTCACTATTCTATAATACATATTATAATTTTAAAATCCTCCTCCCCATGTTATGTGGTTTAAAAAGAATCCCAATATATTTTGCTAATTTATATGAAATAGACCAACACTGAAACATTTATGGATGGCGCCAAATATTGTCTTTTTAATATAAGTAATACTTTAAAAAAGTGCCGGTCAATACGTTACTTGAACCCTAAAAATAAAACAATGCGTGGGCCAAACAATGACAGTCGAGTCCGTCTGCAATTTAGATGTAGTACCTACTTGTCAAAATTGATACGAAAACGAGTTAAGGAAGCAATAATCAATTGCAGTTCAGAAATAGGTAAAATTAGTCATTGTTTTCACTACTGAAAACATAATCAAGGTATATTCTAAATACCTGTGAACATTTTGATGATAATTTTATAGTGAAATAAATAAATAAACAATTGAAGTACTTACAATTTAACAATAACGGCGTCGTCGTGCTGATCTGCGAGTAAAACGAAAGATACAGATTGGCTGGTCTCACACGGCCTCTAACGATGTGAGTTCAATTTCGACAATGAGCCTGAGTTTTCAGTGAAGGAAATCATAGCATGGTGATAGGGCACTTTCTAATGGTTCCCTGGCTAGCTACCATCCTCAAATTTTTTGACAAGCCACAGCCTACAGGTATGTTTCGGCTGCTGCGCCTGTAAGCTAGTCCCCCACTAGGCTTAGCGTCTTACCATTTTGGGCCACAACGTCACTTAATATGTACAAATCTTGTAATTCCTTAGAAACAAGCACTTTACTGAATGTTAACTGAAGGGTCATTGGTGATGGTTCATTGAAATGTGCAAAAATGCATAATATGGAACATCGGCGCTAGCCTTGCAGTGTTCTATCAATTGCTCTTTGGTAAATGTGAGCATGAGCCAGCCACTGTATGGGTCTCCATCCATATGTAGTCGATGTTCCATTTATCCACACAAAGCGCTTTGCATCTTCGATTATTATGCGAACCGCAAATGAATGGAACTCACTACCCGTGACTGTTTTTCCTGATTCATTTAACATAGTGGTCTTCAAAAGAAGAGTGAATCAGTTTTTACTGATCGATCCCGTACTATCCTCTGCCTCGTCTTCATTTTTCATCATATGTGACTGATGCTAAGCTTCGAGCAGTATATAATAATAATAATAAAAAAGTATAGAATACTGACCAGAAGAAGCACGTTCACAATAAGTGTGTTTAAGTATTTATATACGGCAAATATCAAAGGCAAAAACGAATGTGAACGCCAAAATCTCGAATTTAAATTTTTTGACAATATGTGCGAATTAAAAGACGAATCGAAGCACTGTAAAGTCATCTTAAAAGTCGATCGTGACTTGCCATATCGATCCTATTAGAAACCAAAACTCCCAAGGGAAGAATTCTGTCTAAGATCAACCTATACTAATTGTACGGATATATATAGATACCACTTTTGAACTAATGTTTCAATCGTGTCAAAGGCCCGAGGTAATCATTCTAGCAGTTAATTTAATATCCCGATCATTAGTAAATTGCCACAATCGAGGTCCATTCCAGAGCTTCCGTTTCTACGGAATAAACTGGACCACTTGATCCGCTCATAACAAAATGATCTTACAATTGATTCAAAGAATTTCTTTTATGTATACATAATAGATTCCTGTCAGCCATTTATTGATATTTCTATAAAAATGGGTATTTTAGATTATTCATCACAACATTCATCAACATATAAAACTGTTTTTTTTTCTATATTTTCAAACTAATAAAAGTTTCATACAAGACATATATTAACAACATATATGTTCATATCATATAATAGGTATATACGGTATTTTACATTTCAAAGTCATGGAAATATCTTGTCCTTCGCAACACCGTCATCTAACTTTATTGCTGTCAAATTTAACGTATATGTAGATCTAAAATTATTTTGAAGACGATAAATATTTAGTAAATACTCCAAAGTTATAAAAACGTTGTATACTGGCCTTGTGTAAGCTAACCTACGTGGTTAATTTAACCTGCACATCTGAACGATCATCATCATTGAGTTTAAAGTAGTAGTAGTACCTCAGTGATCATCATATATATTTTTTCACAATATTTGTAAAACGTCAAACTGCTTTTTTTTCTTACAGACAACAATTGGCTTCGGTGATCGAACCATTGATGAAGAATGCCCTGAATCAATATTCCTCTTCATAATGCAGGTACGATTTATCTACTCGCTTTTATGATTCTGCCAATAGATTCACACGAATAGAGTATTTTCTGCATTATGTATTTTATGCATTTTCCTAGTTATTATTTATAATCCATTTGACTTTTGCTTAATAACCAAACTATATTACATAAAAATGCCGGTAAAATTACACAATTTAGGGTCAAATAACATAGGATTATGAATTAAAATAAAAGAACCCAACATGACAGAACCCAAAAACTCAAAATTTACACTTTTTCCAGTTAATCCTTGGGACGGGTTTGTCCGGTATACTGACTTGTGTGGTGTACGCTAAGCTGACGCGTCCGGAGAAATTGTCAAGAGATGGCGTTGGTTTCAGTAAACGAGCTGTCGTGAGTATTACATTGAAATCTGATACTATCATTACATACTCATCGAGTATCAGTATTTATTTGTACCTATTTTTAAAAGAAACTTCTTAAACAGGTTCACTTTTAAAAATAGCTTATTAGTCGGTATTTATTTTTTAATAATGTGTAACGGTATTTGAATTGGTTTGGTATTGGTTATTGTTTTATAATGCATCACTAGCTAACCCGGGAAAATAGTTTTTAGCACATTATCGACATAGAATGTAAACACAATAAAACTAACAGCTACCATGTTAGTTGATCAGAATGTTGATAGAAAGCGCCTTCTACTTGTTAGGCACTTGGTTCCTTGACTCTCATCGTCAACCAAAATGTGCGTAATACTCCATGGGAGTCAGGTTATTAAATATATTTTCATTAGGAATGAAAAGTTTAAATTTAATCATTTTTTAATGGAACCATTAATTTTAAGCTATTTCTTCAAGAGCGGGGAACCTAAGCGTTAAAAGGACAATTAAGTCATTAATTTTGCATAAAAAAGTAAAGGAGATATGGTGTTTCCACAAAAACACACTTGAGAAATAATAGAGATACGTAAAAAAATATTTTCATAACAAAATTTATCTTTTCCAGGTAAGCATGCGTGACGGTCATCTTTGCCTGATGATCAGAGCATGGGATCTTAACTACGACCACATCATTAATTCTGAATTTACAGCTCATTTTGTAAGCACCAGAAGGTACTATTAAATCGATATCATTCTTGGCCTTGAGAAGTGTCAGAGTTTAAAAACAGTTTGTTTTGACTAGTGCTCTTATGCTTTAAGGGTAAATTGCGTAGGAAATGAGTTAGTATCTTATTTAAGACCTAATGGTTCAATCAGTAGGTACGTATACCTAGGAATTTAAATAATTATTTACGAGCATTTTTAGCTTTTCAATTAATTGTAAATGAACCAGTATCGTTTTATCACTTATGTTGAAAGCTGATGCTATTTCCGATTTGGTTTGAGATCAATCTGCTGCCAATATAATGGCTTTCAATTCATCGTTATCGACATTTCTCTTCGGTCTGCCACGGAGCTCATTATTGAGATCAAAATTTCTAGAACAAAAGCGATCAAATAAAAAACGTACTGTGCATTCATTTTATTACGGTACCCTGGTCCTGGGTCCATCGTTCCATCGTCCATCGAGTACGTCGTTGATATTGCGAGCCGTCTGTGCATTACAGCATTGGTGCCATGACGGAACTCGTATTCAAATATAATGCGGAATGTAAAATTTTCCATGGTCACAAAAACAGCGATATATATCTAAGAAAAATCGAACTGTGTGAAAACAAATAAACAGCTGATTTTTTTAAAGAAATTTCATAGCTAGTATATTATAAAATTAATTTGAATTTGGAATTCTAAGTAGAATGATAAATATCGATCTTTACACTAGCCTGGAAAGGAAATGTTGTTATCCACAGGACTAAAGAAAATGAAGTGATCCGCTACTACGCTGAAACCCTGACTTTACAGCAACGTCAATTTCTCCTGTGGCCGGTTACCCTCGTACACGTCATAGACAGCAAGAGCCCACTGTACCACTACGGGCCAGAGCAAATAACTTCCAGCAGGTACTCACGGTAACTAACAGAAGATATATTGTTCCTTACTGCGTATACGAATCACAGCTTACTAATATTCAACTCTCAAACCATTATAGATTAACTACTAAATATCCTAGTTGTGTACAATGATAAAAATAGCGCCATCTCTGTGTTATTTCGTAAATTATTGGGGCATTTACTTTAATGTTAATTACTTAGTTACGGGGCAAATTTTAACAATAATATACAGTCAAACCTGGGTAAGAGAGAACTGGATAAGTGAGAAAACGCTATAAGTGAGAGTAATAGTCAGGACCCGTCATTTTAAGCTCCCAAAACCTCTATTAGCGAGAAACAGAAACCTTTGTAAGAGAGAGTCGTTTTTCCCTCATGGACCTCCGTAAGTGAGACTGCTACTTATCTATATCTCTATAAGCGACAATCGAGATTTATTTATTTATATTATTTAGGAGGAGCAAATGACAAAACAAATTACAAATTTAACATCTGCTATTTTATGACTCATTCTTAACTTTCGAGAAACTTCCTACCATTGTTTTTGTATTGTTTTCTCGTCAATATTGTACCTATTCTATTTCGTGGAACTAAATAACGTTGTTATTTTATCGTATTCTTTTCGAATGAACACGTGTGCCTGTGTACCGTCCTGTTTGTCGGACTTACTCAGTTTATCGTTAATCAATTGCGAATAAAAGTTCTGTTCTGCATCATGTCAAAACGGAAAATTAAAGTACTGTCATTAAGTGATAAACTTAAAATAGTGAATGCGTTTCAATTATTATTGCTGCGTACCTCTAAAAGAGAGAAACGCTACCCATGTACTGCATTAGGGAGAAACTCGGGTTAGTGAGAAACCTCTATAAGCGAGAATGAGATTGTGCTCCCTTGAACTCTCGCTTATCCAGGTTTGACTGTAATTTATCTTTACTACCTAAAACATACTGAAATAGATTAGAATTACCATTACAAGACAGGCACAAGATCTAACACAAGAAATATCTAAAAATAAAGCAGAAGCCATTATCGTGTTTCAATGTTAATTTATATATCACCTCAATAATAGAGCAAAATCTTTTCCCTTCTGAGACTTTCTTGCCAGTTCATTTTACCACTTCAGAGGCAATAGAAAATTCATATAATTTTATTCACACAGTCTACCGTATTTTAAAAGTATTCATCTAAATTAAATGAAATTAGAATGATTTCTCGCTCACAATATATTTCGTAATATTTTTCCAGTTACGAGATAACTGTAAGTCTGAAGGGAGCGTCTGCCTCAATGGGTACTTTCACACAAAGCCAGACATCATATCTACCGCGGGAAGTGTTGTGGGGCTATCGGTTTCCACCAGTCATCAAGTAAGGATTCAGCCTTGTCTATTTCTATATTAAAATGTTAAAATAGTATCTAGTTTTCTCAAAGGCTTACTGTTTAATTAAAATGTATAAAGTTCAAGAGATTGTTTGCTTGTTTGAATGCATTAAATCCCAGGAACTACCAGTCAGAATTGAAAAAAAGTAATATGTATATATGGATTTTATAGCCTATATATTGAAGACGGTTGTAAGAAATATAACTTCACGGTACGATTCCAAGGAGCGAAGCAGTAACTATGTACAATTACGCTTGTGTTAGTGGCCGTGCGGTAAAGAGTTATTAGTCGGATAAATTTAACACGGGTGAAATCATGGGGCACAGCTAGTATAATATATAGATTTTTGGATTTATCGTTAGCAATTATAAAGCAGATATAGCCATGTTTCAAATCAGTCGTAGCTATGGTCTTCATAAAATTTAAATAAAAGCTGGACTTTAAATTTAGTGTACATTTTATGAATTCAGATTTTATCCTATTAGATATTAATTTAACAACATCTTTATCAATTTTCAGATACGATAACCGAAAACAGCAGTATGTGATTGACCAAAAGAAACTGGATGCTACGGAACCTGTCGATACACCCTATTGCAGTGCTTATGAGTTACGCATGTAAGCATTACGGAATCTCAACTCGCTCTTTTTATTATCTTTATAAGTTAACGTTTCACTATAAATAGAATCACGTATCGATGTGATACACTAAGCCTAGAGCAGTATTCCCAGATGCACTGGAATTATGGTAGATCTATTTTTACTTAATTCCCTGTCAACAGTATTAGTACAGTGTTCTCCGAATACTATATTTTTACCTAGTCGAAAATTGGTCTGATGAGGTAAAAATTAACGCGGTGCGAGGTGTTTGCCGACAGATTTTCAACTTGAGGTAACTGTCCAGTTGTTTACATTTACTATGTCACGGGTTTCATCACGATGTTTCCTTTCAATAAAAACTCGGGTTTCTTGTACGATGCTGATCGACGTTGATCGTCACAGTATTCGAGCAATTCCACTGATTCACAGTCGCTCTAAAACCTGTGGTTCGGTTCTACGTACATTACGTCATAGGGTTTGATAAATAATGATTAATCAATTCATTCTATAAATACTCATTCCTGTGAAAATAATCATAACATAAGTTTATTTTTAGTTTTTCAATCTTCATGCTGACATATAGGTACAGTAGTCAATAACTTTATAGACATTAGTACTAGTCGTGACCCACGGTTTCGCACGTGTTAAATTAAGTTAAAGTTGTTTTCACGTCTCGTACTTGCCAGATTGCTTAACGTTAATGATTACAGCTCTGCTTCTTAGGATCTCAGTGTGCACTTATACAGTGAATAACCTTACTCAAAAAATATGCTATAAAATGTTAAAAGAATTTCTCAAAATTGACTGGTAGTTTCAGAGATAAGCGCATTCAAACAAACAAACAATCCCTTATGGTTTATTAGATTACGATTCTTTCCCGGATTTTCTTTTCTCAAAATTTTAGACCCGCTTTAAGTGTTTATTTATAATTTGGACAAACCGCGATCGTTTAAAAAGTGTTATTTCTCTTCTAATTGTTGCAGGAATACAAATGACAATAATGATGTAGCGCCCAAATGTCCTGGAACTCCTGGCAGCTTTAGCGATAAGATATCAGCATTCCACCTCGAGAGGTCATCATCCTTCAGAAAGAAAACGACGAAATAATAGTGTATAACGCATATATTTATTAGTATCATTAAAATATCATGCTATTTCACGTTTCTCATTATTTTCAGCATCGTAAAGCGGTTTTAGTTCCAAATTAAAGCTGTAAATAATTAAATACTTATATTGAGATACCTTAATTATAATATTGATAGGAGAAAAAAAATACTTCACCAGGAATGTCTATCAAGCAAAAAATAAATGTGCATAGCCAAGAAATACTCATGCTTTGGTAAAAAAGGATAACCATCTTGTGTAAATTATAAATTTTGCAGATGGTGTTGTTTTTACAATATTAAATATTCACATATAAATTTAGTATAGTAAACTTATGGATTTGCACGTCTTATTAATTCATCCCCTTAGACGAAATGTGTGTTCTAGTTGCTTCTTATACCAAGTAGATATTTTATATTCATCATAATGCAGGTGTAGTACTTACTGGTGAAGCCGTGAAGTGAGTTATTTTTTATGTAAAATACAGAAGCCTTAATTTGAAAAGTAACATTGAACCCAGACTTACCACAAATTTGTTTAATTCTCGCGGTAATTGACTTCAAGATACTATAAATCTTAATTAAAAGCTCTTGCCGTTAAACGAACAATGTTGGTATCTTTAAATGATATTTTGCAAATTTCTCCAAAGAAACAGAATAAACGTAGAAGCAACAATAAAACTATTTACCAAATTAAGTCAACGTACTCAATTTCTAGGTTAATATTCAATCAAAACACTTCAAAAGTAGGTGTATTTGTTCCTTATCACATGTAGGATAAAGGTGTGAACCTTATCTTTGAGATAAACATATTGTCGGTGATACATTACGTGTTTTGAGGCGATCCATTCAAGTTTTAGCATAAGAAACAAGTGTATTATAGTTAAACAATATATCTGTAAAGTGTATTTTGAAATAAAAGTTTTCAATCTTGACAAATTTGTTTGAACGTGCTGTCGCAAAACTTCTCTCATTATATCCCCTAGCAGCAATTTCCATCTTTATTACTAAGTTCTCTTCGGAATACCAAAGTGTAAGCAATAACCTAAGAAAATGAACAACGAACCAGAAAGACGTGGCAGTAGATCTCGTGCATTAGAAAGATCTCTTAGCTATTCTGAAGCCATAGGCAATGGCTCGGGCAGATCTTCAATTGAAATACCAAGCATGGTCAATACCGACGTCTATACTAACGAAGAGTTGAAGAAGCATTACAGGATATCGCAAACTTACGTTGAAGGAAAGGAAATTGCATTTCCATCAGGCATAACTAATAACGAAAGTAATGAAATACCGACACAGGTGGAAATGTTTGGTACATCCTCGCAGTATTCCAGCGAGGACGAGCAGACAGACCCAGGCTTAACCATGACTATAGATATAGAAGATAGTGCCAAGAGTTCCGATATTACAAAGAAAATTTCTAACAGTTCTACTCAGCCTATGATGGGTTCTGAACAAAGAGCTGATATTTATGACAGGATCGAAGTAGACGATAGTGTGTTTAATGACCACGATACTATTGGACCAGCTGCTGTTGGTTATTCGACACCGTTTAGTAAGAGAAAGAAGAAAGGAACCACACATAGGTTAGTGTTATGCTCAGTTTTAAAAAAAAATTAATACTGCAATTATAACAATAGGCCTTAAGATTAAGATTTTAATTTTTTATAAAGAAGACAGACATTCTGTTTTAGAGGTGTAAGGTCAAATCATATATTCAGACTTGAGACACCCAAGCCAACCTCAACTGTAAGTGGTGCACCCTGCTGAATAACGAATGAGAAAATGACGATAGCCGGTTGGTAGGACTGTACAGCTTCACTGGGTCGCGCTCATAATGTATAATTATGGTGAAAAGCCCGTCATATTAAATCGCTCACGCACAACGTGTTTCAGGATCAGCCCTTGCATAGCCCGTTTCTATTTACTCAAAATAGCATGTAAGTTACGCCTTGCGAAGGATTGTTGAACTCTCGGTGATAGCTAATGTTCTTGTATTTCACTGTGCTTAACTACAAACAGTAAATAATGCAATTCAGATACTTATATAATAAAAGTATATTTAAGCTTATATAGAACTAGAGGTGCGCCCGCGGCTTCGCACGCGTTTGTTACGTAGTAATTATATACAAAAAGTAATTTTATTTTTAATCATGTTATTGACAATTCTTTTTGCCTATGAATTTTGTAATGATATGTACTTCCCGTTAAAAAATTATATCAAAGTTGGTTGAGAATTAATGGCAAGTAATTTTATTGATTTTTTGTTACTATTTCTAAAAGTGTTATTGAAATAAAAATGACATGTATAGACAGAACTAGAGATTTATTAATTAATATATATGACGTGTTGGTAAAGATAAATGAAGAGTATGTGTAGTTCATGTGTGATTAATAATTGCCTATCAACAAATCAATAAAAATTTCAACATTATTTCGTCATTCAAAGTTTCAACCATTACTTTACACCCTTAAATGATGAATTTTCATAAACTGAAGAGTATGCGTGCTAAATTTCAGGTCAATAGACATATTATGTCTTCATAGTTCTTTTTACCCATCAAACTTTCAGCTGCTAAACTTAAACCCTAAACTGATGAATACCTATATATGCTGATATAATTATTATTTTAATTTGTTATTTTAATAAAAGAGTCTAAATAGGTAAAAAATTTCAAGAAAAAAGGCAATATTTTCACCCGACCTATACAAACTTTCAACCCCTATTTATCACCATTAGAGGTTGAATTTTCCAAAATCCTTAATGAGTGTCGACATCACGAAAGGAGTAACTATACTCAATTTCAAGTTAATCGGACATATCATTTCGGAGATATTGTGATGAGTGATATTTCGCTTTTATATATATACATAAATTGATAAAATATTCCTGATATCCATTACTTTTTTGTTTGGATTATCTGATATCAATGAAAAGAAACTCGAAGGCACGAGAAAGGCAAGAGAATAATGTTAACAATGTTTGCCAATACGCAAATATTCTTGGAGATTGCTCTCTTCTTGAAGCAGTTCGACTGCTGATCGCAGCCAAATAACCTTATGTTCTGTTCTTGCGGTAAGTGGGGTTTAAAGGGCGGTTTAAGTTTGGTAACGCGTTAGTGATACCTTTGATGTTACTTCGGTGACCGCTTAAAATTAGGTGGGCTGTATGCTTGTTTGCTAGCTTAGTTGCATAAAAACACACAATAAACTTACATGTTGGTTAAGGTTGTAATTTACATTGAGAAGATGCCTTCGTAATGCGAAGTCTACAGGATATTACTATCAGATGTGACTGTAAATTACAAATGGAATACTAGATCACGTTATTTCCAATTATTATCTTATCGAATTTTTCTTTAAATTGTTATCAAAACGGCAAGATATGATTCGAATCATAATATGTTTGTTATATTTAGTTATATCCTTAAAAATGGAAATCCAGTCATATTAAAACCTGCTATAAATATTATGTTACTAGAATTTAAACATATAATTATTATTTTTCCATATAGCCTTAAATGGTGTATCCCTACCAGCCTGCTCCAATTTTAGGTAGTTGGGTTCATTAATCCAAAACAACGTTGACATTTACGGGGCCTTGAAGAATTGGATAAATGCAGGTAGGATGAAATGGCGATAGGTTTCGGGATCACATTTGATTCACAAATTCCTGTGAAACTTAAGGGAAATGTGCATAAAACCTTTATAAGCCTGAGGTGACGTATACTCGTATTTCTAAGTGATGGGTAACGAAAGAGACGAATGAAAATAGATTACATGTGGCAAAGATGCGAATATTAAGATTGATGTGTGAAATAGCTAGAATGGATAAGATTATAAATGAGTATATCAGAGAAAATCTGAAAATACCACCAGTAGCAAAGAAGTTGCAAAGTAATAAGTTAACGTAGTAAGGGAATATCTTGAGGACGGATTGTTAAGTATGAAGATAGACGGATATAAGAGCAATGATAGCTAAGCGTTAGCATGTATAGACATAGCATCAGTCAACGTGAGTTCGATCTCTGCAATGAGCCTGAGATTTCGGTGAAGGAAAACATCATGATGAAACCGTAGCATGTTGGTAGGGTATAACGATAAAAAGAAGATTGTACCCAAGAAGGTATGGATGGATTACTTAAGGAATTATGTGCGTATAAAATATTTAAATACTGAGATGACAGCTGATAGAAGAGTAGAAGAGAAAAACATATTTTGCCGACCCTACTTAGGTTGGTAAGAAGTTGTCATGACAATTATATACAAAATTTTAACAGCATTATCATACGCGTTAATAACATTTAAATAAAATAAATGTAAATAATCTTCTGTAGACTTCGACTTCACACAAATAGTTATGTCTGGCTTGAAGACTGTCTGATCCTGTATAGCAATCTGTGACACGAATATTTCTTATTGTGGGCGGCGACATCCGGCTTTTCGACTTTCCAAAGCATGGATCATGACTCCAGCCCTAATAGCGACGATAGTATTTGGCGCATTATTACTGGTTACCACGGACTTTGTTCTCAATGTCCCATTCTTGCATTACATCTTTCATATACGAGTATTCGAAAAGATTTGACGCTGTTGTTCCGTCGGGATATAGTACGCAGTCTAGTATCGTCGATTGGATTTTACGGGCCTGTACATAGTACGCTGTTATAAAGATGAAATGTCTTTATTGAGCGAAGCTCACTTATCTTTAGTAAGGCATATAGATTGAGCAGCCACTTCTTTTAAATTAATTTAAAATGTAACTTCTTTCTCCTATTTGCTCGTGTATATCTTTAGGTAAAAGGCTATCAGAAACTGACTTAATGCCACTAGTCATTACTGTCACTGTTGAGTTAACTTTGGTAACCTGAAGATTACGGGGCATAATACATTGCGTATGGCTTACTAACTAAGACTACTGCCATGAACACTGTGACAATTCTATACAGTCCTTGACTACTAGACTACGTAGATTTTCTATCACAACCCAAATCCGTGCAAAGTCATAGAAACTCTTACGAATTGTTTTTATTGCAGACGCAGGGCAGGTCGACCCGTTCGATCTAGGAGAGCTGTTTATAAAAATGGTGAAGAAAATGTACCAGTAAGAAGTAACATTCCTGCGAAATCTTTAAAATACATGAGAGACTATGTTACTACAATAGTAAGTTATTCTTATTTACAATGTTATTCTCGTAATAAATAATACAAACCATAATTGTGAATTCGAGCTAGAATGTGGTACAAGTTTGTTCTTCATGTAAAACTGCGGCCGCATCAGCGTCTATTACCAAGAAGCACTGTGTGCCGAAGTTTCGTATGATTTAGTTGCTAAAAAGTTAACGCGCTAATGTGGTGGTCATGTTGTCAGCTCTTTTTTGTGACAGTACAGTTACTGTCGCTGGCCCCTGGTCAGCTGGATATATACTGGCTGATCCCCAAACGCGACAAACTAAAAGAGAGTATCCAGTCGGGAACAGATTCCTAATATATCCCGCTTTATTAGTACATTGTCTGATACTGGAACGCGACTCACCTTCGGGAACAGATTCCTAATATATCCCGCTTTATTAGTACATTGTCTGATACTGGAACGCGACATACCTAAGCGTGCCACTATGGTGAATGTTACACCTGGTATAATATGGCAGGGTTCACAGCCATACGATAATTATCGTACATGTACGACAATTTCATATCGTAAGATATACGATAGCACAAATTTCATTTATGGGAATGCAGATGCAATGCTTATTTATAATTGTTTCTTAAATAACGAGCATAAGTACTGCAGGATTAGTTAGTACATTGTACCTATGCGTCACTATCTGGCTAGGATGTTTATCCGTCTCACTCATCTTGTAAAAAGGCCCTGGCTACCTGTCTTACTCAGATCTCGTTCCCACGGGCAACTTAAATATTTGGGCTTAGAGAAAGACTAGCGGATATTAGACGCATTTCCATTACTTAAGTAAAAATAAATAGATTGAAATAAAGTTTCTGTAGAAAAAAATGTTTTTTTCTTTATATAAGAAATAATCTAGCAAGTGTACGTGTATATATTTTGGAATTCAAATTAAATACGCCAATATACGTATATTTTTTTCAGTACTGTCAATTATAGTTAGGCGATTTAATAATCTTGAGTATTGGTTGTGAAACAAAAGCGACATTTTCTTTAAAATTGAGGTAGTTATGTTTCAATTTACAGAAATATTTTTCAGGGTTACATTACAGATAAAAAACATAGAATAATAAAGATTTGTAGTCTTTATCTATTTTCTGTTACTCAAAAAATCATTGCAAGGTGTCTAATTTCTTGATTTGTTAATTGACTATAATTTCCAAAGTACATATATAAGATTTTTTTAATATTTATCTGATTATCGTCACAACATGGGCTAATAACAGTCGAACATCCACTTCCGGCTTAACATCAAATTCTGGGACACTATGTTTAGTAATAATAAATCAACCAGTGTATAGTGTATTTACACTACACTGAATCTAGAAAAATATTATCAAAAGTTACGTAAATCTAAAACTACAAAAACGATTAAGAAAACTACTTTTAGATTTATACTGAGACTATTATCGTTTAACGCCATCTATGATTTCAAGCCGTAACCACTTACTATATTCGCAGATTAATAGCAAATGGCGGTTCATCATTTTATTGATATTCTTCGCTCATTTCGTATTTTGGTTCATATTCGCTGGCATTTGGTATGCTGTTGCCACATCCTACGCTGATGATATCGGCGACGGCAAGGAGCATTGCGTCACGGGAACATCGTCCTTTGCTGGTCTTCTACTCATGACTGTAGAAACTCAGGTATTTACTTGTTTTATTTCCGTCACAGCTAGACTCGGATCACAGTCATAAAGCAACATGCAGACTTCATTCATGGTGCAGATGGTCCATCCACTTCAAGTGAGCAATGTGCAAAAATTGAAAGAGCTTGGAAGAATTATGAATAATAAATCTCTGATATTGACAAATTCATAATCACCCTAATCACTGCAGCGTGTCACGTTTTTGAATCAACCATATTCATACATGTAACAGTTTTCGTCGAGATCTTTTTATGCTGACACGATGATAGCAATTGTTATGAAAACTCACGGCCGGTGATATCCATAAGGAGATAGTAACAGGACTCCTTTCATAATGTGTATTTCAGTGGCATGGTTTTATTTTAGACAGAGAATACATTTTTTACTGATTACAGATGACCATTGGCTACGGAGTAAGATATCCCAACGAGGAGTGTCCTGAAGCAATAATTATTATGGTGTTTGAGGTAAAGAATTAGTTTCTAAACTAGGTATACCTACTCATAATGTAATAATAACTCATTTGCATTCTTAGCAAGGCCTTACAGCGCCAAACTCAAATTAATACCAAAATTACAATAAATCTCAAAGATTGAACTCGTCCGTACTCTAAAACAGCTCGGCGCGTAATAAACGCTCTGCACAGCTCACATGCCAGCATATTGCGTTTCTATTAAATAATGCTTTTAAAATCGAAATCTACCCACATATTTTAGTATTGTATGGAATAGTTTCCGAAATATATTATATAATGTTTCCCATAAAATTTTAATATAATATGACTTTACAGATAGTTGCTGGGACAGCGCTCTCCGGTGGATTATCTAGTTTACTATTCACTAAACTAGTGAGACCTAACAAGCACGTGCCCTCTGTTGGATTTAGCAAGAAAGCTTCTGTAAGTAGCGCTTTATAGTAGCACGTCATATTGAAAACACTGTATCAGATGGTAAGCAAAATACAATCGAAGAAAAACGGCGAATATCGAGAGATCGGCTATCTATCGACAGTCGTCGATGTCATGCCAGCCTGTAAGTCTCCCGGCAGTTGGATATACACAAGCTGATCCCGAAACGTGACAAACCAAAAGAAACAAATGACGGGTTTATCACCATGTGCATGGTAGTCACGATCCAGTCTGGTATATAAATTACGAAACAATGTGTACTCACCAAGGCCGATGGCAGCTAACTAGCGTGTAGGCGATGGTGCTGGGTGCGCGCGGTCGGCGAGTGCAACGTAGATCACGCGGTTGCCCCGTGTTGCACCCAACACTATATATTTAGTCGCCACCTATAGGCGGCTGAAGGTAACTGTTACCGAGCTTATGCGGTGTAATTTGAACCACACTTCGCACAAGTTTTAGTAGTTTATTAATTTTCAAAATTATCCACGGACCCAACAAAATATGTTTCAGGTTTGCCTTCGCGATGGTGAGCTTTGCCTCATGTTCAGGGTTTGGGATCTCCTCCACATGAATATGATTGGAAGCACAATAACCGCATACATGTTGAAACCTATACGGCAAGTATGCTCACATCTTA
Source organism: Saturnia pavonia (assembly GCA_947532125.1). Lineage (NCBI taxonomy): Eukaryota > Metazoa > Arthropoda > Insecta > Lepidoptera > Saturniidae > Saturnia > Saturnia pavonia. The sequence goes on along the minus strand of OX383919.1, from coordinate 11,196,380 downwards.
ACATCTGACTTCTACGGCAAAGTTTTTTGCTTAATCAAAATTATTAATCATACTAATATTATAAATGTGAATGCAGATTTGTTTGTTACGCTTTCACGCGAAAACTACTTAACCGATCATCATAAAACTTTGTACACATATTCTTGGAGGTATTAAAAGTAATATAGGATACTACCACGCGAGTGAAGCCGCGGGTAAAAGCTAGTAAATTATATTTAAACGTAGAGAAGGCACACTGTAACCTCTAAACGACTGTCATTAAATATTCATGAAGCTGTAGTTTTACCTGTACATATACAACATATATATACACGTACATAATATAACATTATATATATACGTATAACATATAACATGACGTAAAAAGTATGTATGTTTGCTCAGATTTAACTCAAAAAAGATTTTACCGATATTTATGAAATTTTGCCAGTCTATGAATTGTCAATAATACGCCTACGAGACGAAACTAGTAACTGCATAATAAGCCGCGTGTGGATTCGTAGGACACCACTTGTTATTACAATTTTAAAATAACTCCGAGTTTGATTTTTTATTAAAGATTTTTCCGAAACCTCAGTTAAATGAAACAGATATATTCTCCTCATATTGAATACTTTATTATAATCATAGTTACAGGGACTAAATAATACGTCAGAATAAAGTGTTACAACCTAATTTTCAAATTAACATAGATTAAAATAAGATGTTGACGTTATTTAACCAGGACCCTAGAAGGCGAGATGGTGCACAACTACATACATCAGTTGAAGCTGAAGGAAGCCCGTGCGTTTCTGCTGTGGCCAATCACAGTGGTACACGTCATTGACGCGGAAAGTCCACTTTACGACTTCTCTGCCCAGGACATGATGGATTACAGGTTAAAAGTATTTCCCGCGTTTTACATTACTTTTTATCCTTTTTAAAAACGTGATATATAAAAAAGTATAATAATTTAATATTTCTCAGAAGTGTTTTTTCCTGGGACCTCAGATATACGTTAATTCTTCATAACGATTAATGATCCAAACATAATTTTAAAACTGATATTCCTCATTATTGCTTAATAATTAACCATAAACAAATCGTTTAAACATAATATTTTCTTTAAATATAAATAATTACATAATTTTTGCATTTTAAATACCATATGTTAATGCTAATGAAAATATAGTCAAAGCGCCATCTATTAACAATTTGTTTAACTAACATGACAACTGTTATATTGTTTGCATTCTTTATTTAAATATCAACTTTTTTGCTTATTAGTCTTGTAAGTCTGAAATTTTGCAAACGATTTAATATATTTCGATCAGATTATAATAGAGAAATGAACAAGAAACGTTTGAAATCAATTACAAATTCGTATCGAATAGACAACAATAATAAGATCATAAGAGAATCAGACAGACAAAAATAAGTTAATATTGTATTGTCATCTAGTTGTGAGTCATGTTCAAAATTTCAAGCAATTCGCTCATCGAAGCGTTAGTTAGAAATTAACCACAAAATTCCACCAAACCATACAAACAAGAAAGGGAGTTAAAAAAGCCTGGTACAATAAAGACTGACCCCAGAACTGTCATTCTGTTGAGCGTGGTATATAATAAGCTGCAGTGATCACTTAACTTCAGGTGGACTGTATGCTAGATCGCTAGTTCGCGTTGAAACGTATTCAAATTTTGATAACAGTTATTGTCGGCACAGATTCGAGATAGTCGTGTGCTTGACTGGTTCCTCGAAGAACATGGGGACGGTGACGCAGAGCCGAACATCGTATTTATCGAAAGAGATCATCTGGGGACACAGGTTCAAGAACGTATTACAGTAAGTAAGATTTTTAAATTTATTGATTGGCCACAATTACACCTGATGTTAAGCGACGATGTGGCTCAAGATGCTAACACGTTAAGCCTAGTGGGGAACAGGCTATCAATTGTAGCAACCGAAATACACCCATAGGTGCTTGGAGACAGATTTTTAACTTCAGGGTGTTAATTAGCTAGGCGTGTATTAGAAAATGCCTTACCACCATGCTATGATTTCATTACGATATTTACCTTGTAATGATTGTATTATCAATCATTTTTTATCTCTTCATTATATATATTTATTTCACTTTATTAGATTTCTCATTTATTCATTTATTGTGTTTATGTTCCTTTCCGAAGGCATCTCATCTATAGGTAATTTATTATTTTAAATATTGTATTACAAACTTATTTTACGATTTATATATAGAATAAGTAGGTCGTATATATTGTATTTTGGCTGAAGAACTTTTTAAATTTAAAATATGAACAAGACGGCAAAATAATGGAAAACTTGACGGATCGATTCGGACTGACGGGAGAGACACGGATCGCTAAAGGAATTGTACAATCTGAAATGAGAATTGTATAAGTTTATTGATATTTACTATTATATTTATTATCTTGACTCACACATATTTGTCTGGAGTCGATAAAACTTGTTTTGTTATAATAACAAGAGACCTTTTGAATTATAACTAGTATTCTAAGGAGTTGGAACCTTTTACTAGAAATTATAAACGAATTAAAAACCTGGCGGATACATTCAATCATGCTGGCTTGAGGAAGCAGAAATAATAATGGAACTGAATGGAGTTTATTGAAACATAAGCGTCTCACGACGCAATTTCATTAACAGATCTTGGACGGATATATTAAAAACCTGGACATTTTTTTATTGGTGAAAGTGTTACTATAATTAATAGATTTAATAAGGTACTCTATTTTTATATATCTGATAATGTAAATGCCTTCGGATTACACATATTAATCTATTTTCCATTTTCATTTCCATAACTTCTTTTAATATATTTATTTTCTGTTACATTATATTTATTTAATTGTCCACGTGACAACCTTCAACAAAATCTCAGGCTCATTGCAGAAATTCTAACTCACGTCCATCGACGCAATACCCGTGAACGCTACCAATCAATAAGCAATAAGCCCAACATACAGTGAATACTAGTCACGCCAACATCGAGTAGAATATTCAACTTTGAAGAATTTAGTATAGTGTATTTTAAACTGACAGTATGTAGATAGTACCGTTCAAAATTAAATAGCCAAATAGAAAATGGTTTTAACTTTCGTCACCGAAACTGCAGCCACTGCTCATATAGCTCCCGATGCCAATACACTTTCTTCTCACCACCAAAACATGAATATACGAGGTAGGGTAACCGAATTTATTTGCATCAAAGTTTCGATGAAAACCGTTTACCGCACTGGTGTCCGATGAGTGACCCAATCATAATCAATTTTAAATATTTTTATAATTTATAAAACCCGCATGTAGACAGCTGAACCTGAGATCCAGTGGCTCTTTAAAAATATATTTTTTTTTATTATTGTAATTGTCATTACATAATATTAGGCGAGACTGTCGTCAATCAATGGAAAAAAAAACTTAAAATATTTGGAGTTTGAGTCCTAATGAGCCAAGCATATTTGGAAGTAATGACAGCCTAGTGGTAGCGGAGAAGGACACTGCGTTGATAGATATGAGTTCAAGCCCTACAATGTGTCTGAGCATTTGAAAGGAAACCATTGCGATGAAGCCATGGCATGGTGTAGGACATTTTTTAATACTCGCCTGGATAGCTACCACCCTCAAGTTGAAAATCTGTCGGCAAGCACCTAGAGGTGTCTTCTGTCAGCTGCTCGTGTATGCCAGTTCATCCATTAAGCTTGGCGTGTTACCATCTTAACGCTAGAAGAGAAATATTTTTTACTAAAAACTGATTTATCTAATTACAGTTATTCAAAGGAAAATGAAGCGTATGTAATAGACATTGATAACTTGAACACAGTGGAACAAGTTGAAACTCCACTCTGCAGCGCCAGCCGCCTGAAGGAATTCGAGGAAGATATCAAAGCTTCCACAAACCTATTGTCTACCTTAAGCTCCGTGACACCGACTAATCTCTCTCTTAGCCAAGAAGACTCCTCGACTTTGTCCAAATTTGAAGATTCTCTACCTTCATCGCCAACTTTAAATAGAACTGGCACTCAGAAGAGTTTAGGATGGAATTTCAAAAGATACTATCCAGAGAATGACACTAAGAAAGAATGATATGAACATGCCTCGATAGGATTGTATATATAAATTATTATCCAGGTTGCTAATAGATTTCTTTATGAAATACTCGTACAGTCAGTGGTGAGGCAAGATCTAAATTTGAAGTGGACAGGAAAAAATTTGCAAGACCCGCTTTACTTATGTATGGGAATCCCGGGTGAATGGTTTCTTTTTAGTGGTATCTGTAAAATTGCTCACGTTACTAGGTGCGGGGCTTTCAGAAATGTCGGCTCTGTGGGATTTGCATAATACATACATACATACATAAATCACGCCTCTTTCACAACGGAGTAGGCTGAGACCACGTCTTTCCACTTGCTACGATCCTGACATACAACTTTTGCTTCCTCAACATTCATCAATCTTTTCATGCATGCTCGTCGGTTTAGAGTACTTACTCTTGACCTGACCTTTCTTCAAAACGTCCCCGATTTGATCGTGGAACCTTCGTCTAGGCCTTTCACTTCCAACGTTCCCAATTACACTCATCTTATAAATCTGTCTAGTCAATCTTTTTTCATTCATCCACTTTGCTTTCTTCTTCTTTTATTTGCTTAATACTAGTAATATATAAAATACTCGAGATGGGGCACCTAAACCCAGGAGGCCCTCGCCTTACGCCGCTTGTGTTTATACTCGGAATATTATGAATTTGTTTTAAGTTAGGAATATTATTATTAATTACGATTCATTAAAATATAGCCTATCAATTATGGAATGACGTATGCTCCTCGTTAACAAAATTTCATCAATATCGGTCGTGGAATAATAAAAATGAATTATTTGAAATATTATTATTACCTATTACAATCTTAAAAACAGAAATCAAACTATAATAAAAAAGTTTGAAGTATTTTTAAGTTTTTTTTTATTTACTTTTGTTTTATTACTTATGTTATCAAAATTCGTAACTTTGTATGCTATTGCAATAAACTTCAGATAAAGGCAAAGAATCAGCCAGTTTATATCCAGCTGCCGAGAGGCTAGCATCTCGCCATGACAGCGGTGACCGTCGATGGACTGCCTATTTCTCGGTGATAGCCGTTTTGTTTAACATCAGATACAGTGTCGTCACTGCCGTGAATATTTGTTTATTCACAGTGTAAGACCAACTGCATATGAAACAAATACATTTAATAAATATGCTCTAACATAAACAAGCGGGGTCGCGTTGAAAAGCTAGTGTAACTTTACAGTTTTACACGAAGCGTGCGAAGTTGTCATAACAGAAAAACATAAAAACCTCACATAAATATAATTAACCGAATTTCGCCGCATATGGAACTAACAACCAAGTGTTAGTATATTTAGATCTGAAACTAACATATGTTTTTTTTACTAAGAATTAGTAAGGTTCCGTATCTTTCATTCTTGTTAATTCATGTTCAAGCTATCATTAAATATTAACAGCGAATTCACAGTTAGCTTGGGATGGATATTTCGCGTTACATTGGTATACATAATAATACCCTAATAAGCCTAATAATAATATAAGTATTTAATCAGACACAATTTACAATACATATTAAAACTATATTTTAGTGAGTGACATCGACAATTTGGTCAATTTTTTTTAATAATATCTCGGCCCATTGACTGTATTGTACCTCTTGATAAGCTCAGTGCAATCAAAAAACAACGGCGACCACCAAGAGATCGAAATCCATCGGTGGTCGCCGCTGTCATGCCGGCCTGCATAAATATTTCTTCACGTTATGCTTAAAGGACCCGATGTTGTAAGAAGGCGAGAACACATTGGCAGGGAGATGGTTCCACAGTTACACGGTATAACAAAGATAAGACATAGAGAACTTTTTAGTTCATGCCGAGATGGAGGTTGCCGTAAAACTGTGATTCCTAAGCTCAGCGCGTATGGATCTATTGCAGAAAGGAGAGGAGGGAATTATATTGAACAGCTCTTCAGAATACTCCCCATAATACAGACGGTAGAACACTCCAATACACTGTTTGCCCAACTTTGGCAAAGGCTTCCTCCATTTCGTTGCATTCCGTTCTATTAAGTGGTGTCCTAGTCCATGTTTTCCCTCCTGTTGATATAACTAGTGATAAAATCATGTAGCACCTCAGTTACATGCATCGAAAGAGCGCGATAAATATCATTTACGTTCATTACGTGAGTAAACTTGATATAAATTCATGAGGGCCAAGTAACATATTATTCACAGAATTTCATCGTGCGATGGTAAAGCTACTTATGAGAAATAGATGGAACAATAACAAATATGACTTGAAACAAGCTATTTACTCTTTTCAATTATAGTAATAGAAAGAGATTTTGGAACATTTTGCTGTCTTAAAGATGTGTGTCTTAGTATAGATATGTCGGTCATTCACATCTTAACTAAGATTATAACTTAAATGTACCTATGTTTTACTAAATAATCAGTATTTACATAACAATCAATAACATCGTAATCAATTATAGCAAACAATAAGATCGTAAACTTTCCGTGTTAAAATGCGCATTGCCGGAAAATTACTAAATCAGTATGAATGTTGTTTTCAAGATTTATGTCTACATGAGATATGTCGTTCCCGTGAAACATCAAAAGCATTTTCAAGTAAACAAAGTCCCGCGCCCGATGCCCGCGCATCAACTAGTACTGAATAAATATAGATACTTGCAACATACACTTCGTAGATTACGAATTCCAAACGGTTTTGTTATTCCATTACGTCGTTATACGGAATCCTAAAACATTATAGTGTGTGAAAAAATATTCAGCAGGCGCCGAGTTCGATGCCCGGGTCGAGCACATGCCACATTCTTATAAATATTATAATAAACTATTGTACCATGGCACGCGTTTTATGCCGTTTTACGCAATCACATTAGGTACCAACTGTAGGTATGTTGACCATTTGTTCTCATTTACAAAAACTGTTTAGATAAACATAAGATTTTTCTTCCGGCAACTATAAAATGCTGTTTCGACGGTACTGTGGATATTGGTTTTATGGATTAATACAAATGATTACTTCATTTCAACCGGATTAAAAAAGAAAACATTTGTATGTTTGTAAGAGGTAATTCTCCGGGACTACTGAACCGATTTTGAAAATTCTTACACTAATACGAAGCTACATTATCCCTGAGTGTTATATGCTATTTTCTTACTAGCTGTGACCCACGATTACATCTGTGTTCAATTTATTCTACACACTTTCCACAACGCCGCGTGTTCTCACTTCCTGTACTTCCTTATAACTTGCTAGTTTGCTTGACGTTAATGATTACTGCACCGCTCCTTAGAGTCGTTGCGTGAAGATATATATTCTATAATCTTTCTCAATAAACAGGCTATCAAATGCAAAAAGAATTTTTAATATCTGATCGGTAATTTCAGAGATAAATGCGTTCAAACAAACAAAAAAAAGCTATTTCTTGAACATTATAATATTAATGTAGATGAACGCGATCGGAGCTACTGTATTACGTATAGCCAGTAAACTGAACGTTGGTAAATAAATGTCTGTCTCTGATTCCATCACGATTAATTAGTTTTACTGAAACCTAGAGGACCCCCAACTACCTCATATCATGGATCTGGGCGAACTACAAGTAGATATGATACGGATAAGGAAATAGGATACGGTTTATGTGATCGTTTTGCGTGACGAATTACTTTCTGATAACCCAAATATTGTGGTTTGCGAAACTTCCTCGAAAACTTGAATCAGCGGCAATACGAGCTTATCTTGATGTTTCCTGTGACCTTGTCTTATAAAGATGTTAGTTACACTTGTCTAAGGTTTATTAATTATTACCTTTCTATCCACTTGTTTGACAGTGTTTACAGGTAATACTCACTTATATAGTTATTTGTAACTAATAGCATTTCACACGTTTCCCACACCTAAAAGCTAAAGACAATGTATCTAACAACTAATCTGATGTCCTTCCGCGTTAAGTTCTATCTTAATTTCTAGCTTCTGTCCGCGTCTGTCTGCGTGGACTTCAGAACTGGCTCAGGAAAATGAATAATATATCATTTTCTGAGATAAATAGTATTCTATGTACATATCTAGATTATAAACTATCGGTGTGCCAATTTCCATCTAATCATTCAACTTCAAATTCATTCAATTCAATCATTCAACCGTTTTCGCTTAATTGAGTAACAGACATACAAACTTTCACATTCATAATATTACTAGGTTTTTTTGGTCAAATATGTATTTAATTATAACTAATTTAAACTAACTTGTTGAATATTTACATTCACACAGTTAGCCGTAACTTTCCAAGTTTAGGCGGTAACCTTATCGTTTTTACATTAGTCATTACCGATTGTCCGTATAAACAAATCCAATAATCATGTTAACCAAATTTTAATTTCGAATGGGTTTTTTATAAGGTGGAGGACCATTACGTGAATGACGGTAATGTCTGGAAGTGACACTCTCTCTGTACATGTAGTGAAAATTATAATAAACGTAAACAAAATAAATATTATAAAAATAATTATAAATATTATTTGATATATCCGATCGAGATTCTTCTCGATGACTGTGATGTTTGTCCGAACTATTAGTAGTGCATTGACGTTCATAATTACATTCTTACGGCCTTAGGCCCAGTGTCCACCTCAGTAACGTGACAGAAACGTTATTTCAAAGTAGTATGTGGCATGCCTTAGGCACGGCATTCGATGGACCCCCCGGAGTGACGCGCCAGATACATATCATAGTATAAAGGCACTCGAGACAATGTCTTCGTCTGATGAAGATCAAGATGCTCTTGCTTATTTACAAATTTGAAATATTCAGAACAGACAAAGACAGTTCTGGGTGCATCTCATTTTGGGAAAAAAAGTTAAAAACTGGTGGCACATACGTCGTCATGAAGGAATTAAATAGATATCCAGATAGATTTCAGTCAGTATAAAATGAACAAAGAAACTTATTTTGTTATACTCCAAAAATTGAGACCACATCTAGTTAAACATTGGGCCAAATTAAGGGAAGCTGTAAATTTGTTTTTTTGTCAGTCACAACAAGTTTCGTGTCACGCGTTACTTTGTTGTGTCACTAGTAGCATGCGGAGTGTTATGTCTTATCATGTTACGTCACATCACGCGAATGAGAACTACTCTATACAATTCCTTTGAATGTTGATGCTAGTGACAAGTTACGCGCCAGATCACTTGTCAGATCACGTGTCACGTTACTTAGGTCCACTTAGAGCCTAAATTGAATAAAATATTTTTGATTTTACTAAAACTAAAATAAATTTGATCGTAAAATATTTTTAACGATGATTTTTTATGAAGGAGTTCTAATTTGTTAGGTTAGGTCAATCCTATCTTGAAATTAAAAAATAATAAATATATAATTGTGATTTTACCAAAACATGAGAAATGAAACTAAATTTAAACGCAAAATATTTTTAATGATGATTTTTTATGAAGGAGTCCTAATTATTTATTTATTTTATGTTCACTAACAAATTTATAATAAGTTTAGTTAAAGGAATCCTATTAAACCTATGGCATAGCATGCCATGGCCTGAGGTATCATTGTAAAATATGTAGGTATGGTATAAGTAAGACGTTCAGTTAATATTAAATTGTTATTTTATTTACTTATGCTATTAACAAGTTTACGTAGTACTCGTTAAGTTCGTAATTGGTTAGGTCAATCCTATCTTGAACTAAAAAAAGAAATTATATCGACAACCTAAATAGCAAGAATAATAAAAATAAAATTCGATCGATGATTGACCTGATGGGAAGGATGAACACGATCCTAACACATGCCACGACTAATGCGCGTGCGCATGCACGGAGCACTACGTCTTAACAGACCGTGTAAACACGTATCATGTTTCAGACATATCTAAGACCTAGGTGTTCAATTTCAAAACAAAACACTTAACTGTATACCTGTTAGATTTATGACGGACCACTTCAATACATATTTGTTACTGGCTGTGTCCCACAGTTTCACCTGTGTTCAACTAATTAGACCAACTCTCCACTGCTCTGCGCAGCCGTTAACGCACTCGTGTAGCGTTTCCTTACTTCCCATATTTGCTTACTGCTTGCCAAATTGCCTGACGTTCATAATAACTGCTTCGCACCTTAGGGTTGTAGCGTGAAGTTATATAGCCTATCGTCCATCGATTCTTAACGAAAGCTTAGAGTAAGAGCTAAAGTTGTAAACAAAATAAATCTTCTGATATCGTAATAACGGCCAGTGCAGCTCTTAAACAAACCTTCAATGTATTTAACGTAGTGCAATGCGGTGACGATCCGCACTTTGAGTCGTGAGTGAGCGCGTAGCGGAGACGCACTACGCGCCGTCTCAAAACTGGCGGGAAACACGATTGAAAGACCGAAGTGACATGTCATTAGCTATATCACATTGTTATTGTTAGCGGATATTTTGTATACACATTGATTATGTTGTTCAAGTTTTGTTGATATTTTAAAGCGTAATGTTTACACACAAAATACAAATATATTACAAATGTGTGACAGTACTTTCTGTGACAAGTTAATTTTTGTTTTCTTACAAAAGTGAATGGGTTAAATGATAAATACGTACTTTGTTTATTTTTGTGACATTTTGAATTGTGTTTTTATGTATAATAGCATCAGTTTCTGGTTTACTTTAATGTAAAGTGACAATGAAAGTATTGTTTTTCTTCTTACTCGCGGGATACGCTGTTAAATGCGAGGATAATAAGTAAGTATTTTTTATTATAAAGCTATTCTAGGAGAGGCAGGGCCCAGAGAAATGTCTCTCGACTTGGAGCAGTCCGACTGGTGAAATACTTCCACCCTAAAGAAAATCGCGACCTAATAACCTTGTGCTATGTTCCTGCTGTGAGTAGAGTGCATAGGTTAGGGTAACCGCTTACCATCGGGCAGGTCGTATGCTCGGATGCAACCTTATTTATATGAAAAATATTTAATTTAAAAATAACAAAGATTTAATTTTAAAAAATTCTATGACTTCAATTAACTGGTTTTTTTTACAAAGACAATTTAAGAATGAAATATAGCAAAAAATCATGTATGTAAAATTATTCCCCTTATATTTTTTCCGAAGTCTGACACATCAATTTTAACATATCAGTTTAATGAAATCTATTTAAATAAAAATATATGTTCTTAAAAAAAACACCTTGTTCCTCTGTCTTCATCCACGTGAAAATTATTTACTATCTTCTATATTATCTACTTATCTACTCTATTACATGATTAATTTATATGTACAAAGTATTATGCGCCATATTGAATGAGATCGTATTGAAGATAAACTTTTTCCGTGAAATGATTCATTAATCCTTTTATGTTCAATTCTTGTGAGCGACAGGGAAATTACGGATCACGCACGCGCTAGTGATTCTTGAGAAGAATACAATCATCCAAACAGACAAGACGCGCAAAATCTCTTTCTTTGATCAATTTTGAAAGTTCTCTCTGTCACAAGTAGTCACAAATTAATGTTTCACTTGCGAAATCGATTATTTTAATATTATCAATTAATTAATTTCATATACTGAATCCTTGAGAGAAATGAGAAAATAGTAGATATATATCTATATATATATATATATATTAGTTTAAAATGTTCATTTAGTAGTATAATGTTACTTATTATTAGAGAATTTTGTTTTGATTATATATATATAGTTACTTATAGGAGTCAAAACAAAGTGTTTTGACATTAAATTTTTATAAAATTCAGAAAGTGGAGTTGATCGATATGACAGGTGAAGCATTCAAAATTTCAAATATTAGCTAGACTGAACAATGATTTTTTTTATAGTCCCCTATAAGAAGTGTTTTTACAGGATAATAAATTAAGATTTTTCTTAGTACTCTCTGCTTCCCACTACTGGGCATAACTTTTTCTAAATATTATGAAATGTGGAGACCATGAGACTGCACTGTATATTTTTAGATATTTTTAAGCCTTCAAACAATACAACTTAGCTAAAGGGAACCGAACGCACGACTACCGTTAATAAAACAGCCTAACACTGAAACGTGGAGAAGTAGACGATTATCCAAATAATTATTATAAGCTCAAAGTCTCATACAATAGCTATGCTTTTGTTAAAAAAAAGAAACAGATTTTACATCTATTGTAGTAACAGTTTTTCATCAACTTACGTTATTAAGGGATACAAACGAATGTATTCGCATCCATCTATTCCATTCCATCACATTTTTACAACGACGTTGTGTGAATGACTTCGTAAATCACTATCGAGAGTAGGTACGTGCCAAAATTGAACAAAGAAATTTATGCTAACGCGTGTATTTATACTTGACCTCTCCGTCACAAAGAGAGAACGTCACGGAAAGTATATTCCGGGTTTTAACTAGGCCTTACTCGTGAATTTTTTTTTTTATTATAGATATTTCTTTATTTGCATTATAAAAAATGTTGAGTTATTTATAACGATGCGCCTGCACATTGAAACATAATTTCTACACTATGAAGTTGATTTATGAACTAATTGTTTTATTATGATAAAGATAGTCACGCTCGATGTTATGCGTCAAGTATAAATTGTAACGAGCGTTCATAAGTACATTTACTTACTTACAAACAAACACAACCATTTTTATTTAATTATTAAACAAATAAAAAATCTTGGTCAGTCGAGTATATTCGCACCTCAGAAAGTATCAAGTAGTTTTCGCATACATTTATTAATTTGTTACAATTAGTAACACTGTCAGCTGACGGTGTGGAAAAGTGAAAACATCGTGAGAAAACTTAAAAGTTTTAGAAATATCAAGAAAATATAAGAACAGTATAATATTTCTCAATGTTTTATTCGCCAGTAGGTCTACTTTTATTTCCCTAGAACTTACTCTAGCAGTGAAATGTACATCTACAGACGTAATGATGACTCAATGAATGCAAAGGTCTTTTCTCGAGAGAAGGCACAAAGTTTAGGCCATTTTAAATGCTGAAAAATCAACTGTTTCATATTTTTCTTACATACAGCAGTACTATAAGAAAATTTCTTTCACCATTAGCTTATAGTGGTAGCTTGTACGAACAACGCGACGATCGACGTGAGTTCGACTCACTGCAATGAACTTGAACTTTCGGTGAAGGAATATATCGTGATGTAGTTATAGCTTGGGGGTAAGAGATTTTGTAATATCCACCTGGCTAGCTACCACTCTCAACTTGAACATCTGTCACTACGCACCTATAGGTGTGTTTCGGCAGTTGCACTTGAGAGCCAATTCCCCCAATAGAATTAGAATATTGCTACCATCTTGGGCCTTAAATTCAAGTGATATTGTGGCCACAATCTAAACCGTTATAGTATAAAAACCATTAATCTATAACCACGAATGATCGTATATGTCCAGGAGAAAGTCTATTTCCACCAAACCACAATCCCAAACGGAGTACTTTGGAAGATTCTTATAAAATACAATTTGAGAACACTAAAACACAATAACTCCCGCGATTGCTCAATTTATTTTAATCCAGTCGAGTTGAATCTCCGAACCAATTTTGTATTCAGGTCGAGATTGTTTTTAAAGAAATTACATTATCGCTCTTTAGAACTTTCTATCACATCCGGTATATCACTAAACATTGTTATGTTATAAGCCCGTAGATTATTACATTATATAAATATATGTCACCGCATAATAATTGTAAGAACTGTTTGTGCTGTTAGTTTACAAACAAACAATCTAGTGAGATTGTAAACTGACGACAGATTGTGAGCGGACACTAATAATTTTAAATTTTTGAGGCTATGTCTATTAAAAACACAAAGCAAAATCTTGGTAATCGACTTGCAAAATGTAAATTTTCCCCGTCTAATTTGATTCTGGAAGGTTGTGATCGGAGTTTTAACATATCCTAACAAATACACTTTATAAACACCCACGGAAGTATAACCGTCAGATTGCAAACTTTTGTGTCTGATCACAATCTGACGACGGTTTACAATTGTTTATAAGCTAACGGTTGGTATAATTAATCGGTGACATGTATGTACAATTGTATATAGGATTTATGTATATAACTAGCTACGATCGCGGGTCCGCACGAGTTTTTTTGAGCAGTAATTATTTACGTGTATACCCTTGGTCTATATCTCGGCGCTAACAATGTACTTATTACACTACCACCTGTTCGGAAGACATCTTAGTCAACGGGAAGAGCCAGTCAAGAAACTCGATCGGATTTAACAACATTTTCAATTATTTTTATTATTTTTTACCATTAATACCATACCATAGCATACCGTTTAGGTATCATAGGTATCACAAGCGCGTTACCGACCTTGAACCTACCCCCTACCCCACTACCCTATGTAGCGCTACCCTACGTACCCTATGTAGTATATGTGTTGTTTACAGTATTATTTTTAATGTACAAAGAGAGAATCACTTCTAGACAACACCGTCAATTATGTAAAGATCACAATATTCAAAATAAAAGTTTGTGTCTCAAACTTCAAGTCATGTAGAACATATTTAAGTCATATCATATGGATAGATGTTTTATACCTGTGGTATTTCTTGCAATGTGACGTCACCGGCCCAATTTGAATACAAGCCACACCTTCACCGACTCAAAAGAATCGATAAATTCAATGGCAAAGACTCGCGTGGGCTTCGCTCTTCAAAGATGTAATAAATCACAATCTATGTTCACTTTTTGTATTTCTGCCGGTTTGTCCTTGACAATGGAAACATTACAATACTTGATCGCACCCAATTTGCATAATCGTGAAAGATGTTTGTAATTTCTTAATGGCAACATGTGCTAATTTACAATTCTGCCAATGTCACGATAATGGATTATTTTCCTGACCTTCTAAATTCAAAAAACAAAAAAAAATACTGGCACACTTGCTAGAACTTTTCAGAAAGTTTTTACGGCAATTAAAATTACTTGACACCTACAGAATAACTACTTATACAATATTACGCAAAATGCAACCTATATAGGATCAAATAACACAAGTATATAAATTAAAATATAAACCACTACATGATAGATTAAAATGCAGTCAAAAAAATTATCGTGAAACATAGATATAAAATTAAATCAACAAATAGCAGCTCAAAAGTTACATCATGTAACACGATATAACTTAAACCTCTTAAGCTCTCAAAGCTGTGAATATATCGCATAGAACCTTACAGGCTACACTACAAAGCTCCGTACTTATGATAAAAATCGTTGTTAGATTTAGCCGTTAAAAAATAAATATCAAACATCGCATTAAAACCCATTGTTTGACTTGACTTGTTTGAATTATAATTTTTTAATGTACGTGATAAAAACGTCCGTATGTTGGTCCCTACGATGATAATTAAAACACGCTGGCGTTACATTAAATAAAACTTTTACTTTATTTAATTTAGAATGGTCCCTTAAAATAAGGCTTAAATTAAGTAAAGCTATCTAGACTAATAGTAAAAAGAAATTAAAAAAATGTCTTAATAAATCCTTCTGATACTACACACAACCAACCAACAGTACGTTGATCATCAACAAAAGAATATGCAATGCTTATCAAGGGTTCAAATGCTAGATTATTCCCGACGTTATATTATAGGTAAAAGGTGAATACCAAAAAACAAATAAAGAAATATGAGAACGGTATTTAATATCAAACTAAGCAAAGCTTCTATTACAGTAACTAAACAGCTGACATACATACATATATAGATATTTGGCACCCAGATACAAATGACAATTATGTTCAATTATGCACACAAGTCAGTCATGGGCGAGATCAAATCTACGACCTCTAGGTTCACTACCACTGCACCACAAGGCCTGTGTATGGCAAGTTAGGGACACTAGCATGCGTCACTACGTAATCATAAGTCAAAGTTCGAATCCTTACAATGAGCCTGAGATTTCGGTGAAGGAAAACATCGTGATGAAATCAAAGCATGATGGTAGAGCTTTTTCTAATGCGTGCCTGGCTAGCTATCACCCTCAAGTTAAAAATCTGTCTCCAAGCGCCTCTACGTATGTTTCGACAGCTGCACTTGAGAGCCAGTCTCCCCGCTAGGCTTAACGTGTTACCATCTTGGACAACATCGTCACTTAACAACAGGTGAGATTGTGGTAAACTACCTATAAAAAAGAAAGTAAAAATTGTAAACATTTAAAATATCTATGTTAATCCAATTCAAACATATTAGAAAGTCGGTTTAATGAAGTATCCCATCACTTGGGATAGTTATTCAAACCGGTTACTTAAATCAATAAAATGAAAAAAAAAATGTCTGGTATTTTTAAATTCATACATATTTTATACATTTTTCTGGGTATGAAAATAAAAAAGAATGGAATGTTATTTTTTTAACTATTTGGCATTTTTTAAATATAACACCGACAAAGTGACGTCATTGTGAATGATGGTAAGCACAGTGCAATCCACAACTCATCGGCGGTCACCGTTGTCCTGCCAGCCTACAAGCTTTTCGGTTGTAAGTTACAACGACGGGTTTAACATCATGTGGATGGTTGCTGCTGAAAATAGGTCTGAATGGAGACACCTGATGGATCAGATCGTTTTCTTCATTCAAAGATCAGAGAAGGCGCGATTTAGATAATAAAAGAGACCACCTCCTAATATTTTGTATTTACTACGGTTAACGGTATCTTGACGAGTAGCACCAGTGAGCGCACATTTAGCGCTAAAATTTGATGCTAGCCTTATGCGCGCACACAAACGAAGCCGCAGGAATGAGTAATAGCAGGGACAGTCACCGGTGCCGAAATCGGCAACGAGTCAATCTATCTATACGAATAAATAAAATTTAAGGGTCTGTTTTTAATGTCAAAATAACAGCTTTTTACTAAATAAGTACACATTTCGGTATATACGGTATATACCTATATAAAAAAAGAGATTTTTACAATTTTGTCTTTCTGTTTGTCCCGGCTAATCTTAGAAACGCTTGGACCGATTTTGACGAGACTTTCACTGAGACTGTTTGTTTAGAAAAAGAATTAGGGTAGGGTTCGGCACAAATAAAAAGTGAACCTTTCATCATCATCATCTTCAACCTATATTAGTCCACTGCTGGACATAGGCCTCCCTTAATGAACGCCACAGCGCCCTGTCTTCAGTTGTCCGCATCCAACATCTGCCTGCAGAATAAAAAAAAGGTTAATCATTTTTAATCGGCGAGCGACGGTCACCACAATACCGACGGCATTCTGTAGTCCACGCGAGCGAAACCCAGTCAGTCTATACTAATATAATGAAGCTGATCGCTGGAACTACGACTAGACGGACGCTCTGTCTCTAAGGAGCCGAGCAGTAACTATGAACGTCGAGTAATCTGACAAGCTGTAAGCAAATACGGGAAGTGGAACAACGATACGGATACACGGGAGTGTTGGAGGCGGCGCGGTCGTGGAGATTTTATCGAATTAATTTAACTGGGGTGAAACCGTGGGGCACACCTAGTAATAAATAAAATAGACCGGCTGATCCAGAAATGGGAAATGTCTAAGCGTGCCACTATGAAATCAATGTCATGCCAGTCGATGAAAATACCTTACCATCATGCTATGTTATACAAAACATATATGAACGAACTGGGTAACGAACCTGGGACTTCAACGTGATTATGCACTCTGACCCAGTCGTGTCGTGTCGCGTTGCGCGCCCGACGCATACCAATCACAGAAAATAAACAAACATGACAAACTAAATATTTACATTCATGCACTCTTACTGCCTATTAATTCGTTCCTACGTATGTAGGTCACGATATACCGCCTTATAACACAACTAAGGCGAGTCTAGTAACACACTATATCCATCAACTCATAAACCGTCTATACATCTTTATAGGTGTATTTGTTTTATTCGCATAATAATTCACGTAAAAAAATATAGTGTGTATGTGTGTGTAGTTATACATACGCACGTAAGAATTATAATTATGTAGAGTATCAAAACAAAAATAAATAAATAAAGTTTTATCCTGCTCGCTAACAACATAATGAAATTAGCCATCAATGATAGTAATGTGAATTCATTTAATGATTTTTACTTTTTAATTGTGTAAAAATAATTTAACGGTGCATAGAAAAACATTATTTTACTCGTAAAATTACTTATAAGAAAAAGAAACGAAATTATAAATTAACAAACTAATATTATTGTGCCCCTCACCATTGTCAGTGCGGTACCGCAGTTAATCGGCTCGGTCACCACGTTCTATCTTGCTCAAACAGTGCAGGTAGGATTTCGCGACATGCCAATCTTAATGATGTCATCCGTCGAGCTTTTGTCAGCGCCAACATTGCGGCCATTCTTGAACCTAATGATCTCTTGCGTGACGATGGTAAACGCCCCGACGGAATGACACTCATTCCTTGGAAGATGGGACGGCCTCTCGTATGGGATACGACTTGCTTGGACACCATTGCACCTTCACATCTTCCTTCGACTCAAAATAAGACTGGTGCCGCTGCAGAACGCCTCAAACGGCGCAAGTATGTTACCCTAGAGAGTGGTTACATATTTGAGCCTTTTGGGGTCGAAACGATGGGTACGTGGGGACCGGCAGCGCATAATTTATAAGAACTTGTCAAGTCGCCTTGTAGATGTATCAAGTGACCAGAATGCTGGCACATATTTCGCGCAGCGCATTAGTATCGCTATTCAACGTGGAAATTCTGCCAGCGTTTTGGACTCTTCACCAATTTGCAATTGTTTACTAGCTTTTTGTTCATCCTTTTTTATATAATAGGTCTTTACCTATGAAATTGCCGTTCTGCAGTACTGGCCATTTCAAATCAAAATATTTTTTGTTTGGCTAAGAATTCTAATTTCAAGTTAATTTTATTTTAAAAACATGGAATTCTTTTTCCAAAATTAGTCATTTGTTTATTGATTAGTGTTACATTTTCATCGCATTTCAATCGTTTTTGTCATCATGGATACGTAAAAAATTCGAGTAATTATGGAATATGAGTACCGTCGTGACAGTAACGCGGCACAAGCGGCACGCAATATCAACGACGTTTACGAAGCTAACACTACAAACCAACGTACCACCTGTTATTGGTTTGCTCGCTTCCGTTCTGGGAATTTCGACCTGAAAAATTAACCTCGCGGTCGTCCGAAGACTTTGGTCGACAATGACGAATTAAAGGCGATTGTGGAAGCTGATGATATACAATCTACGGCTGAATTAGCAGCAGCTTTCGACGTTAGCGTCAAAACAATATTGGTCCATTTGCGTCAAATTGGCAAGGTAAAAAAGCTAGACAAATGGGTGCCCCACGAACTCAATGATCGCCAGCGCGAAGTACGCGTCGAGACGTGCCTTGCACTGCTCAACAGACACAAAAATGAAGGAATTTTGAACCCCATTGTTACCTGCGATAAAAAATAGATTCTGTTTGATAACCGCAAGCGCTCAGCAAGTTGTTTGGATCCTGTTTCAGCACCTAAACAATGCCCTAAACGAAAACTTACCCCTAGAAAAGTGATGGTAACTGTTTGGTGGTCTAGCGCCTGTGTGATGTCTTAACCAACGGGGTGAGCATTACTGCAGATGTGTACTGTGAAGAACTGAACACAATGATGGAGAAGCTGGCACATCTCCAACCAGCACCGGTCAATCGCTCGTCTCCGCTGCTCCTGCACGACAACGCGCGACCTCATACTGCACAACAGACGGTCTCCAAGTTGCAAGAACTGGGGTTGGAAGTTCTCCGTCATCCGCCCTACTCACCAGACCTTGCGCCTACAGACTACTACTTTTTCCAGAATTTGGATAACTCCTTGGCGGGAAAAAATTCAATACCCGAGAGGCAGTACAAAATGCCTTTGAAGAATTTGTTGCTTCCCGTCCAGCTGATTTCTTTAAGAAGGGCATCAATAAACTGCCACTGCGCTGGCAAAGATGCATTGATTGCATGGGTGATTACTTCGATTAATACAAATAAAAAATACATGAAAAAACATCGTTTAAATTTTTTCATACAAAACGGCAATTTCATAGGTAAAGACCTAATATATAAATTTATTGTTTTAGGTATATATTCTAAGGTACCCAGTTTGAATATATACATAGTAATAATTAGTTAGTTATTTTTTAATTTATACGCAACTAGGGACCCGCCCCGGCTTCGCACGGGTGCAATGCTGATACTAAATACCATATACCTACCTACTACAGAATGTTATAGGCACGCGCCCCCGGCCGTGCCGGTACCGCCGCAACGCTATGTCCCTGCATTTTAAATCTGTAATATCTTCGGAAATGTTCATTTAAATTACATGCTGTAAAGGGCTGTATTGATCTATATAAAATGGACAATGTATTTAAGGTACTTAATTGGATAAGGATTAATGCTGTATAGCTTAAAATCACTTCGTAAATAAGCCATTTTTTCCCGTAAAATGTAAAGGATAAAAAATGGTTATTGTGGGCTATCCTTAACAGATAGACATATACCATCGCGGACTTTTTTGTTGACCCTTTTAAGGTGTACAATACTGTATTACATTATTTTGATTTATCTCGTGGGGTTCAGCTAGCGTTTGCAATGTAAGCGCAAAAAATGTGTTTAATTACGACATCACATTAGAAACCTCTAAATTTATCAGTGTTTCTCTACAATATTATGCATGTATTATACATATAAACCTTCCTCTTGAATCACTCTATCTACTAAAAAAACCGCTTCAAAATCCGTTACGTAGTTTTAAAGATTTAAGCATACATAGGGACGGACATACAATACCGACTTTGTTTTATACTATGTAATAATAATAGGCAATAAAACAAAGTCAGTAAAATGAATTCATATTATGATCACTGAGGGCTAAATTCATCGTCGGACTTTTCCGTGAAATGAATCGCGTGAGGCTCTCAATTTTACCTTCCATTAAACGCCCCCATAACAAGTATAAGTTAAAAAAACATACCACGATGGTGACAAACAATTGTCCGGTCCACCTAACGGTAAGCGGTCACTGTAGATTTTGAACGCTTGCAAGAACGAAAGCATTACATGCGCGTTGTCGACCTTTTAAAAATCTGTTCACTCCCCTCTTAAACAACCCCATACTGTAGTCCCCTGGGAAAATCTCAGCAGAAATCGTTCGCGGGAGTAAACTCCTATGAAACTGGACTGTACACGCGCATTTAGGTTCCCAGATGTGTAAAAATTAAACAGTTATACTTATTGTTATGACATCAAACACATTTTTTTTAAATAATTAATTAATGAGTAAGTACATTTTTTGCAATCATTATTTCAACAAACATTTACAGAGTGTTTTAACAGAAAGCTTAAATGACAATATTCATATATCTGATTTCGAAAATATCATAACTTCCGTATGAGGCGTTCTTTATTATACTTCCTTGAATCATTATCATCAGCTACATTTTTATAGAACGCGCGTTAGAAAAAAATGACAAAGAAAATCTTGTGTTAAAAGAAACTCCTAATTTTATGTGACGATGTGGCCTAAGATGGTAACACGCTAAGCCTAGCTATTAAGCTAAGCTATTAAGCTACTAAGCTATTATTGTTATAAACGATAGTGCAGTTGTATTTATTTGACAAAAATAAATAACCTGAAGTGGTTCGTGATAGCCATGACGGTTGGCGGTGAAATAGATCCACGCCAGAGATCGTCTGCGGTCACATCTGCGAATCATCGGATGTTACGCCACTGACTAAATGTACAAAAATATTATTTTCAACAGCTAAGTACACAAACAAGATTGTAATAGTTAATCATAATCTATAGACTAATTATTGGATAAAAATACATGAACTTTCAAGTTGACCCTGGTAGTCAATACAATCAATATACAAATAAATAAATTTGTAAATGTAATGTAAATTAGTAAATGCATATTAAAGTATACACGGTACTTATAACAACATTAACATTTTAAAATTTCTGTCTGTTTTTTCCGGGTAATATTCGAAAGGTTTGGACGGATTTTGAGGAGACTTTCATTGGCAGATAGCTCATGTTATAAGGAGAAGCTTAGGCTATTTTAAAAAATAATTAGAGTTCCACGCAAATTAAAATAATTCGAAAAAACGATCATTTTGGGGTGCTTAAATGGCTTACGCTGATTAAGTTTATATATTAAATTAACTTAGTATATAATTGTAGATCTTAATAATACCTACAAAAAAGTCAACGAGAGTATGTATATCTTCTAGAGATCAGCCAAATAACCATTTTTGTCTTTAAAATAACCGGGAGCGGTGGTAGACGATTCGTGTATGTACCCTACCGATGGCCATTAAGGTCCACGCGAGTGCAGCCGTGGGTACACTTAATACAAATTCATGAAAAAAAATAATATTATGAGTGCAGCAGTTCACACGTGTCAGATGCGAAACATTAAAAAAAAACGTTATTTAAAAATTATTTTTAAATATCCTAAACCAGCGGGATTCAAACTATTGAACACTCGTGCGTACTGCATATGAAGTCTGGTCGTCTTACACTACTAGGGCAATCCGACGACGATCACAATCATGAAAATCAGGACTTGCATTAACCGTGCATAATGTAAATGTATTTTATCTCATTCTCTCGTTGACTAAATCCTATATATGTATATGGTTGTCTCTTTTTACTGTCACTTTTTCCTTTCATCGAATTTCAAATCACAACGGAGGTAAAGAAGTTTTCACTTCAAAAACCTCTGGGATATACATGTAAACACGGAATAAACGCTCATATAACCATTTTTTCAATTAATTAGATGCGATGATGGCGCAGTGTTAGTGTGTACGACTTCGCGTCGATTGACGTGAGTTCGAATCCCTTCAATGAGCCTGAGCTTTCGGTGAAGAAAAACATCGTGAGCAAACCATAGCATGGTGGTAGGGCATTTTCTAATGCCCGCCTGGCTATACCACCCTCAAGTTGAAAATCTGCCGCCAAGCACCAATAGGTGTGTTTCGGCAGCTGCACTTGAGAGCCAGTCTTCCACTAGGTTTAGCGTGTTACCATCTTGGGCCACATCGTCACTTAATATCAGGTGAGATTATGGCCACGAAGCCAAACCTTTAAAAAAATTAAATTAAATTAAAAAAAAAAAATAATATCTCTATGTATCTATATCTCCTATATATGTAGGTAAATATGGGAGTGTGGACAACGATACCGCTACACAGGTGCTTTGGCGGCTACGCAATAAAGAGTTGGTCAATCAACTTTAACTCGCGTGAAGCCGTGGAGGCAAGCTTTAATATAAAGTTGTTATATACCTAGGTCTTTACCTATGAAATTGCCATTCTGCAGTACTGGCCATTTCAAATCAAAATAATTTTTGTTTGGCTAAGAATTCTAATTTCAAATTAATTTTATTTTAACAACATGGAATTCTTTTTCCAAAAGTAGTCATTTGTTTATTGATTAGTGTTACATTTTCATCGCATTTCAATCATTTTTGTCATAATGGATACGTTAAAAATTCGAGTAATTATGGAATATGAGTACCGTCGTGGCAGTAACGCGGCACAAGCGGCACGCAACATCAACGACGTTTACGGAGCTAACACTACAAACCAACGCACCACCTGTTATTGGTTTGCTCGCTTCCGTTCTGGGAATTTCGACCTGAAAAATGAACCTCGCGGTCGTCCGAAGACTTTGGTCGACAATGACGAATTAAAGGCGATTGTGGAAGCTGATGATATACAATATACGGCTGAATTAGCAGCAGCTTTCGACGTTAGCATCAAAACAATATTGGTCCATTTGCGTCAAATTGGCAAGGTAAAAAAGCTAGACAAATGGGTGCCCCACGAACTCAATGATCGCCAGCGCGAAGTACGCGTCGAGACGTGCCTTGCACTGCTCAACAGACACACAAATGAAGGAATTTTGAACCCCATTGTTACCTGCGATAAAAAATGGATTCTGTTTGATAACCGCAAGCGCTCAGCAAGTTGGTTGGATCCTGGTTCAGCACCTAAACAACGCCCTAAACGAAAACTTACCCCTAGAAAAGTGATGGTCACTGTTTGGTGGTCTAGCACCAGTGTGATTCATCACAGTTTCTTAACAAACGGGGTGAGCATTACTGCAGATGTGTACTGTGAAGAACTGAACACAATGATGGAGAAGCTGGCACATCTCCAACCAGCACCGGTCAATCGCTCGTCTCCGCTGCTCCTGCACGACAACGCGCGACCTCATACTGCACAACAGACGGTCTCCAAGGTGCAAGAACTGGGGTTGGAAGTTCTCCGTCATCCACCCTACTCACCAGACCTTGCGCCTACAGACTACTACTTTTTCCAGAATTTGGATAACTCCTTGGCGGGAAAAAAATTCAATACCCGAGAGGCAGTACAAAATGCCTTTGAAGAATTTGTTTCCTCCCGTCCTGCTGATTTCTTTAAGAAGGGCATCAATAAATTGCCACTGCGCTGGCAAAGATGCATTGATTGCATGGGTGATTACTTCGATTAATACAAATAAAAAATACATGAAAAAACATCGTTTAATTTTTTTCATTCAAAACGGAAATTTCATAGGTAATAATATTTAATCAAATTACAGGTGAGCACAGTATTTCTTAAATAAAATATAAATAACGTCACAGATGGTTAAGTAATTATAATGTTATTAAAATCACAAAAAATAAATGTGTAGAAATTGAGCAACGGAAATTAAATCAAAGTGCAATTCCCGCAAATATTACAAATAGAAGATTAGAAAATATTAAGCTGATTTTGTAGTTATTCACTTTGTAGGTATCTCGGTAAGAAATCAAAAATATTTTTTATGTCAATATCTGGTAATTTTGTATAAAAAAAAAATGCATATAGGTATAATTTACAAGCTTTACCGTCTTATTTTTTTTCTTTTTAGGGTAAATTAAGTGTCTTGTCTTAATGGAGTTTAACAGGGGTGAAACCGTAGGGCAAAGGGGTATAATACCCTCTCAGCTTTACTCCATCCCTTTAGGGACCCAGAGCGGTGGTCGCTTATATCTGTGAAACAGTCCCACGACTAATACAGTTAGTTTGTATCGTCACCGTTATTTACACTCAATTAAATACGTTGTTAGTACTAATATCAGGGCGTGAAACAATTTAATTCTTTAGATGATTGTATTGATTTATTTAATACAAGTGTGTCTTCTCTAAAGCAAAGTTTATGCAGAGACTTTTTCAGTATTTTTTAATAATTTTAGTTTGTTTCTCATCGTGGCTGACTCTCTTTCTTTTTTATCTAAATTTGTCTTTCCTAATTGCGAAAACGTATAATTGTTCTTCTATTTCGATTATGTTTACTACTATTTCTGTAAGTTTACCTTTTAAATTTTTTTAT
Source organism: Saturnia pavonia (assembly GCA_947532125.1). Lineage (NCBI taxonomy): Eukaryota > Metazoa > Arthropoda > Insecta > Lepidoptera > Saturniidae > Saturnia > Saturnia pavonia. The sequence continues at coordinate 11,170,930 of OX383919.1, read as the reverse complement.
ATAACTTGTGTATGTGACAAATAAAAGCCTTTTATTTCATTCTTTTATAATTTAAAATAAAAATTTGCTTACGAAAAATCTCCTTTCTGTGAAGTAGATTGAACCCCCTGGATGTAAGCACTAAATTCCGACCCAGTGTTATTGAACGGCGCACCTCGGTCACTAGATGATCTCAGACATGTCAATATTCATTAAACACAGACGATTCCATTACAGATTGTCGTGATAATTATCGAGTTCGCGTCACAGCAGAGCGCATACTCGAACATTACATCACTCATCAAGTGTGAACCAGAAATAGGACTGCAGAAGATTATGCAATAAACTATAGCTTTTTCATACTGGCTAGGCAATCATTAAACTCTACAAGGTAACATACAATACATGTACATACAATAATGTGCAATGTGACTAGGTTTTACTATATGTATTACATAAATAAAACAGGAACCGGACATTAAATAAAATTGTGGTCCGCACATAAAATTTTGTTTCGAAGATTACGTTATGCTGTATTCGCAGTACGTAAGATTCGCCAGTTAACAGATATTGCTCCTGCTAGGTACACTGGTAGGATGCAGGATACTAAAAATAAACACAAATTGGTCATTCCGTGTTTAATTGCAATTGCAATAATATTTTCTAAGTAAATATTGTTAGGCTTTATAATAAAACCCTGAAGCATATTACTGATTTGTCGGACAATGAGTTCAAGGACCATGTCAAACAGGTTTTACTGTCAAAAGATTATTACAGTGTGGATCACCACATGGATGATAGTGATGTCTGGAAATGACTCCGTTTCGGTGTATCCACTAAATATAATCAATAATTGTGTTAAGTGACGATGTGGCCCAAGAAGATGACAAGCTAAGCCTAGTCTAAGACTGCCTCTAAAATGCAGTTTTCGGAAAACACCTATTGGTGCTTGACGTCAGATTGAGGGTGGTAGCTAGCCAGGCGGGCATTAGAAAAAGCCCTACCACCAGGCTATGGTTTCCTCACGATATTTTCCTTCACCGAAAGCTTAAGCTCATGTAGGGATTCGAACTCACGTCAATTGTCACGCGAAGTCGTACACACTACCACTGAGCCATCATTGCTTGACGTACACAAGTCTTCTTAGGGCCTAAAATGAATAAAGTGTTTTAGATTTTGATTGAATAACTGACTCGCCTAACCAAAAACGCTAATGCTGTTAAAGTACAAAGAGTTCATTTTAAATTGTAGGCATCATTTTCAAAATTCATCCCCTTAGAGGGTGAGAAACAATATATTCTGGTATTTTTTTTTAATCTTGCAAGTAATACTCTTCTATACAATCAATGAATTATGTAATGGTTTTTTTTATAATTGAACCCCAAATGTAGAAAAAGATATCCTTTTTTCTGAATTTGCAGTAGGTAAGTGGCAAGAGTGAACTCATAGTACCTAATTGACGTGTTGGTCGGAAGTCAATTAATAGCATATTTGCAATCAGTGAATCGAGTTTTAATCATTATTCAGGTTTCTTTATAACTTAAATGGAAACAAATACAATAAACTACAATACATACATAAATTGTATTTACTTTATAATCTACTATATCCCAACAATACGTATCTAAGTAAGAGTAAGTCACTGGTCAGGCGATAGGCTATAATAATTTTCAATAAGTCTTTTAAAAATCATACAAAAAAAAGTAAAAAAACATTTCTATTCATCCGATTTTGTTGAAATTTCGTACACGGGAAGTATAATATGTCATTCCATAATTGATAGCCTATATGAACTGTCAAAAACATGCGTAAAATAAAATTAAGGAATGGCAAAATTACTGCGTAACAAATGCGTGCGGAGCCGCGGGCGCCCGCTAGTATTAGTATAGATTTCATTTCCTTTTTAGCATTTAATGAATGAACGAAAAATGCAAGCGTTTTGTTGAGTGCCCTGCAGTTATAAAATGTTAGGAACTGTTACTTTATTTCATCAGACGTGAATGCTACTAGCGGTCCCGCGTCGTCACATCAGGGCGGCGGATGGTACATCGTGGAGTTTTAGTGAGTAGGGGTCTCACATAACCACTCGCTCCATGGCGGGTTCATTCACGTTAAAAAAAACAACAGGCGTGCTCACTGGTCAACTTATTGTGCTAACAAAAAAACACATATTTAGCTGATGACATAACGGGTAGTACCTTTAAATTAAATTGCTAATATTAAAGTACTCGCTATGCCCGTGGCTACACTCACGTAGATTGCAAAATGCCGTCGGCGCCACGTCAGCGGGGGTTAATTTAAAGACAAATAGGCTTATTGTGAGCGATCCTTAGATGATGGACATATGCTATTCTTGTTTTTTTTTTTTGGAGGTCTTTTTATGATTTACATTAATATCATACATTAATATGAGATATCTCTTATGGTTCTCTTAAGCCATTTGAGCGCCCCAAATGCATCTTTTTTTATAATTGATCCACTATTATCGTCACTGTTTATTTCGTATGTTTATCTAAAAACATATATTCTTTAACCTGGCCAGATAGCATAGCTACGAAATAAAATGAAAAACATGTAAATTGGTTAGGTAAGTAGTTTTCGCGTGAAAAGAACATAAACGGACAGACAGACAGAGAGACGTTGAGTTTTAAAATATGTACGGATGGATGTACACATAGTTCCGAGTATTGTCATAACAGAGTCTGCCAAATAGTTCAACGAACCGGATTATATAATCATAACTGTCATTAATTCGTAACGAATTCGATTTAAGAACTCAGACCTGGAATTATCGACCATAAAGTTTTTATTAAATCAAACCGGTTAAATAAATTGACTTTCTTAAATGCATATTACTATTTCTTACATTAAAATATATTTACGACTTTGTAAACGACAAGCGATGCCCCGCTGCTCTACACGCGTTTAATTCGCAGTAATTATTTTTATCTCCTTATTTATTTGTGCTCATATTAATGATATTTCATATAGCCCAACAACTGAGGAATTATATATTATACTTCCCAATAGGTTGAGCATTTTTCCAATTTTTTTTTTAATATTTTCCGTTTTTTTCCGTTTTTATAGCCCGAGATCTAGCCTGATAAAAAACTGATGCATATATTTTCGTGCTTTTTGTATTCAGGTGCTAAACGTATACATTGCTTGACGTTCAAGGTTCAAATCTGACTGGCAGTTTCAGAGATTAGAAAAGCAATAAACAAATAAATAATCTCTTAGCTTTATAATGTTAGAATAGATAATATTAAAGAAGAGAAACCGCTGTTAGAAATTAGTATATTTTGCATCAGTCTGTCGGTTCACTAAACTGTATTACATAATCGGAGAAGTAATAAAATTATCACGATACGATCGAATTACGTACGCGCAGTTAAGTAGACTGCTGAATTAGCCGTTTTACGAGGGTCCAAACTCCAAAGTATTGTTTACGTTCACGACTAAAACCGTGACGACTAGCAGTAATATATGAGAAAGCAAACAATAAAACTATGGAGACAGATCAGAGCACTGTCGTTCCGTGTCCGCGACTGGACAACTTCTGATTCCTTTGTCTAAATATTCCAACATCTTTGGAAATGTATATTGTAATTATTAATATATGGTAGAGTGGAACGAGCGGGCACTCTAAGGCGAACTATTACAAAATAAAGGAACTGACGTATACCTGTAGCATGAAAATTATTGATATTATAAATTAATTTACATAGCAGTGAAACTATATTTATTAACTATTTCACTTGCGATAAGTGATATCTTTTTGAAAGTACACGACCATTCTAAGGAGTATTTATAATATTCCTGGCACGTTTCATTTTAAATTTCGACTACGCGTTCGGAGATTTATAAAAATACGATGTGTTGTTTTTGTTCAAATCAATGTCAATAATCTATATATATAAAAGCGAAATACCACTCATCACGAGATCTCCGAAACTATAGGTCCAACTGACTTGAAATTTAGCACGCATACTCTTCAATTTACAAAAATTCATCATTTCGGAGTGTAAAATAAGGGTTGAAACATTGTATGGTGATTTTTTTTTGAAGTGAAACTTCTCATGCGACTTCCAACGCGTTAAACGTTAAGCGTTTAACACACATTATCGGTCTCTCCTCTTTGTGTGAGCCAGAGCGAGAGAGCAAATGTCGGTGTGTATGTATGTTGCACATTGTTTAAATAAAATATAAAATATATTTTAAAATTAAGTTTCACTTCTATCGTGTGTGAATCGCACACACACCTTTTTTTGTTTATAGTTTTCATGACAATTATTAACCACACATGAACCAAATTTCCTCTCCGATTGTAAAATCCATCTTTTTTAAAATTCTTCATCTAAATTAAATTAAGGGATTAAATTTGTGTTGTATGGTTGTATAGGTGGTCTAAGAAAACTTGATGTTTTTTTACTTTTTTTTTTATCTGTATATTTTATCTATTTGGTAACTGTTGTTATGTTAACTTTTGCTACCATAGTAACGCTCAGTAACGCTTACCATAATAATATACTAAAGTCCGTCTTTTTAATTCTAGGTAGTTTTTATGTTCGGATTTAACTCAAAAAAGGGCTTGACCGATACTCATGAAATTTTATACGGGAAGCTTTGTTTTTGGTCAAGTGATAGGCTATTAGAATATTCAATAATACTTTTAGAAATTGTGAGAAATGTTTTTAATTAATTATTAACCGATTTTGATGAACTTTTGTACACGAGAAGTATATGTCATTTCTCAATTGATGGGCTATATGAATTGTCAATAATAAGAGTAAAAATAAAATGAAAAATTACATTAATATAAAAGTACAATTACAGTATACTAAAATTATCTTATTTAATTTATTATTTTCCAGTTACTACGTCGTCGAGATGAATGACAACGACAGGAATTACGAAGAGACCAGGAGAGAGTTCAAAGTTTACTGGAACGTTCCCACGATGCAATGCAAATCAAAACGAATACCATTCGAAGATTTATATCAGAAGTACGGTATACTGCAAAACATGGACGACAGGTTCCGTGGCGAGGTGATATCGATTCTATACGACCCTGGTCTTTTCCCTGCACTCCTGAAGAACGAGAGCAGCGGGAAGTTCAAGTTCAGGAACGGCGGCGTTCCGCAGGAAGGCGATCTGCACAAACATTTAACGTTATTCAGAACAGTACTGGAGCAGAGTATACCTGACAGAGAATTTAAGGGTCTGTAGAAATTTGTAATCTATTTATTTTACCGTGTCAGGACACGTGGGCACTCGCCATAGAAGTACGCTTAGGCGTGTCGGGATCAGTCGGTTTATATCCATTAATCAAGCCGAGTGGTAGGTTTCTGTACTCGAGTGGATTGCGAGCACCATACACATAGTGATAAAATAGTCACACTGACACTTTTGGTTTATCGTTTTCCGGAAACGGCCAATGAGGTGCAAACAGTGACGTAGCTAGGTAACCAAAGGCCCTGGTGCAAAATAACTATTGGGGCCCTATTTAAACTGATGAATATATATAAATATTTTAAAGATGGTATCCATATGTGGTTTAGATTCCTCCAATTCGTACTGAGCGTTTTGCTTCAACTTTTGTAATGCGGACGGCCAGGGAATGAAATGCCTTAGTGGCGTCTTTGTTTCCTGACAGGTACACCTGGGTGTCTTTAAGTCAAGAGTGAACAGGTATTTTCTAGGCAAGCATCTTTCATCGTCGGCCGCATCGTTCCTTACCATCATTTGAGATCGCGGACAAATGCTTGCTTATCATGCGTAAAAAAAAACAGCTGTGAAGAGTTTAAGAACTGCCGGAACCGGAATGGAAGACGAAAGTAACGTAGTAGGTAGATAATTTAAAAAATAACGACGTAGATTACAATTAATAATATAGGTAATAGGTAATAAAATGAAGTAGAAAAGATGAAAGGGCTTGTTAATGAACGTCTGATCTACCAGCTAATAATTTAATAAGCTATTTTTATAATATTTTCTTAGCTTTATTTTTTACAATAGTATTAATGATTTCGGTTAAATCCAGGCTTGATATGGCTTTGTTTTCAATTGCTATTAGCGATAAATGTCGGAGTCGAGCTTGGCCCACACTATTTCTTCAATATGTCTTTATTATTTTTAATTTGCTAAATGATCTTTCAGCTCCTGCAGAAGTGACAGGAATTATATAGAATAATAACATTGCTGTAAATACTTCCGTAAGGTCACATTCTATCACTCCATATTTGCACATTATTTCCTTACATAATTGGTGAACAGTCCATGCCTGGGTTAATTCAGATAGAACTAGGTGGTAAATATTAAGAAATTATGGGGAAAAGTTGGGGCCTATTATATCTGAATATTTACTTTGGAACTGGTCACACTTTTTTAATAAAGTTGCTTCATCTACATCTAGTAAAAAAGTTGGTGTTAGAAAGTTGAATCTTTGACAGACTGCACTCATACCAGTAAAACGTGTATTTAATTGAGTTATTATCGGCCTGTGACGATGCACAGCATCTGTGAGAAGGCGTTGTATACTTCCGCTTGTTTTCCACCAATCACAGCGCTTTAAACTGATGACCTTGTGCTCTGCAGCGCCATCTACTGAGTTTAAGTCACAGGAGGCCGGTGGGGGCATTTAATCAGTCATAGCGTCGTTACTTCCCGAACGAGCAACATGTCTACAGACCTAAGTGACTCTGTATTCGCCGAAGTTTAAAAACCCCCTTGGGTTTTTTGTGCAAATTTGAGTTATATTTTTGTTGTTCGTTTAAAAAAGAAAGTCAAATAAAATAGAAAAAATAGTGCAAGTGACGAGTGTTTAGTACAAGTGATATGAATGTTAGTGCGCACGTGCGCACGCAGCGTTTTAACACCGATGTAGCACTGTCGCGCCCGACAGGCGACGGCCGGGGCTCGTCAAAAACATCTCAACTCCTAGTCGTTGTTCCTAAATTTTTCGGATAGCGAGGTAACCTGGAGAAGACGCGGTGAGTCTAGTTTCAATCACTAGTTTTCTTACACATGAAGACGCGTTGAGTCTAGTTTCATTTACTAGTTTACTTACCCTCACTACGGGGCGAGGATATTTGATTACAAAAAACAATGTGTAATAATTTATGCGCTTTAAAATCGGAGGGTCTCCAATAAGCGTGCCATATGGCACCGGTTTAAAAGCGGCTCACTGCAGTTACTATTGAGACCTTTCCTTTACAATCGCGTCTTTTAATTCGTGAGTACACACTTTAAAAGTCATTAGAGTACCTCGGTTTTTGATCCTGAACGCTCAAAGCGTTTGGAATGATTGCATATCGGGTCTATCTTGGATATACGTTCAAGTATCCGATACTGAAAATAATACTCGGTCTCGTAGACCTGGAGTAAATTTTTTAATAACTTTTAACCTGTAATGTTTCTTCTGGTACGATGTTTTCGCCAAAACAGTATTATTATGCTAAAAGTATATTTGAGATTTCTCACCTTATTCGAAATTTCACGTAGTAGTCACAGACCTCATGGCGCAGTGTTAGTATCGCGGGTTCGATCCCCGCATATGACTTACATTTGAAAATAATTATTAGTTTTCTGGGTGTTAAATACCCTATTATATATACGTGTGTAAATCCAAAGCTTACAAAGTGTACATAAAATGGTTGTTTACAAATATAGGGACACACGCCCATACTTAGTAATGATATCATGCATTCATATGTGTATATCCATAGTTACTAACCACATTACAGGCAACCATACTTACATACAAATAACCATAGTTGTACAAGCGCTGTTTAGTTTGGAATTAAATGGTCGTGTAAATATGGGGATTTAACCCATATTTATTTTATTTAGTACTGAAATCTTTCACCCATATGTGCATATGTGTATATTAGTTTTTAATCATCGTACAAGTTATGCTTAACTGGCAATGAAATGGTTGCGTGTGCATATGAAGAAAAACTCCATATTTATTTTATGTACGGATTTATACACACATGTCACACGGTGTCACATATGGTCACAACACCTTTAAAACGGCAAGGAGCGTATCCTGATCGATTTGTGTTTGTTGGATTTGCATAAAATCCGCGCAAGTTTAAAATTTTGTTTTTTCGACAAAGAGCCAGCTATCGCTTTGCTGCTCTAGATTCCGATCAGAGTTCTCGCGTCGCGGCACCAGAATATTATAATAAAATTTTGTAAACTGACTAGTTGTTTGGGAGCTCACTCCACTTCATGTCACGGGTCGTCCTGGCATGGCAGTGCCACCGGGATCGGGTCACAATGAAATAAAATGTTTGTTCGAAAGGAAAATTGTATGAAGCTTACACTCTTGATACTGGTGGAGTAGATAGTTGGATCCAGTGGTTTGAAACTGAAAAATGTATTCTCAAACAAAACTTTAGCCAGTATTTTCTTCTTGGCGAAGAAAAGGGAGGGCGAGCAATGGGGTGAGACTTTCTAAAGTACCCCTTCAATCAAAGTGGGGGAAAGTTTAAATAAGACTGTCTATTTATTAAGCTTCCTTTGAACTTTGTTAAAGCTGTCGTTAAGCGTATTGGTGACAGTGGCAGACCCTACAGGCCTTCTCGTATCACGCGAATGCGCCTGCCATTCACCCCCTAAGCCCAAGCTTCTCGACTCATTCTAAAACACACTCGAATTAAAAACGGTCTGTATAAGCGGCTTCAACCCGAATTTTACGAGGGCTGTACCCGAGCGTATCGGGAACAGTGGCAGAGCGGCAGGCCTCATAAGCCTTTCTAATTTTCACGGGAATGTCAGACACATTCCTTCGCCCTCAAGTTTGGCCTTGTGAAACAGTCTAATAAATTGCCATCAGCGGCTTCAATTCAAATTTTCATGAGGGCTGTCCCCGAGCGTATCCTGGACAGTGGCAGACGCTGTAGAGATTATTACGAGAATGCGTTTGTTATTTACCCTCTATACTTGACCTTAAGTAACAGAGACAATTAAATTAAGCAATGGCTACAGCACAAAACTTACGAGGGCTGTCCCCGAGCGTATCATGGACAGTGGCAGACTCTGTACGTAGGCCCTTCTCAAAATTATCATGGGAATGCGTCTTGCCATTCACCCTCCAAGTTCGACCTAGTGTCAGCGTAATGAAACATCATCCAATTAATAATCGTCAATAGCTTCAAATTTTACGACAGCCATTCCGAAAGCGTATTGGGGAAAGCGGCAGACTGCTCAGACTCTGATATGTCACAAATGATAAGAATCCAAGAACGATGTGTCAAGAACGATGGTGTGAACGATGATGTCGATGGTGTGAACGATGATGTTGACGACTGGCAGCAACTCGGAGCCCATTCATTTTACGAGCACATTTTTGTCAAGAGCATTGGCTCTTTAAGTCCGTGCTGAATCCTCTAAGTACATGATGTTCTTGAGGTTACTGACTGACAGAAACTCGAAGCTCAGTTTCTTTATGACATGTTTTTGACTTAAGCATTGGCTCTTTAAGACCCTGCTGAACCAGGTCAAGGGTATACAACACTAATCGGGCACTTTAATTCAGATCCCTCAATTCCGGAGGACAGAGTGGATCGTTTAGCTCAATTTATTTCATACATACTTTCACGCACCTTTTGTTACTAAGGTGACTGGCCCGTCGTTGGCTTTGTAGTCCAAAAACTTTGAGGTAGTGCTACTGTTCTGGACGATTCTGGTACTGGACGAACTGGTCATGCTCGTTACTTCAAGCCCAGGTGTGGAGTACATGAGTTCAGGACGACTTTCAGTTAGATGAAAGTCGTCCTGAACTCATGTACTCCACACCTGGGCTTGACCAGTTGGTGATGTTCGTTATTTCAAGCCCAGATGCAAAGTAAAGGAGTGAGTGAATGTATATTTGGGATGTATCTGTCTTTCACGTAAAGTCACTATTGGATTCAGGTCAGCAGATAATTGTGCCTGAAAAGTCTGCCGTTGACAGAGACAGATTTTCTAGAACTCTCGGCATAGGTCACAGTTAAATACGTAACCTAATTGTTCAGACAGTCAATGGAATAATCCGTATTATATATTCGCAAAGAAAGCGGACATGGTCACTAATCCCACTCAACTTGACATTGATTTGATATCTACTATCTCATCGCGGATAGATTCTCACGATGGAGGCAAGCAGCTGAGTAGCCAGCGCCGAGGACAAAATTCCTTTATTTGGATTCTCAGAAAACATTCATTCGCTTCCATACAAATAGAGTTATGAAAAAAAATTACGTTAAAGGATAGTCGACGTAGTCGACGTCACACAGCACATCCAGGATGTCGTCTTATTACTCGGAGAGAACGCATTACAGACCGATCAAACCCGCAAATAACGTTTAAACTTAAGTTATAGAATATTGAAAACATACAAAGCCTCATGGGATTGATGGGTTAGGTCAAGCTGTGGAATCGAATTTTAGATTCTTAACATTATAATTATCTCTATTATCTATCGATTATTATTAAATAATCAATTAGAGCAGAGAAATAGTCAATTTGGTGTCCAAGTGCCATGGTGTCCGAGGTTGTTTTAGGATAATCCACCGCGAAGGACATAAGGCGTCATGTTGGCTTGCATTCTGCTCTTGGCGTCAAGCCGACGACTACACTGCCTAGTTTTATTGGAGGCGTTCTAAAACCTCTACAACGACGCTTGTCATTTTGATTCCCATCTCTGTGTAAAGCTGACGCAGGCTTAGACAGAGAGGCTATGGAGTTTCAATATCTTAGAATAAATAATATTAATATTCTCTGGAATCCTGCCAGTGGAAATTGGTATCATGGCCAAAAAACCTTGGCCGAGTGTAATAGTTAGTCTTTTATTACTATGAAAGCTAAGACACAAGCTGCTTCGTGAACTGTTGTTGGTATCTAGATAAAACTGGGTTGAGATTGAGTTAACTGAGTTCTTTGGAATCGGTTGTCTTTCTTAAAATGGTATCGGGATTTCATATTCTTAGCCATAGTTGCTGGTGTAACAAAAATACAACTCTTAAAAATCAATAATTTAAAAAGTACTTAGTTATTTTTATCTCGTATAACTTATTATTACGATGATAAATTTAAGTATTGGATTTATTACCAATAATATTTACTATAATAAAAAAGTATAGTTACTGTACTAAAACGATGAATACTGGATGAATCATGGAAATAAGTTTAGAATTATTTTACTAGTGTCATCGTGTGACTAGTTTAAATTTAAATTCTTTCTGTGTGATTACAGCTTAATAATACTAATTACATCCACTTCACCTATATCGCGTCACCAGGAGTTATAAACACGTCTCTCACAGATGCTGTGCATCGTCACATGCCGATAATAGTGCAAGTTTTACATAAAAATAAAACTTGTATTATTGAGCATTGACGATGCACAGCATCCATTTCAAAGCTCCTGATGAGAGACTGCTATGACTGATTAAATGCCACCACCGGCCTCCTGTGACTTAAACTCAGTAGATGGCGCTGCAGAGCACAAGGTCATCAGTTTAAAGCGCTGTGATTGGTGGAAAACAAGCGGAAGTATACAACGCCCTCTCACAGATGCTGTGCATCGTCAATGCTCAATAATACAAGTTTTATTTTTATGTAAAACTTGCACTATTATTGTGTCTAGTACATTATTGACACTTGAAATTTTGTTTAAAATATTGGTCCAAAACCGAATACTTAATTAAAAATACAGTTAAATTATTTTAATTCTTTTTCAATTATTTTTCCAGACATGAAAAAGAGAAAACAAAAATAAAATCTTAGCCTAGCTTGTGTAGTATCGTCGTCTAGAACCAAGGAGCTTGTTCTTGACTAGACTAGGGTGTAAGCTTCTTGTCTAGAACTCATTGAGTAGAGTACAAATATATTTTTATCTTTAAAAATAAACAAATGGGGGGGGCCGTCAAAGTTGTCAGTTTTAGACCATTTTTGTTACTAGGTCTATCTGAAAAACTAAATTTGTTAGGAATTTGGATTTTCTGTATATTATGCACTATATCATGTACTTTAAGGTAATTGTCTAGCTTATGGCGGGAAATTTAAATTTTAACCATTTTTTCCGTTTTTGCAGGAATACCGGGTTGCTATTGTAAATAGCAGTGGGATTTGTGAGAATCCTTAATTATTTTTCACCTTATTTCATAGAGATATTTACCACAAAGCACGTGATTGCATAATTAAGACCTTAAATCACTTAATTCATCAGTTTTACGGGTTTTCGATTAATTCGTTTAAACCGGTGCATAAAAGATAAATAAATATATATGAAACATAGTCAAGAATTATTTAAGATTATCGCAAATTCTACTCTCATTACAATAATTACCTGGTCTAGCTCCAAAACCAAAAAAAAACTTCCTAAATTTAAATTTCCCGCCACAAGCGAGATGTTTCACCTTAACAACAAATAATGAAAACGCCTATTGATAATGTAGTTTGTATATAAGCTGTGACCAAATTAAACAAAAAAATTATCTTTTACGGTTTTTTTACGGAACCCTCTGTATGCAAGTCTGACTCGCACTTGGCCGCTTTTTGGATTTACCTAACCCCTTTTTAATAAATCGGCAAAGTCTAGATTGGGTAAATATCTAATTATTCCGAAATCTGTTAGCCATTATAATAGCTTCCGTTTATTCTTGCCCTAATCCGCTAAATCTGACGGGGAATCCTTCAAGTTGGCAAAACTGCACAAATAACAGAAAGAATTCAGGGGAATTCCCTACAAGTTATGAATTTATTTCCACTGAGTTGCCACAATTCAACTCGTGTTGCTATCTTTTATATTTATATTCTTAGGATGGGAGAAATTTGAGATTGTTTAAGGTTTTGCTCGTCAGGGTCCGAGGGCCCCCTGAGCTTGAGGGCCCCGGTGCACGGCACCGCCTAGCCCTCCGATAGCTACGCCACTGGGTGCAAACCATATCTATATTAAAAAAGCGGGTAATCCGAGCAATGTATAACATGAGACATCGAGAATCACTAAAAAACAAGTTCCTGGAATTTTATCTTAAATTTACCCTCCCAATACATTCTTGATAACTTAATGTATATTCATAAAAACTTAGACCAGCTAGACTTTGTTAAAGACCAGCACAATTTGAGTACTAGAAATAGACATAAATTAGTCGCGCCGTGTTTTAAACTTAGTAAAATCAATAAATAAAAAGGTTGTTAATAGTGTCATGTTTATATAATGAGATCTCGAAGCATATTACTAATTTGCAAGACAATGAGTTCAAAGAATGAGTTCAATCAAGTTTTAATGTCAAAAGCTATTATAGAGTGGATCATTATGTGAATGATAGTGATGTCTGGAAGTGACTCCCTCTCTGTGCATCCACTAAATCATTCATATGATTATTAACTGTAAATATTGTTAGTAGGTACAGTTGAAAATCCCCGATGACTGGGAGTTTTCCAAACTAGAAGTAGTGTTTCGATATTCTATATAAGAATTCACATTACGAGAATAAATAAGGTGAATGATCAAACCTTAGAAGCATTTTTTATCAATACATTGTCTTACTTTAATACTAAAGAGAAAACGAGACGAAAGATGTAGTTCTAATTTTTATCACGCGAACGTGACGCCATTTGCAAATTCGCACTATTTTCGTATTAGAAACATCAAAGATTGTTGCGACTTTCTGACTGATATTTATAAAGAAAATAATAATATGAGTTCAAGCGAAGACTCCAATATTAATATGGAATCTACTCCACCTGATATCTTGAATGAGGCATAAATTTCAATTAAAATTTCCAAGAGTAGTGACATAACTGTATAATTTATTATTTAAAATAATCAAATGAAAAAGTTTGCTTCATTACCTATTGTACTGTTTTCTCACGAATGTGTTGAAAAACGTATGACTCTTGTGCGGAATTGGTTTTTACAAACTTGTGACTATGGTAAGCCCTCGATTTGATATCGGGCTCACATTCGTCTACTCATAAAAAACTATTTTGTTTTTCTCTACACACTTGTAACCGTTTATTAATGACTCGAGTTATTGATATGTAATAAAATATTTAAAAAGAAAAATATATGACTCAACAACAAGATGAAGTTAGCCTTCAATAATAATAGGGTAAATTCATTTTTCTAGCTTTTATTACTTTTTAATTGTTTTGAAAATTATAATAGAGATGACACGCAAAAGGCGATGAGTAGTGTTAGTAGGTTGAATAAACAATCAGGTATGAAATATACTTATTCCTACTATTCTGCCTGCTAGTTACTTACACCACTTTGAATAAAGTGAATAAATACAAACAAATGTAGATATTAACTTACTTAAGAAAACATGTTGATTTCAGTCTTTGTTGCTCAGTAAAATAATGTAATAACACCAAATAAATAAATCTAACTCTCTTTTTCATAATTCAGCCATGTGGAAATTTCTAAACACTCACATTGTTACTGGCAAAATACATTTGGAAAAAACATAGGTTATTTGCAAATAATAGATCGATGTAAAGTCGACGATGTCGACATGACTACTGCGTAATTTATTTACTCTAGGATTTAAAAAAAATCGCTGCGAATATTTGACGACGGTAGTTAAGCTGCTAAAAAGGTTTTAACATGAATGCAGGGAAGTTAACCGTGAAAGGTTATTCCATGGCTTTTACTACACTTTCTGATATAGATTGAAAGTAAGTTTCATAAATAAACATTTACACTGAAACCAAGTGTTTTTGATCTATTCGTTAAGTGGTGGTAAGCGCTCGATAAGTAAAGACCATATATGACTAAGTATGAAGTTTATTATAAATAAACAAAGTCAATATGGCGTTTAAATAATATTTGTACAAAATTATTAACTCTGTGATCGAAAGAGCTTCACTGCGTCGATAATACGAGTATAATCCAAGCGATACTCCTTACTAAGCATTAATTCAGGTGCAAAAAACATTAACTGGTGTTATAAGATCTGTTGCAATTATTTATATACTATTGTTATGAAGACACTAGCTGTACTAGCTTCGCATGCTTTATTGCTCAGTAATTATTGACGCCTCGTAATTTTATTTTATCTGTTTATATTTATGATTCATAACATTATTATTGACAATTCTTATAAGATATTTTTGAGGAATGACATATACTTTCCGTGTACGATATTTCATTGAAAACGGTCAAGCCGTTTTTGTGTTAAATTCAGATATATTTTAAGACAAATAATTATGATCAGTGTCCATTAAAATAGAATACTATTACAAAATTAAAAAAAAACCTGTACAGTCTGATGAACTAAAGCTTTATTAATATATATATCGTGAGTTTTAGTATTTGTTTGTAGGAAATAATATTTAGACCGCTTTTAAAAATTGATGATAGTAAGCTATATTCCAGCTCATGGTTACAGATTATAAAATATTCCACAGCAATAACCTTGTAATGGCGTCAGTTAATAATCAATTAAACGTATAATTGTTTGTTACAATTAGCGAGATCATATTAGGTACGAGCCTACGAGGTTACTTTATTTCACAACATCCATTATATACTATGTTAATCTAGTTTTTATTACATATGATTGGACGCGTGGATAGTTATGGAAAGTAATGCCACCTAGGAAAATTGTTGATTGTTTTTGCGGCGCTTAAATGACTTACGCTGAGTAAACCATTAGAGATATATCAAATTAATATACTACATAACTGTAGATCTTAAAGACTCCTACAAATGTTGTTCATGTGTACAAATCATGTTCATATAAATAAGCATGTTTGTTTTCAAAATAACCGGCAGGCGGCCGGTGGGAACGGGGTAGCTCGATTTGCACGTGCGCTCAACTGACGGCATTCTGTAGTCTACGCGAGTAAAGCCGCGGGCACAACTAGTAACACAATATTTTAGAAATAGACTAAGACTATTAAAAATATAAATAATTTGTTTGATACTCTGATACTTCCGTTTGAAACTGATTGATAGTTGTTGCGTCATACTGCAAAATTAAAATAACAAATGTAATTATACGAATCTTTACTTTTTTGTATCGTTTGAGTTACTAAGCTTATTAAGTTATTACTAATACTTAAGACCTTACATGTTGAGACGGTCGCAAATACTGTCGATGAAACCATGCTCGTAACATGAGTGTTAATGTTTGAAGCGATCCCTGCGACTGAGTTGAATAGTCTTTAAATAAATGTGTTCGTATTGTGTTTTCATAGGAAAGTCTGCAAGACCGAGTCGTAACGTATGTGTGATAATCGAACTGTTGCGCACTGGCGTGCTTGTGTCTCAAGGTACGATGACTGTTTTAACGGACCTGCGACATGACATAGGTCGTACAGCCCAGTTTACGACTAATCCACTCACAATTGAACTTGTCGCATACGACCGAAGTCCGTGGAACGGTTGGTGCGACGTCGCAAGTTTGCAACGTATACCTCTTTAAGTCTTATTTTTTCTATGTGTCATTGAATTCATTGCGGAAATAGCAAAGTAATATCAAATATGCTATTTACGGCGGATTTCCGCAAGACCTTAAAAATATCAAACAAGTAGTGTATAGACCTCGCACCCTGAGGATTCTGTATTATTATTATAATTTTTTACATAAATATTGGTTTTTAACCTAACATTTTCTTGTGTAACCGACGCGCGATTGCTCATGTTTAAGTGACTTATTTTACTGGTGCTCGCATACTAGCCTTATGACCTTTATGAAATTAACAGCAAATAAAACTTTGTCCCGTATTAATTCCAGACGGAATTTAAAATATATTATTTTCTAATTTATTCCACAATTTATGTCATAAGTTCTACCTTTGTGCTAAAGGCAAGACTGTAGGTTTCCGGTAAGTAGCCTAGGTTTCGACAATCAGTCAGTGATCGGGATTTTTAAAATGATGGACGGTATATTTTTATTGTAAGAACTTAAAAACATATAGTTGTTTAAGATCTCAAACAAAAAAACTAAAACTACAAACTAAATAATGATAAATTAATAGTTAGTTAATTAAAAAGTAATTTCAACTTTATATCTCAACCCGTTGAGAAAAGGGCCTTGACACACGGACAGAAAAACAGATACCCGAGTGATTCTATAAGTGGTCGGTTTTTCATTTTAGCTACGGAGTTCCAATATAAATACACTAGCTTTCCGCTCGTGAGTTCGCTCGTGTAGACTATAAAATTTATTCAGTTATTTCATTGTAATTCAATTTATGCTATTATTTTTATTATATAAATCACAACCGAAAAATATCATGTTCCATACAAAGTTTGGCATCCCCTAAGGTTTTGAATTTCGAGAACTGTGTTATTAAACGATGTCTACAAAGTAGTGTCAACATCTTCTCTAAATGTCTATACTTAGTAGTCTGGGCTGGGCGAGGATGAGTCAGTCTAAAGATTGCCTTCTATATAAAACTATTTGTGCCCCATGGCCTCACCCGTTTATTTAACCAACTCTCTACTGCGCTGCCATCGCTGCAATCACACGCCGCCAACGCCTCTTGTTCTCACTTCCCGTACTTGCCACATTTCTTGACGTTCATAGTAACTGTTCCGCTCTTTAAGGTCGCAGCGTAAAGTAATATACCTTATAACATTTCTCAATAAATAGGTTATAAAACGTCATTAGATTTTTATAAATGTGACTGGTAGTTTTAGAGAAAAGCGCATTCAAACAAACAAACAATTTGTTGAGCTTTATAATATTAGTGTAAATATAGATTACTTAATAAATTATTAATTATAAATGATGTATAAATGAACTTGATATTTTGATTTAAAACCTACAAATGGTTTTTTGTGTTAAGTAATTAGTCTCCTTCTAAAGTTAGTGTGTATTAAAAACTAGATTAACATAGTAATGGTTACTGATACAAGCAAATAAAAAACGTCTTAGGCCCGTAAGGCGATGTCACTAATAGTAACACACAATTATTATAGGTACGTTTTGCTGATTATTACCGACGTCGTTACAAAGTCAGTTCAGTGGAAAATGTCAAAATGTCCACACATCATTCCCGATATAGTGTTTGTGTGTAGAATTGTAAGTTTACTTGAGAGCTAAAAAGTTTTATTAGATTCCGAGTCCTTAAGATTTCATTCTGCAACGTAATTCGCGCTCTTAAAATATAGTTACGTCTAGTTATTCAGGCACCGTTTCTTGAATTATTGCACTTAAATCATTACATCACTAACCCGCGAGACGAAGAATTGGAGTCAAAAAGAGATTAGAACTCATGAGAAAAATATTCGGCTATGATTAGAAGTTATTTTTCGCGATACTTGTTTTTTAATACTCTATTTAGCGTTAAGCGTTTGACGATATTTTCAGCTGATATTAAGTGACGAAGTGGCCTAAAATGGTAACACGCTTAGCCTAGAGGGGGACTGGCTCTGAAATGCAGCTGTCGGAATACACCTAGATGTGTTTGGCGAAAGTTTTTCAACTCGAGGGTGGTTACCAGTTAGCTGGGCAATAGAAAATTCCCGGCCAACATGAAAAAGATTTAATGATGCGGAGAGATATTATAATTTAATGTACGTTCGTCAAAACATGAACAATCAAGATTATGTCGGAAACCGGCACATTTTTAACACTATAAAATAGACCATAGGTATATTAGTCATTCCGTGTTTAAGATATAAGACCAATGAAAGTTGTTTAGGTAATAATAATGTTAGATTATATAATAAGATCCCGATGCACATTACTGATTTATCGGACTGACAATCAGTTCAAGGACCATGTCAATCAGGTTTTAATGTTAAAAGGTTAAGTAATAAATTACTTATAGAGTGATCTATTATGTGAATCATAGTGATGTTGGAATTCTCGAGAAGTGACTCCCTCTTTATGCATCTTCTAAATTAATATGATTAAAAAAAAACAATCAAGTTCCTTGCCTGCGCTTCTCAATGACTGGGACATTTATAGTGGGTAGTATTTAACGTTTATAAGAGGCTTCTTACAGTCTAAATTGAATTAAGTATTTTTGATTTGATTTGCTTTGATATTCTCTGGCGGTAACTTCTGATTTATTAGTCGCATACTTTGATAGCCACCTATCGCTCGTTATTAATCGTCTATATTGTCTTTAACGCATCTCCAAACTAGCACGATTGTCATAATATAAATATTAACTTAACAAATAGAAATAAACTCGAATACCTACAGTAGAACCACGTTTACCTGGCCTTGTAACAATCACACTTCAGAAATGTGAATGAAATTCCGACATCACGATCATATGCGGGCGCACTCTTAAAATGGAATTTAAAGATTTTGTAGCATGCGAATACGTCTTTTCCGCTACCGTGTTAACGTCGATCAAAAGATTATCTGTGGTAATTCGATAAGTACAACATATCTGTTCGACAAAATAACAATACTTTTTTTGTCATTTTTATAAAAAAATACAAAAAAAATCACTAACTCGACATATTATCTGGAAACATCTAGAATCTACTCAAAACATTGAGTATGTATTCGCAGGTACGAATAGACATCGCAGTTCACACACACATTCAAAGCTTATTATTTCGATTACGTAATCAAAAAAACAAGGATTTATAAATAACTCACTTCCCCTTTTTTAAACGATGTCGTAAAGTTCAAGGTCATTCTAGTAATTTCGACCCTTTTAATACGGGCATATAAGCGAGCCGTGTGCCGAGCCAGGGCACTTACGATGCTCCAGCATAGAGCCCTCGAGTCTGCTGCTTGTGCAATGCGGTAACTCTACCATTGCAGTAAGCAGTTCTGTTCTGTAAGGGACCTTTAATGAAGAGGAAACTACCTTAATACCGTTGTGATTTAAAACTCGATGAAACGAAAAAGCGACACTAAAAAGAGACAAACACATATATCTATAGGATTTACTCCTAATTCGCATCCTCTGCATTCGTCTCATTCTCTCGAAGTTTAGTATTATGTAGGTTTCACTTCGACCGCGTGTGAACTGCACACATGTTTTATTTTTTAGCTAGTTAGATAAGTCAGATTACCAAAAACGTACACGCATACTTTTTAAACTTTTGGTTTCCGGATGTCACAAAAATGTACGCATATATGCCATCCCCGGGAGCCAAGTTATATAAGGAATATTATGTAAATGTATAATTATAAATATAACAAATTATATGCATGGTTAGCTAGATCACGATATTTTGCATGCAAGGGAAGCCGAGGTTCGGCTACTTCGGCATTCTTGCGGTAGTAGCCCCTTTTTAAGTGCCTTCCGCACTTACACCCAAACTCGGTGAAACTATCACAGTCTCTACTGGCTCCAGAGTCCTTAAGGCTAACAGTGTAGTCAGTTCGAAAAAAAAAGAGACAGGACAGTTCTGTTTTGGACAACTAAGTGGTTTTTTTTTCGAACTGACTATACTTTTAGCCTTAGGGGCCCTGGAGCCTATACGGCTTTTACAGCTTTACCGGGCTTGCTTTGACTTTTGTGTTATTGAGTACGAATCAATTATTAACTTAAAAACAAACGACATTTTTTCAACAATATATATTGAAATAAAATAAAATTTATTACATTTATTTGTTATCAAAAAAGTGGAGACAGAGCGCGAATTAAAAAACATTTTAGACACCCAAACCTACCTAGATAACAAACAAGGTAAAAGTGATATCAGGGTACGATACTATACCCTAAACCAACGTCCTCAATCTGTTAAGTAATAATACTTGCATTAAAAAATATAGTGTCTTGATAGATTTTAAATAACTCAGTGCCATTACGTCACACTTTGGAATTGCTCATCTCAAGTTATTTAATTAAAAATCAATTAAGAAATTGAAAGAAACTATGTCAGTACGAACCGTTAGTTTATAAACAGTCTGGTGAGATTGTAAATTGTCGGTAGATTGTGAACGGTCACTAATAATTACAATCTAAGGATGACTTTTTCGAAGGTCACATCACCATCATTATGTCATCACCATCACCATGTCTCGTTGGTTGCGCACTGGATTGGTTAGGATAAGATGAAGTTGGGGTCAAATAAGGGATCTGACTATACCCTTTAGCTTTAAGGGCTCTAAAGCGTCAGAAGGCTTTTTCAGTTTCACCGGGCTTGGAAGCCAGATTTGAAGGCACTCAGCCGCGAAAGCATAACAACAAGTGCTAGAGTGCCAAAGTGACTTATCTGTCTAATTCCCTATCCGTAATAATAAACTGGGTTCATACCGTACGAGCCGAGCGAGCGAAGCCGTTGAAAACTCAAATTTTTCAAGTCCTAATATCATAATTTTGATATTACACATAACCTTAAAAATCTATGGGTTTTTAATTAAATAACGAGATGAGGTAAAAAGACAACGCAGTTGAACTGAGCTATTAGAAGTCTATCGAATACTATTTTTTTAATCGCAAATATTATTACTTTGCTGGCTGGTGTAGTACATACCGGATTTCAACCACCATACACTCAGTTTGAATTCCGTTGCAAAAGCACATTTCAACGGCACTTCTGTATAAGTCAGTATATGTATAACTGATGATTTATCTTACATCACGGCATGATAGTGACGACTCTCACTGTCTCGCCGTTTATCATAGTTACCTACAAAAATACTATTGTATATAAATATAAACAGCCAGCCATATATATAGCCAGTATATAAATTAAAGATTTATTTAAGAGAAATTGTGTTAGGAATTGTGCAAGGTTTGCAAGGGAAGCACTACCACTATACCTGTTTCTCCGGCAAAGCAGCCAGACGTGGATCTAGAGTTTAAGTTTCGAGGAGGTCATATATTGCAAACTCAACAAGTAAAACATTTAAAAAGATCTACGATTATTAAAGACTAGCTGTGCCACACGATTTCGCCCGTATTTAATTAATTCGACACACTCTCCTCACAGCGCCGTCAACGCGCCTATGTAGTTAACGTTGTTTCTCTTCCCCATAACCCCAAGGGTTCAAGGCCTTAAAACAAGAAAAAAAAAAAAAAGTACTTGCCTACAGCTTGCCAGATTGTTTGATGTTCATAACTACTGCTCCGCTCTTTAGGGTCTTAGAGTGCAAATATATAGCCTATCCTATTCCTCATGAATCTGGCTATCATATACAAAAATATTTTTTCGAATCCGACTAATAGTTACAGGCATTAGCGCGTTTTAACAACAAAACAAAAAACTCCTTAGCTTTATTATAGACTTAAAAATGATTTTTTTTTCGGAACCTAATTATTTTTCTAAAATAAATGTAGCCTAATGCTTAATGCCCTATAAGATCAGCTATCTGCCAGTAACAGTCCCGTCAAAACCGGTCCAACCGTTTCGGAGATTACCAGGAACAAAAAGAGAGACAGACAGACAGACAGACCGACAGACAGACAGACAAAAATGTTACAAATGTGTTTTTTGCTATAGGTATCGTGTATACTTTCATGTGCATTTAGTAAAAACCTGTTATTTTGACTCTTCAATCAGACACTTCAATTTTATTACATGTATAGATTATATTAAGTTTTGGGGGTTATAACCCCTGTGACCCCCTTAGGGCGTTTTTATTTGACACGAATTTCTTCGCACCTGGTCTACGCGGTCTCTGCGCGGTTTGATAAAAAAAAGTAAAAAGTAAAAGTAAAAAAGTAAAAGTAAAAAGTAAAAATGAAAAATAAAGTTCATATTTGCCATGACATATTTGGTATGCGCGACGGATGCACGAAATATTTCGCGTCGTTTAATCAGATCCACGCCTAAAAGCAGCAATTCTCAGGCTGTTGTGTTTTGCTCCGAAGAGTATGTCTGTCAACACGCACTGGCAC
Organism: Saturnia pavonia; assembly: GCA_947532125.1. Classification (NCBI taxonomy): domain Eukaryota; kingdom Metazoa; phylum Arthropoda; class Insecta; order Lepidoptera; family Saturniidae; genus Saturnia; species Saturnia pavonia. The sequence continues at coordinate 11,148,184 of OX383919.1, read as the reverse complement.
ACGAGGCGTTCGGCCTCATGGCTGCGGGTATTTTGAGGTTGGTTGTAAATATACGCTGCAATGACCTCCTAACATCAAGTGAACTGCACGCATGTTTACCAATTGATTCCATAAAAACAAATAATTGACCGGTCAGCTTCACCTCGATCGCCAGATTCGAACCGGTGACCTCTACGTGTATAAACAAATATTTTAACAAATCCGACGTTTCAGCCGATTTAACAAAATAAACACAAATTAGATGTTAATCTGCATTTTGTATCGATGCATCAACTCCGGTATTATTGTAAACCGACTGATGTTAATGCGTCATCTTTTGTTTCCGAGGTCATATTAGGGTTGCCAACTTTTATTTCAATTTTAAATAATTCTATACTATAAGTTTAAGATTTTGTTGGATTTTTTTTCCATTAGTTATTTCAATGCGTTAGGCAATCGATCTACCAGTCATGTTTAGGTTAGGAAGGTCATAGGCTATATAACTACACGCTACGATCCTAAGGAGCTGAGCAGTGATCATGAACGTCAACGGGTAAAAAAACATGCTGATAAACGATCAACACTATTTGATCTCAAAATATACACTGGTATGTACTGTCGAGAGATTTGCAGGGCGATATCACAGCGACAACCAGCGACAACCAGCAATGGACAGTTGATCTCCCAGTGGTCGCCATTGTTTTTCGCTTGACCTATGCTTAGCATGAGGTAAAGTGAAGTCGCTCTGCTGTCCCACGATAAAAATTAGATAAAAAAATATTTTGCTGTTTCAGGCATTGGAATAATAGATTTCGAGTCATGGCGTCCAATACTCAGGCAGAATTTCGGCGTGCTCGTGCCTTACAAAGACGTTTCTTATGAGCTGGAGAAGAAAAAACACTGGTGGTGGCCGACACCCTGGGTGCAAACTCAAGTAAGTTACAATATTACAAAACCTACTTGTAATAGGCATATTGCCTATAGTAAGCGCCCGCGACTTCATACGCGGTCATTACAATACATGAAACATTTAGTAACAATAGAATATGGCCTGTATCACTCATGGATAATTTAGCTTACTATGAAAGAATTTTCACGATCGACTCAGTAGTTCCAGAGAAATCTTCCTAAAAAATAATATATTCAGAAATGAGGAGATCCCCAAAAGAACTCAAGTCACATAGCCCTACGAATAACTTTTTTTATACTACAAAGTTGGCAAATAGGCATACGGCTCGCCTGATGGTAAGCGGCTACCGTAGCCTATGAACACCTGCAATACCATAGGTATCAAAAGCGCGTTGCCGACCTTGAACCCCTACCCCAAGGAACTCTGGAAACCCTACTCACCGCAGAAATACAACACTAGGTCATTTGTCTGCGATCTTCTGTAGGGTGGAGATATTCCACCAGTCGGGCCACCCCAAGTAGAGAGACATCTCCAAATAAATTTATCTGTGCCCTACCTCTCTTAAAGACTTAAGTGGCAATAGGCGGGCCATGTGGCTCTTAGAACGGATGGCCGATGGGGCCAAAGAATTCTCGAGTGAAGGCCAGGTACCGTAAGACGCATCAAAGGCAGACCTGTCTCAAGGTAGACCAAAAACCTGGTAAAGGTTGTCGTTGCGATCTTTGGGGGAGGGAGACCTATATCCAGCAGTGGACGACTTTCGGTTGAAATTATGATGATAATGAAACACATTCACAAACTTTCTCTCTTAATAATATTATTGTCAGTATAGTTATTTGAATCAGTTCAACTTAAGAAGCAAAATGATATAAGGCGATATTTTCAGCAATTAAAATATAGCCAATCAAGTTATATGCTCAAATATAATCTTCTTTAATTAAAGCGGAAATAAAAAGTTAGAAAAAATAAACTAATTTTGGCTACGTGTTTTTTAGGAGTATGTATGGATTAACTTGGCCACCCAGTTCATCTCTATCATAAGTCATAATGGATGACAATAAATACTTAATTACTGCCAACGAAATATTTCCTAAATAACATAAAAACATTCCGTTGAGCTAAATTACACAATATTATTATCTCTCAAAGTAATTATTACTGCGTGTGTGTAATTAGTGTTATTAAAGGGACTATTTTAATAGTCCTGTATGAAATCATTTAGGTCAGCGTTGATCATCACGCTCTTATCTCCGCGGGAGGTAGGCAAATCAGTTTGCAAACATTGCAAACTTATCAATAGTTATTTTTATGTTTGCTATTAAATTTGTAGTTCTGCCTGAATACATTTTTTTTACTTCGGTATAGACGTCTTTGTTTATTATAAAACTCTACGTCTCTGTCCGTTTATGTTCTTTTCACGCGAGAACCACTTATCCGAGTTACATGCTAATATATCTAATTCATAGCTATTTTATCTAGTCAGGTTATAGGATATATTTTGTTACATAAAGTATTGTGCATAATAACCAGTGACGACAATGGTGAATCAATTCTGAAAGAATACGCTTTCGGGGCGTTTAAATGGCTTAAACTGAGTAAACCATAAGATATATATCAAATTAATGTACTACACAATTGTAGATCTTAACCGATTTTGATAAATATTGTACACTCCCGTACTCCAGTATATGTCACTCCTTAATTGATTTGCTATAAAATTGTCAATAATACTTTTAGAATATAAAAATATGAGTTATATAAAATACGAGCCGAAGAAATTACTACGTAAAATGGCCGAGCGGAGTCGCGGCCAAATCTAGTTTATCACAAACGTGTTAGTAGTTATTGTGTATACAATGTAATTTGTTACATATTATATATTTTCTAATTTGGATTGTTAGTAATTAGCGAATATACATACTACATACAATATAAGTATAATTAAAAATAAATAAATAAAAGTAAATATATGTAATATAATTAAAAATAAAAGTAAATTTCTCGTTTGGTTTAATCAAAGCCCATTAACAGGTAAATACGTGTATTATTTCTGTAAGCAATGTTATAAGTAAATCACGAATGCAACACACTTTCAATATAAACCCATCAATTTAACGTTGAATCTCGTTAGTAGGTACTGTAGAGTTTGTTACACTGCTTCAGGTTGTTTAAAGGACTCTGATTATTTCAGAAAATGATCTCCAGACTTTATTTAACGTTTAATTTATTTTCTGTTCATACTGTACTTCAGGATAGGCGTAGGCGTGCTTTTAATATTGATACTGTATTTAAGCAAGATGGTCTAAGTTTCAAATACCCATAACGGAAACAAAGTAAATAATTAATTATATTATTTATGTTTTTAAAACATGAAAGTACATTACATGTGGTAGAGATGCGAATGCTAAAATGGACGTGAGTTTGAATCCCTCCCCGCTTGACTAGCTACTACCCTCAAGTTGAAAATCTATCTCCAAGCCACTATAACAGGTGCACTTGAGAGCCATTCACCCCACTAGATTTAGAGTGTTAACATCTTGGACCACATCGTTATTTAACATCATGTGAGATTGTGTCCAAACGCTAAACTTACATTGAGTTTTCTCCCTTTCTGTACATCTAACATTATAATGAACGAAAAGAGATAAACCTATACAAATACACATTCGAGAAAGAGGTCCATCGAATCCAGCTCGGCTGGGTAACGTTTGGGAAGCTGCGTAACATCTTCTCGTCCAAGATACCGCAGTGTCTCAAGACGAAAGTCTTTGACTTTGTGTTGCCAGTAATTACATATGTTCCTGAGACGTGATCGCTAAGTATGGGTCTCATAAGAAAGCTCAAAGTCACTCAAAGGGCAATGGAGAGGACTATGCTCGGAGTTTCTCTGCGTTATCGAATTAAAAATGAGGAGATCCGCAGGAGAACCAAAATCACCGACATAGTCCCAAGAATAGCTAGACTTAAGTGGCAGTGAGCGGGCCACGTAGCTCGTAGAACGACTGGCCGATGGGGCCATAGAGTTCTTGAGTGGCAGCCACGTTCCGACGACCTAGTAATGGTTGCGGGAAGCCGCTGAATGCGGGGAGCGCAGGACCGGTGGTTGTGGTGACCTTTGGGGTAGGCCTGAAATTATGATAATCTCATAAATATATATATATAGATTTTAGCCTGAAAGAGAATGAGATAGAATATATTATACAGCGTTTCCTATTAATTTCGTTCTCTGATGGTTACACATTTACCACGTGTGAACTGTATACATGTTTTTTTGTTCTTTTGATTTAATCGGTGGAAGTCACGAGAAATCTAATGTACTGTATACAGTGTATGGATTAATTAAAACAAATGAACGAGATGCGCTTTAGTTGTGCGCAGTTGATGCGACGAAATCAATCAAGACGAGTTTAGTGCAAGTATTTAGGACAGCGCAGCACGGCACGTTGCACAACACTGATCAGTAATGTAGTTAGACCTAGGGGGCATTTCTTACAACTGCTTTTTGAGATACATCTATCATAAATAGTCTTAGGGTAGTAAGTGACTTTTATCTCGAAGTACAAGTACTTTGAGAATACCTGACCGACATCTCATTGGACACTCTTGGGGTGTTAGATAATGGCTACTAACTCTTTTCGACATACACATCGTTTGGAGGCGCCTTATCAATACGGTGTCAAAATTTTCTAACACAAATAGGCAAGCACCTAAATTTCTGTTTCAAGACCCGTTTCTTCTTGAAGTATAACCTGTTACATCTTTGGCGGCACTCTCACATCACATCGTATGGTTGTGGTCAAACTGATAGATTAGGTTTTTATTTTATTTGCAAGGTAAAGTGACAGCACTTTTCCCGATGTTATCCAAAATTCAGAAAAACTGGTGAGATCGGCGGTTCATCGATGGTCACACATCACTCCTAAGCAAGCCACTATGGAGGACATTACACCTGTTGATACTTGATATCACCCATAATATTAGTTTCCTCTTCTTATTGCTCCAAGAGCGATAATAGATACAGGTAGTCATTCACAATATTGAGTCAAGTCTAGCATTCATTTTGGTAGTTTTCATATACGAGTATGACCATTGAACAATACCTTTAGAAGAACTTGGCAGTGTTTACCTTTTACACGACTTATTTACTACTACTCTCTCCATATTTCCAGGCCAAAAGACGTTTTGAAGAAGCAGCTCGATTGTTCATGGAGACCACGCTTTCCATATCAAAGGAGATGCGACCGAACGCGGTGTGGGGTTACTATGGTTTCCCGTACTGCTTCAACATGGCCCACAATAACTTCAGAGAGTCTTGCGCCGAAAAAGTTTCTGAGGAGAATGACCGGTACGAGTTTATCTTTTACGGAAATAAGTGAAGTTTGCTGGGGAAGCACGACAATTATGTCTAACTGGATCGTGACCACCATACACCAGTCACCTGCCATAGTGACATACTTAGACATGTCGCATTCCGGGATAAGCCGATGTATAAGGCGGAAAGGGATCTGTAGACAACTGGGCTGCAAACACATGTACATGGAGATAAATCCATTACAGTGGCTATGTTTTGATTTGTCGCATTTTTGCGTAGTTAACGCGAGTTGAGACGCGGGGCATCGTTAGTATTTCAGATATGTATACTTAATGTCGATCAATATATACATCTTGAAAAATAAATTGTAATGTTTCAATTCAGCGTAGAGCGTTACGGAATCAAGCATTAGTATTTACATGCAAGTTGACTATTGTTGGTTGTCGATATTTATCAGCTGATCGAGCTTATTCATAATACTAAAACAGTTCTATTTAGCTGAAACAATTTAGAGTCTAAGGCAATATTGTTATTTCAAAGTGTTCATTTCCAGGTTACGCTGGCTTTGGTACGAGAGTTCGGCGCTGTATCCATCAGTGTACAGTTCTAGAAATCTCACTTCGTCACAGTTAGCAGCTCTTATCCATGGCCGGGTCCAGGAAGCTGTGAGGGTGAACAATAAAGCCGTAATACTCCCGTATTTTTGGTTCCAATATCGAGATGACGGGTATTTTACCGAAGTAAGTTTAGCATTTTATATACTGAATTAGTTTATATTTTCTCAGTCTATTGTACAATTTGCTTGAATGTTTTTGAAAATTATTATAATAATCTAATTTGCTGAATCTTCAGAAGCTTAAAATGATTTTGGGTACGAGGGCTATAAATACTGCGACGTCACAATGAAAAATGGATTCAATCATAAATTATATGCAACTTCTTATTACTTCATATTATTTTTAATTGATAAAAATACTGGTGATTTATAAAAAAACCCTACCTACATTAATAAAAGTAATATATTTAAGTTTTCTGAACATCTCCAAAGAAGTATCTTTTGATGAAAGTTACAATAAATTTTATAAAATAATGTAATATATTTTCAGGGTGACCTCAAGACAGCCTTATCAACTTTATATCAATCTAACATATCGGGCTTCATCATATGGGGAAGTTCAAATAACGTCAACACAGTAGCTAAATGTGCGAAGCTGCTTGATTACTTGGAAAATATTTTGGGACCTGCAGTAGTAGAATACACTAAACCGACAACAAAAATACGCGACAAATTGGAAACAGCTACACTCGATTACTACGAAACCACACCTAAACAAGAACAAGACATGAAACCCCAGTTAGATCCAGATTTTCACTGGATACCACCAGAAAACTATACTAAAGATATAGAACAGTATGTTGAGGAAGAAATAAATAAGAAACCAAATTACAACGTAACTGATAATGATAAAGTTGTTAATGAAACTGGACTTAAAGATCTCAATGATAGTGTACTTGTTGACTGGCTACTTAATTATTTAAAAGAGAACAATAATACACAATTAAATCGAACGAAGTTCTTAAGTAACATTGATAAGAAGGAATTTATATTCGATTATGTGACGACAGCAGGTTATGAACAATTAAACAATGATTTAGAAGCTAGTCCATCTACTAAAGGCAGTGCCACTGACGGCGTTAGTTATAATCATAATAACTTAGATGTAAGATTAAATAACACAAGTGTAGATAGAATAGAGAGATCAGACTCTTACACAACGCCAAATATTAATGAAACCTTTATTATAAATACTGAAACAGATCGTGAAAGTAGAACAACAGATATTTACGGCAGCAGTATAGAAACCCAAAGCGAGCTTACTAGTCTAGGACCATTAGTAAATACAGAAGATATTAGTATAAATGAGTCATTTTTCAATCAGAACACATTTTCTGAGGATTACATTACAGACTCTCGCTCTAATGACTTCACTACTGCAGCTAACACCAATAATGAATTACATGATATAGAAATATCAACCATCACACATAATATATTCGCTTCTACGAGCGAAGAAACAGAAATAAACAGAAGAGTTACAACACAAACTACAGATAAAGAGAGTAGAGAAGAAATGAGTACTCAAGTAGCGCCGGCGCCGACTGCTCTTGACCAGGTTGTTGTTTTTATTGTTTAAAGCATACGAATTGTTTGTCTGTTCACTTTGTTGTACGTACTAAACGTTTCCAAGTTTTTATTATTAACAAAAACACTAACCCTATAACTCTATAGTGATTTGCTTCTTTTATTTTATTTTGTGTGTACTTTCAACATTCAACATTTTAATTCGAAAACAGTATTTTGTCTTACCAATGACTAAACCTTTCATGTTAAAAGAAGACATGTTATTATTGTTTTCTCTTCAAATAACTAAATTTCTATTATAGAATTATAATTAAATATTATTATTATATTAATTAATTATAGCGCCAAATTCCCGGCGCTCGTCAGCTGCCTCGGGCTCTCGCTCGTACGTTTATATTCATGTCGAAGTATCGAAAACATTCCTTCTTTATAATAAATCATTCTATCAATGATCAATTTACAAATATAACAGGGGACCGTTCTATAAAAGTTTATGATTTACTCTTCAAGTCTACGTAACATTCAGATACACAAAAGTGTCACAAAATATTCTTGTATCGTATATATATATATCGTACTGAATGAATGGTTGAGAACGCGAGACGCAGCACTACGGACCAGCACTAGCACGCGCCTCTAGTGTAGTGCACCTACTGTAGGGTACGGGTACTTACCTGTAAGTACCTTTTAACTCGAACAATTAAATACGTATGTGTATGGGTATGTGTATACGTATGTGTATACGTATGTGTATACGTATGTATATACGTATGTGTAGTAACAATTGTTTTATAAAGCAATTGTATACGCACTCTTGAAAAATAGAATTTATGAATACGTTTTCAAAAACAAAGATTTACGTACTAACATATGACTATTTTATGTATTCTAACGCATATTTCTATACATTGCAATAACAATAATGTTTTGATGAGTGTTGTGTTTGTTTGTTGCTGATTATTGTAATATTTTGTTTAAGGTCCGGTCCAGTTCGCACGCGATCGAAGCGCACAAACCCTTTATATGTATCATATTTTATATACATTCTGTTGTTAAATGTCTATGTGCGGTGTTTGGAAAGTGTTCATAACTATATATATTAGAACTAGTTGTACCCGCGTCTCTGTTCGCGTGGACGACAGAAAAATACATAGTGCTTTAAAAATTGCAATTTATTTAAACTTTAATAACTCTTTATAGAACGAAGATATCGTGATAAATTATTTGCGCACGACTGGAAACTTCCCTCTTTTTTATGAAGATAGATTAATGAAAATTTAACGAAATCTATTAAACATACAAAATTAATATAGTACAAAATTATTGTTAATTAATTTCGGAAATTAAATACATATTTATAATTGTTTTAGGTATAAATTTTACAAAATTTGTAACGTTGTTAACTATATATAATTAAATGTGGGGCTCAGACAAGTTGTTTGGATCGCGACTAATTATTGTTATAGAGCAGTGAGTGAAATTAATTATCACACGTCTAAATAATAACAGTACTTTTAACGTTTACTCGAAAATGTATTTGTATGTGAACATATATTTCTTATCGCCTGTTCATTAAGCCAATGTCAGCTTCCAATCTATAATCGATTTTTTTATAAACCAGATCAAATTTTGTCAAAATGTTAATTTGTATAAATTATAATTATAATATTGTTTACTTAAACACTACTTGTTAAACTAATACCTATGTTCTTCACAGTAAGCCTTAAAAAAACATGTATAAAGACGATTCTTAACTTTACAAAATAAGTTTAAAAGTAAATAGCTATGTGAAAGCTATGTAAAGAGTGAATTTAAACATGTATTTATCGAATTAAAATTATTTCAGTTTTACTTCACATTGTTATTGTTATAATCTGCTGTTTGTGTATTAAAACATTACAGCCGAAAATTTATATTTTATAGTTAATTATAATCATCTGTATTTATTGGAACAACGTATTATAAAAGTTAGTTTTATTAAGAAATAATTTACAGGTAACGTCAAATTAGTTTTATACGCCATCTATCCGCACACTCTCGTACTACATTATTTGTATATTTTTATTTTATCAGCAAATTTGTTATTAACGTCAACAACGTTCTCATTCTTCAAAAATTTTAAATATCCGCTATAATTAGCATTTTAACCTATTATTGACAGCCGGTGACAGCGTCGACTCCGGTCTTGGTCTTTAGGATGTGGACTGCAACTTGCGAGCCTCTATGTTACTATTTTTATGGCAGATCAGTACGTCTTTATTGTATGATATATACCATGATTAGAAATGTCAACTGTGTCTTGACTATACTTATAATACACCATTTAAAGTCTTAACAGTATTTAGAAAGTATAGCGTCAGGATACAAAGAATCTCGGGGAATAAGCCGTTGTTCAAGGCTTGAGGGAATTCTTAACAGTCTGACGTCTCAGACCACCTGATTATCTTCCGCTTCACAATTATTAATCTTGACTGATTGACAAATAATGTTTAGCTTAAAACGGCAAGTCCAAAAGTGGAAACCTTAGGTGAAGGTGCACAAAGGATTTTTATTCCCTGAGGGGGTTAAACAGGGGGTTACAAGTAGGTCAATTTTTCAAATGTTATCGATGAGAAATATCATCGGATACATGGCTAATAAAATGAAAACAGTGGAATACGTCGTGATAATTCAGCTGTGTTATAACGTATATTTAATAGAAATAGTAACACAGATGTTAAACGAATGAATTCTGTATCTAATTACAATAATAATTAAAGTAATGTGTTACAAGTATTATTTATTATAGAGCCGAATCCGTTTTTCGCATCTCAATTTGTCTAATGACAAACGATTAATGTCGCAACGACAAGTACGAGTACGAGTATATCGAGCAGTTCACTCGAATATGTACATCGGTATAATTATTTATCGAGAAGTTTGACAGCAGTCTTTATGTCACAAACAATTTTATTATTTAAATATAAGTTTATCTGTGATACGTTTGAATAGTTTAATTTGTACATATTTATAGTTATTTTTATCACATATTTTAAAGTAAAGCGATTTTTAGGATTTTTTAATGATCATAATTATATATTTTACTATGTAAGACATTTTAAATGTACCCACATATCATTATGTAAAATTTTAATTGTCGTTTTATTTCATATTAAAAAAATATTATATAAATATTTTACATAACATAATGTTATGTGTGTTCGTATAATATACATTATATTTGATATCGTAAATGTTTTTTTATTTATTCTTCACAATTATAAATTATACTAAAATGATTAAGCCGGTTAAAATGTTGCTATAAAATACCTATTGCGTTTTAGAACACTGACATCTGTAGAGTTTTAGTTGATTTATTTAATTTGATGCCATCTTCATTTACATTCATTCGCAAAGTTGTAACACTGTATTTAGTAATAAGCAATTATCTAAAAACCCCTTTCACTATGGAGAAAATACAATAACGACAATCAAGTCATCATTACCTATTAAAATATTGCCCTCGCAACATGTTTTTCATCAACTATAATGTCACAATTCCAAAGTAATAAATGAAACACAGTTTAACAAAAAAAAAAACAGAACATTAATATTTATTCAGGAAATAACAAACGATAAATAAGTCTTCATTTTCCCAAACATTAAAATCAAACAACACATTACAACCCGAGTAATATCATAAAACAATGGTTTTTAAATAGCAACGGTACTTCATCATCAGAAATGAAATTGCGGTCTGGTCTGACGCTGGAAAAAGGATTTAGTCTTGGCTCTACCATTACCTTCAGCTCGGACAACTCTTTGAGTCTATCAAGATCCCTGTGGAGCTCGCTGATGGTGTGAGAGGTGATAATGAGTGGTGATTTTAATTTCATCACTGCATTAACGGTGGATGGCCAAGGATCCTTGTCGTTGTAGACCGCAGACCTGTGAAGGCCAGGATTGAAGGCACACACTGTAAAGCAAACATTTATTGCAGTAACCAAATCATCCTACTTTATCACATCATTCTAATAGTAGCAGGAATCAATTCTTCTCTTTTCATCTCCTTCATATCATCTACGTTTAAAAGGAAAACTACATTTTCTATAATAATAAAATGTCATAAAACGCATTATCGATTCCTTGTAGATGGATTTTGAAGGTGATACAATCAGTGGAATGTGATTTTGTGAAGTTTTTGCTATAGTAAAGTGTCAGAGCATCATATGCTGTTCTGAAAATTTTTGTTGGTAAATTTCAATGCCATACCGTTTCAACTTAACTCTGAACCTGATGATTTAATAATCACTTACCTTTAGTTAAACTCTGGTAAAACTACAGTTTAAAAAGTTGCTTATAATAGATGACCAAGGACTACAGCGTTACTAGTCTCTGCTACAGTAAATATACAACACGTAATCTATGTTCAAATTCTATGTTCAAACTTCAAATATTTACATAAGAAATACTGTAACACTTCTCGTGTTTTGTTTTGCCAACTACGTAAAAAGCTTGTGAGCCATTACGTGTGAAGATTCAATCGGACATAATGGCACCTCCTGGAAAAGGTCTTACTCTACCATGGACAGAAAGAGACTAATGATAAGGTTTTTGTGAGTTCTTGTGGTACATTGTCTGCAATTTTCTGATTACAGAAAGACTAAGAAAGTTTTTTTAGTTTCAGAGTAGTTATAGTTACCACAACCCCGATGAGTGATTGTTTAAAATAACTGAGATCACAAATTTCATTGCAATATCAATACATCTATAACAAAAACGATCAAGGGTATAAAACTGTCCGCTCGCTTAAAAGATTTTTTCTATCGCTAGAAAAAAAAACGTAATAATAAAACAACCAAAGATATAACTGACAAATTATACCGTAAATCCTCACCAATATCAGGGTATATGAATTCATCACTGTTTCTGTATTCCTGGTAAGTCTTATTGTCTTGGAAGTTAAAAACCACACGACGTTTGCTCTGGCGACAGCTCTCACAGACTCTACAAAAACAGATAATGGGCTTTTAAATTATATATATAAATTTTCCAATGGCGTTAAAGATCTTGCCAGTAGAAAATTACTTTAATTTTAACGAATTCTAGTCCAATGTCCAACTTAATAAACAATAAACTTGAAAAAAAAAGAGTCAAGACGGCAATCACATTAATTATTTATACATTATAGATAACAATGAAACCATAACAAACCTGATTCTACCAAGAAGATCCAAGGGCAACTTCCCTGGGTTCAAATCAGGGCTGATAAGAACTACTCTCAGATCTTTCACATCAGGACGAAGGTGCAGAAAAAAGATTTCCCATTTATTCAACACATCTGCTTCGAATTGAAGCTCAGCTCCAACCACGTGAATGGTGAATGAAGACATCTATGATATGAAGAAGGATAAATTCTATAACAATTTCGTGCTATACTTAGGTTTTTATGCAATAATATTATTTTTAATAAAATTATAATTTAATTATTTATTGCACACAAGGATACAATTGATGAACTTAATGTACGTCCAGGGTAGTAAGAGAAAGGAATATGCAGTGTGCATAATGTTTAGAAAACATGCGTGGCATATTGTAATATGCAGTATGTTTCTGTGTCGACGCCCTAACGTTAGTGGGACGAATACTACGGAAGGTAAATATTTTCTGAAAAAAGTGAGTTAAGTAGTTTTCAATCAAAGCGCATTTAAAGGTATGTATACAACATTTTGTTGTTTAAAAAATACTTTTTACTCAAATGATTTTACAAATTATGGACAGCATATGAGAAATAAGAAATTAAAACTTTTCCAAGTGCGTGTCGGGCTACGCGCAGTGTAGGGTTCCGTAGTTGCCCGTCACAATATGCAGACTTAAAGATACTTTTGTTACTTCAGGCCGGAGCCGGGTCGGACGCTAGCCTTGACACGGTCAAACATTTATAGTACACTTTTGTATGGAGTAAGTCCTGCTATACCGAGCTAGATCCGTGCGCCGGCAAGGCATGATAGCACAGACCCAGCACGGCCCCGGCCTGGTGTAGCATGAATTACTTAATATAAAATATACCATAAATATTTGACCGTGGCGTGTACCGGCCGGCGCCCGGTTTGGTGAGACATGAATCATCCTTTAGAGAGGGGTCTTTAAATTGTTTTCAATGTAATTTGTACGAATTACTTCTCCAAATACATTTTATAAGTTGAATAGCTGTACCCAGCGGTTTCATCCGCGTATAATTTAAAAGAAATAGCTGATTGATGATTTATAACACTTCAGTATAAACAATATTGTTATCGGGTAGCCAGAGTTATGCGTCACAATTCACATGACTCAATCGCACTACTACACCTATAGTCATAGATCCGAGCCGAATGTTGAATTATTTTAATTTTCCATTATCTCCCTAACTATGCGTCCAAATAACATGCTATAAAGGACAAAGTTTAAATAAAATTGTCTTGATGATGAAGTAACTTTAGTTCATAAAGATTAATAAGCCAAGCCTAATAATAAACCTCATAAATCACTTTTCAATTTTCAATAAATGTTTGTGACAAATTATCGTATGGTGGCTTATGTATAAGAAATAAACATATGGTATCGCAGGCCTTTTTCAATGTACTAAGTAGCAATATTTTTGTAGAACATTATATTTACGTATTAAGTAACCATTACGCCAGCGCACGCGGATAAAGCAGTTCGGGTACGCTATTTCTTCCGACGTACTTAACAAAAATCAATATTTAAGGCTAGCTTGGAGGTGCAGCCTAATGCTAGATACCCTAAACTATTCATCTTGCATGTTTGTTTGTCAAAGCTTTTCTCGTTGACAACAATAATCTAAAAATTTGTTCATGGATTCATTTTGAGTTATATAAAAAGGTTAACGAGCCCGTAAGATTTTTAGAGAGGATTTGCAAATAATATACCTTATTCATCTCAATGGTAGCATACTTCTTCTTGTTTCTATATATTTGATGGCAAAAAGCGACAGTCAAGGGTGCTGTAGCGATCTGTGTCAACGCTGCATATTGTACATCATTTAGATCTGTTAATTGCATAATTTATTTAAATTTAAACTAATATAAAAATGGATTTCTATACAAAATAACTTGTAATAGATAAAGAGTACTGAAAATGTGTTTGTCGGTAGTACAGTAGTTATGTTATGAAACCATTACTTTTCAATATTATCTGCTTACAGTTCAACCAAAGCTTGGGCCTTCTGCAATACCTCATATGTTATTGCCCGTATTGTTGTAATCCAGCGGGTGAATCAAATTTTGATTATAATCAAGAATCCAATCAAATATCTATCGAAACCGGCTTTGAAAGTAGACCAAAATGAAAAAAAAACTACATTACGCACTAACCAATTTTTTCTTCGAACATGGATGCAAGAACCTCGTTAATTTTCTCAGGCATCTGGTGCTCTTTCATTACTCTACTTGGCAGCTTTGGTTCCAGTCGACCTTTCGTCTGCTGGTATATGACCAATTTTTGATATAAAGAATAAGACTTGCACCAACGCTGATGAGTTTTTGGCAAGTGGTCAGCATTTGCAGAGCAATAAGAAATCTATAATGAAGGAAAACAATGTTGTATTAGATTTCTTTAATTTCTACTATTTTAAGGTACTATAATACAAATCAAAATTCAACTAGGTCACTAGATAATGGCATGTCTTGCAAGAAAATAAAACATGAGGTGATTGCTAAAAATGTTGTAAAGAAATCTGCTCCTATATAATAATTAATTCTGATTTTGATTCGAAGTCTATTCTATCGCTGTATTTTGTATAGCTCCTCTTTAACTATTTTTGGACGACGCGAATTAGCTCTTTTTATTATAAAATTTTCATAGTTAGTAAGAACAGCTTATTCCATGTTAAGATGGCACTGAATAACTTGACAATGGTGCTAGTTCTAGTTTTCATTCCTTTCAATTACAGTCTATCTATTTTAATTAGTTTGTAATAGTAAAAACATCGCATGGTAATAAATAATCCTATTTAAAAATCTGCGCTAAAAGTAGAACTATCCAAAAATTCTTCTTTTGGAAAGCTAGCCCAGCGAAAATATTAGAAAACATCTTAAGTTACCTGTCCGCATCCTTCGCAATCTTTTAGTTTCGACTGCCTCCACTCTCTGCAAGTAACATCGGCGCACATTCTGGGATAGAGAAGAACCTCCTGTTCCCAAGGTACTAATCTACGTTTTAGCACCTTCTCAGATGCAAGTATTGCTTGCATACGTAGGAGACGATAGTTATGACCAGTTATATTCCTCGCATCTGCGTAAATGTGCTTCTGACCTATTGAAATTGTGATTAACAGCTTAGTATTTTATACGAGATGTGTCAATTTATCAGAATGGAACTCATTTTATAGATTAGTTCAGAAGAAACAAAAAGTTGTTAGCAATATCTAGGTAATTTATCCACGAACCTTTGACATGCACTATAGTTGATACAGCGAAGCACAGCGCCTGATGCTTCGGCCAGTCGTCATCTTTATGTTTAAGACTGCAATAGAAAACCAAACTACAGAATTTACATGGTATTCTAAATCGGATCAATTCCTTCCTGCAGACGTGGCAGGCGCTTTGCAAAAATACTCTTCTAAAACTGTATTTATAGACATAATCATCACAGTTACTGATTTGGCAGAAATATTCTTCATCTTTCAATTGTTTCTTCTGTTTCTCTTCCCTCTCTTTCTCAGTCTGAAATTCTTTTGACTCTTTATTGATTTCAATTTCCACATTATCTTTTATTTTAACTGTGGCTTGTTTTGTGTCTGGGGATTTATCTTTTTCCTTTTTATAATCAGTTTTATTCGATCGTACAGGAATATTTGGATGGCCCAGCAAGTTTTTTGGCGGCGTTACTGGATTTTCTTTCACATCTTTCTTTTCGGCTTCCTCGCTAGGAGCGATGATATTGATTTCTGGTTTATGAAATGCTAATTCCTGCTGAGAGTTTTCTGTTATTTGATTCACAATCATTTCAAAAGTTTTGTTTATATCATCGGAGCTTGATGTTAGTGCATCTTCGAAATTTTCTATCGGTTCATAATCTGTTTCGTCATTTGCAATAGAATTTTTATTGGATTGTTCATCATCTTGCGTCGCTGTTTCATCTTTGTTATCTTCATGTTTACTAGATTCTTGCTTACTTTTCTGTTTATGCGTTTCAGAATTTTGTTGAGGTTTTTCTTCTTTCTTTTCCTCTTGAGACGAAATGTGCGAAGAAAGATTTTGAACTGTATTTATTGTTTGAATCACTTCTTGTCGACCTTTTCTTTTTTTACCTTTTTTATTGTCTTTTCTTGGAGGACATACTGGCGGTGTTTTGTTGGTACTATCTTGTTTAATTTGCTCATTCTTAGGAGTAGTTTCATCGTTTATTTCGTCTATATGTCTTACATCTTCAGGGTTTAGTTGATTTATATCGTGTATTGTATCGTCTACTTGTACAATTGTACTTGTTACAGGCTGTGATATTTTGTCACTGAGTAAGGAGTCTATTACCTCATCTATAGCATGTTCATATTGACTGTCACTGGCGATTAATGCAATTCCTTCAGACGTTATACTTTGGGTAATTACATTAGTTTCTAGAAGATTTTTATTATTTATCTGAATTTCATGTTTTTCTTTAAGCTTTTTTTCAGAAAACTCTTCGTTTTTTTCTAAAGCGTTTAGTTCAGCTAAAGACTTTTCAATAGAAGATCTTAATTCTTCCATATCTTTATTAACTTCCATAATCTTTGATTTTATATCAGTCTTTTCTTCGAGTTTTGTAGAAATATTTTCGATTTCAACTAACTTAATTCCAGAAGAAACCATTTCCGGTGTTTCCGTTGGAGTTTCTCCAGACCCTTGAATTAGAGGTATATTATGAGACAATAAAGAAATATTCAAGGTATCTTCAAATACTTCTTTAATAACCGTATTGTTATTATCATCCCTTATATGTTCACTAGTCGATCGAGGGTAAAGAATAACTGGTGTAACATCGCACGTTGAACCATCTGATTCGTCAGCTTTAACACTTCTTATTTCTACGTCATCATTAGGAGTCAGAACTGAGCTTTTATCATCAATTTCACTTGAGTTAATACTCTCTCTTTCTTTACATATTTCAGTGGTTTCTGGTTTGATAAGAATTTTAGGAGACTTTTTACCTTTTTTCCTTGTTTTATCTTTATTTTCAAGTATTTGTTTGGACTCTGTTTTAATAAACTCTTTATTTTCTTTATTTTCTGTTGCCTCTGTGATAGTATTTAATATTTCATTTAATTTACCTTCCGATGATTTTGATGCGAAATCTGATGGCACTAACGTTTCAAATATTAGTTCATCTTTTACCACGTTCTGGGTACTTGCTACATTTTCTTTTTGTATATATTCTTGTAAAAGTGTTTGCTCTGTGACATCAAACGCAGTTTTAGATTCATCTGACACTTTAGAAGGCTTTTGTATTTCTTTGTTTTCTATGTTATGAGAATTATCCATAGAAGTTACTACAGGATACTCAGATCCCTTCAATTCATCTTTGTTTTTAGCGGTTTTAAGATCAGCTTCAATTTCTTCTTCTTGTACAGTTTCTACGACATTTTTTTTATTAATTTGTTTAACGGAAGGTTGTTGAATTTCTATTTCTTGTAAAGAAGCATGTCCAATTGAGCTTTTTGCTTGAGACTCTTGTCGTTCTTTTCTTTTTTTATCTACAGGTTTCGCTATTTGGGCTTTACACTTCAGACTATCTTCTTCTAAGTTAGAATATTCACGATTTTGTACAGAAACAGTTGTAGCTTCATCACTTACCAATACTACTTTCGTAGTCTCCTCAATCGATTGTTTTTGAAATTTAGTACTTTTATCTTCGAATATACTAATTTTTTTAGTTGATTGCTTTTTTTCTGTTTTGTTTTTATTTTCGTCATTACCTTCAAAACACTGTAAATTTTCTGATTTTAGAGTTTCTTGTACTGGAGTTTCGAGCTCTATAATAGGGTTGGACTCTTCAAATTGTTGAGAAAATTCTTCACATTTAATTTCAGTACCTACTTGTGGTATATCAAAATTATTGTTGTGGTCATCATCTGCATCTAATAACTTTTGAAATGCTGGTGTACACTTTTCTACACTTTTATCAGACTTTTCTGAATCAGTACGATTTTTCTTCTTTTTATTTTTTTTCTTTGCAATTTTAACATCTTCTATTGTTTCTATTTTCGGCAAATTTTTATTTGAATTATCAAATTTGCATTCAGATTTTATCTCTCCTTCAAATTGGATATTGTCAAGCTTCTGTTCTAATAACGGCACCGTTTCACCTGGCGCACAACCTTTTTTCTTAATCTTCTTCTTTCTAAGAGGAATAACTTCAGGTAAATCTCTTTGCACATTTTCATTATCCATAATAGCTACATTTTCTACCGTAATTGGTTTAGAAGATATATCTTTTTCAATTTCAAATTCATTTGCTTTTTCTTTTTTTTTACCTTTTTTCCTTTTAGGTTTTTTCGGGGCAATAACCTCAGTTTCTTGTTGTTCATCTACTTGTTTTATAATATCATCGGTTTTGACTTGAACACTTTCACTTTTAGTGTCACACTCTATATGAGATATCTGAGAATCTGTTATACTATCTGATGTTATAGTATCTTCTTTTTGCGGATTATTTAAATTATGTTGCTGGGTTACTTTTTTATTCTTTAGTTTTTTAGTATTCATTTTGATTTAATATCTTAAATATATTTCAAAGAGCTTAAGAACTACCGAGCAGAACTAAATTCGGAGACTATCTGACCGATTTACGGGACTGTATTCCTGTCTAGAAATACCTGCGTGTGATGTTATGAAATGTCATCGGGAGTGAGGCAAAAGACAATGAGCGCTAATTGAAAAGCTTAGAGTTTATTTTAAACACTGAGCGAGTTACATATATGCACACTGTCCGGCACAAGGAAGAGTTGCTTGCCAAAGTGCACGTTACGTGGAACGGCTAAATATATAATCGATCCATATAAACAGTATATGAATTATTCGAAGAAGTATTCAATTGATGAATATTTTCTGAATAAATAAATTACCTGTAATCAATCGCGACGTCATTTTATAAACGTCGATTCTCTTAGTTTTATTATCACTTTTTATATAACTAGAAAAAAAAAATCAGATATTATCTTGAATCGGAGCCTTAAAAAGAACTTAGTACAAACAAGACACATGTAAACTGGTCAGGAATAATTTTAAAATGTACTTAATACCTATACTAATTGCTTAGACCCTACAGGGAGAAGAGTATTGAACATATACCTCTTATAAGTAAAAATGTGTTCGAAGAAGGTTACCCTTAAGCTCACAATACATCAGGGATTTTCAACTTTACAGTAACAACTAATTGAACAAATTCTAGAAAACAACCCACCCTCATGATTCAATGTTTTTCTTCCAATCGACAACTCACGAGCGTTTTGATCTGAAGTCACGTTCTTTGACGCTTTCTACAAAAGTTAAAAACAATTATGACTCTCTTTTTTGGATTTCCTTCACAGAAAAATAACCCTAAGCTGTCCGTCCTACATTTAACGTCCTGTATATTTTGAACCGAAATAGATATCCCGTATTTTTTACATAATATGTGTTAGTATAGGGGTTTATAAAGAAATTATTACTAACAGTAAAATATTAAAATGGTCCTCCATACAGGAATCCTGATTTTTTTTTTGCTCTATTGTAAAGACGACAACACATCAAGCGTCAAACTTACCTACTGTGGTTATAGTAAAAACCCTAAAATAAAATGGAGTATGGTGAACCAGAATTGAAATAAAAAAAAAAAAAAAACAAACACTTTTCTTTTAAATTTATTAAAAAATCTGATTCGCATTTGACCGTTTTTTTTTAATCCAACCCCGTGTTATTCGTCAGTCCAAGTGACACGCGACACATCGAACAGAATTACAAACAATACATTGGGACCATACATGTTTTATCTAACAAAATCGTGTTACGAATTAACTTACATAAATCTTTCACGGTGTAACGCGCACTGGACCATAGCGCGCAGAAAGCAGATTGTTCACTGCGCATGTGACATAACATTAGTTTATAACACGTGAAGTTTTTCCACGTAGTCGGTAGTAAAATTGTTGGTTTTAGACAGCAGGGCGATTATATGTCACTCGAAAGAGTCTTTTAAAGTGAAACTTTTATTCTATCGCCCCAATTAATATGCGTCTATCATCTAAATGATTGTATGAATTATGTATCCCGTCGTCTATTACGCAAATTGAAATTAAATTTTATAATTGAATATTTTGTCTAACGATTTGCTTATCTTGTTCTTTCTCTATCTACGTAGGGATTTATTATTATTATTGTCTACTATCATAAGTCAAATCATAGATTATTACTTATATAGTCAAATCGTCTAATGTCAATAGCCTATATATTATCGTCAATATATTTTATATTTTTACCATTTTACAAGTTATTTAAAACTACTATACTCAATTTAAAAAGATTTTGTCGAGGTACTATTTTATTACAACAGAATAATGGAGAGGGAAGAAGGTGAAATGAATGACGACAATACGATGGTTGTGGATGACGATGCAGTTGAAACTGTTGCAGAGACAAAAAATACAGCTGTGGTAATACATGTTTATTACTAACTAGCGGACCGCCCCGGCTTCGCACGGGTATTTAACAAAAAAATATAAATTTTCATACGGATCCCTAACTTTTTATTCTATCGCCTATGTTCATCAGGAATAATGTAGGATATTAATGGTGAAAGAATTTTTCAAATCGGTCTAGTAGTTACAGAGCCTATTCAATGCAAACAAACAATCAAATATTTCCTCTTTATAATATTAGTATAGATTAATTATTTGTCGCGTTATATATCCATATTGATATTTATTTTTATTACAAACACAACTAAATGATTGTATTAATTATGTATTACGTACTTTAATACGCAAATTGAAATTAAGTTTTATAATTGAATATTTTGTCTACTATTGATTTCTCATTAACATTCCCATTTGTTAATAATTAAATTAAGATTAAAACGCAACTTTAATACACTAAATCAAATAATTTTCCAAATTTTTTCAGTTAAATGCCTTCGAACCGAAAAAATGTTTCACTTGCATCATGGTTATATAAAACTACACAAACAAATTGTTTTTGCTTAGTACCTCGTCAAATTAACGACACTGTCCCTGACTATACAATCCAAACACAATGAAGCATCGGCAGCCTCTCCTCGATCGTCGCTATCATGCCAGCCTGCATAAATATCTTTTCACAGTACATTTGAAAAACTGAAGTCTGTTTCTTATTCAATTATGTGCCATGAGCTGAAGTTTATAAAAAAATCATTATCTATTGACATTTTCTTTATATGAACTATAAAGTCAAGAAGGCAAGTCAATCAGTCACTATTTAATCTTTGGATTATTTTCTAAAAACAAATATTTTAAATGGTTTTTTCCTGTTTAGTATAGTCCACAAATCTAATATTTCAAGTATAGTTATTCGGGTTTCTTTCCAAGCATGTAATAGAATTAATGTTTTACATAATATTCCGTCGCTATTACAGTGAAAATTAAGCAATATGTGAACTATGTGTTTATATATGTATACAATATATTATTCTTACCTCTAATAATTTATATCCATGTGAACTTTCAATTCCTGCTTTATATTATTTATATACCCTTGTTTTCAACAATTTCCTTTAAGTTACATTTAACTATTTACTGAAATATTACCAAAAAGTAAACATTATTATGAATACGAATTTGAAGCAAACGATAATTTTCGACTAGAATTGCTGACTTTCGAAGTCAGATATGTGGAAAATAGACAATTTAAGTTACCTTGTGATACAATACTTTAGCTACTGTTAAGCCGAGCGGTTACAGGTTTAATCTACGCAAAGGACGAATTTTCGTGTGATGAATTTATCTTATAGTTCTTTGCTTGGATATATATACTTAAGTTGTTTGATTACCATATTACTAGTTAAATAAATGGCCACGTTTGAGTTTATCCCGAAACTTTATAGCAATTAAATTTGATCTAGAACAATACTGAAACTACGAGCGAAGTGAGTTCAATCTTCAATCCTACAAATAGTTAGTTTGGATTTTAATAAAGTTAACAATTAAAAGAAAACGAACAAACTTGGACCCATTTAGTCCCTCAAAAGACAATTACGTTTATCAAAACGACCACTGTGATGCAATTGTTATAGGTAGTAGATTATTCTCTAAAGCTCGCTTGGCTAGGAGCGTACTTAAGTTGAAATCTTTTACTAAGTGAAATCACTTATCAGTGTATTCCGATAGTCACACTTTACAACCGACTTATTTTCTAGTCTTAGCGTGATATCATCTTTGACACAACCACAGGCAAGACTGTTGTTGAAATACTGACTTATTATTCAATAAATAATAATTAATATATACTTTAATCTGGGTGCAAATGAGGAAATACAAATGCGCTTTTTATAAATGACCTATCTGTTCTCCCGTAACTGTGGTACAAACTCAATACTGACGTCATATTTTCATAACTGGGGTCCAAAGTCTCTAAAAGAATATAAACTACACACAAAAAGAAACTTAATGCCCATACATATAATGGTGATAAACGAATGTATATTGTGAGAACGTTATTTTAAAGTATAGAAAAATACAAACTTGTTATTGAAGTTTAAAATATATAAAACAGTCAACATTGAACCTTATGAAATCGAATTAAGAGTTTCATTAAATATTACGAATGCACAACTGGGTTTGATGTTTTCCAAAGCAGCCCTCGTTTTAAAATGATAATAAGGCGCGGTCGCAACTCGCAACCCCTTGACAACTACAATGCAATGGGACACGAGCTAATTTTCTATCTCTAATAAAATATGTTGTATTCTTAATTATTTATTATACGTTATTAATTTAATTATGAATTACAATAATGTATAGAGTGTAATGTATAATAAAAAAATCTTGGCGTTTGAGTAGTTTAGCGGAATATCGATTCGATGTCAACGCGATAGGTACCAAGGATTGTTTCAGAATTCGCGTAAAGTTTACTAGTTTAAATTGGTAACAGTATCGACTGACGGTGAAGGAAACATCGTGAGGAAACCTAAACGCTTGAGAAATGTTCTTATAGGACCAATGATGTGGAAAAAAATATAAAACAGACTGTTCATTTCTAGGTGTTTGCAGTAGCCAATAAATACGTCATGGCCTGGTGCTGTGTTTAACCATCGATGAAAAAAAAGTACTTAAGGGCAAAAGGATAGATTTATCTATATTTAGTATCTGAAACAAAGGATAGATAGGTTATAGAAACCGGCCGTAAGCAAGTGCCTTTCCTTGGAAAGAGACTGCATTACCCAGAATTGGGCACTTACAGGCCGTTATCATAATTATAATAGATTATACTGTTTAATTTTATTATGTTACATTTATTTTTTTTAGCGTCTCACTATTGTGGAGTTATGATGAGCGAAGGTACTTTTATACCTTTTCCTATTTATTCGACCTTCAAATTCAATTTGTCAGAGCTTCATCAGTCGATCATAGCTATTTCGAATGATTCCATACCCTTATCCTTGACTAATGATTTATCCATTTAGAGATAAAGCGAAACACAAAATAATAGGGTACATGAATATATTCGAGAAAAACTGGTAACTAATTGAGACGATTTATAGCGATTCCGCATCAGGCCGTTGTCAAGAGCAGACGTCCTGTCTAATTTATTTTACTTACGATTTAACTCTTTTAGATAATCAATAATCTACTTACTAATTACTTTATTATTATTATATTGATTAATTTTTTTGAAAAATAATTATTTATGAAACGAATCTAAGCAGTACTTAAGAAAAAACAGTATTTTTTTCAAATGGTCTGATAATATATCAATTAAATAACAATAATCCGAGCGAAGTCGTTGGCTGGAGCTAGTTGTTCAATATATTATTTATTTTTCCCAAAGGTCCCTACAGAGACTCTCTTATAAGCCAGCGTTCACAAAACAAGTCACGTTTTTATAAATTATTCCAATGACATAGAAACATGCGTGTCCCGTCCCCCACGATCGGATTTGGGGTTCCGTTCCCGCGTGAGTTCGGACACCGTGACACGGTTGTTGAATTACATAGTTCAGAAAATTTTAATATTTAATTACACTGGACCCTTTCGGTTTATAATTACACTCGATCGAGGAGATAGGGAAACCGCAGACGACAGCTTGAAATATGAAACGAAATGGATATATATTTACATGCAGTTAATATCTTGCGTTTGATATGGATATCCTGGTAACGCAACATGAGAGGTATCGGGGTATTTGACGGGTTCTTGATCGGTCTTATTTTTTATTGTAAATCATAAACATACCTTGAATCTAATATTGGTGGCAATTTAGCAGAGAACCAAAGTAACTGATATAGCTTAAAAAATAAGCAAGCGAAAGTGATAATAGGCTGGTCACGTTTATACAAGAACTGACAATCGATGAAGAGTTCTTGAGTGGAAACATAGATAATTAAACAAACTTGTTTTAATTATTTATGAGTGGAAATCACCTCTTTGCAAACATAGTGTAGGACGTCCTCAAACCAGATGAAGCGATGACTTTCGGGAAAGTGCTGGAAGCGACTGGATGCAGAAAGCCGCAGATCGGATCTGATGGCGAACATTGGGAAAGGCCTTTGTTCAATAGTGACTTGTGAAGGCTAATGATGATGTTGGCAATTTTGAGTTTCAATTATCGTGTACAAGAAAAGTACATTATAAATAATAGTTATATACGTGTACTTTGAGAATCAAATCTGGACAAAGTAATAATTAAAGATTATAAAAATAATTATTTATTCATCACATAACACATACGTAAGTATATAAAATTAATAAAGAGATACAAATATAAAACAAACACTACTAAAACAAAACAATAAGTAACTCGTTGTGCGGGAATAAACAGGTATGTAGTTAATATGGTGAATATTTGCTACATTGAATCAGTGCACCGCTGGTATTCTGACTGACCCTCCTAGACCTACGTCACGGACACCAATAAAAAATAAACACATAGTTAATAGAAAAATAATAATACTTGCAATACATACTAAGAATATACATATATAAACTTTTATATTGTGAGCAATAGTAATTTACCTATGTGTTTGGGCGTTAACTATCTATATGCTCGGCAGACATTGTTCAGCCGTTTCGGGTTATTAATTGCTCGACCACAACGCTATCTATCGGGTCCTAATATAGCTATGAACCATCGTCTCTACAGTGTAGGTGGTAAATAAATTGTAGGAAGATGACTTCAATTGGTCAAGCGATTAGAAATTCACTAACAGGCGCACGCATGATTTTTATAAATAAAGATAAAATATCAGCTGTTTAGTATTATAATAAAAGCTTTATCCCAATATTTACGCTTATACTACTAGCTGTGCCCACGGCTCCTCTCACGTGGACTACAGAATGCTGTCGGTAGAGCGCACGCGCGATTTGCCCGTACTTCGCTAGCCCAAAAATGCTTATTGTGGGTAATCCTTAGAAGATAGACTTTTTTGTAGGTTTTTTTAAGGTGTACAATTATGCAGTACATTAATTTGATATAACTTCTCAGCGTGAGTCATTTAAGTGCCCCAAAGCATTTTTGTTTTTTTCGAATTGATTCACCTTTATTATCATTGTGTATTTCGTATGTTACTTTATATAACAAAATATATATTATAACCTGACCAGATAACATACTATGAATTAAAAAAGAACCATGTAAATGTGATAAGTGGTTTTCGTGTGCAAATAACATAATCGGAAAGACAGACAGAGAGACGTAGAGTTTTATGTATAGATTAGTTTATGGTAAATCTGTTGTTTCGTTAACAAACATAAGTACAGATAGCACTGGCTGACGGAAGCAGTAATATCATCCCTTATTGCGCAGATTCGCTCAGCTGATGTCGTTGACCTCCCCATAGCGACAAGTAGGGTTTGGGGGCGGGCGGTTAAGGGTGAACCCACCGCGATCGGCACGCTTCCATTACAGTAAGTTGATAAAACGTAATAAAACTTTTTACGTACCAAAGACCGAGTCAGCCACCACACACATGAAAACCAGTCATAGTTACTCGGTATGCGGACCTAATTACTATTGAATTATACGATTAATGAAGCAATAACAGCTTAGTGTAAAGATAGACGTGGATTCAAATCTTAAGTACAGTGAGTCTGAGCTTTCGGTGAAGGAAAACATGGTTATAAAACCATTGTGGTAGAGCATATAGTGTTGAAATACATAATTAGTGATTACAAAATCAAAATAAACTGAGATTTCTGTCAAAATGTTGAAATTTAACTCCATAAAAAATATATTCTACGTTCTTATCTCTGTAGGATATAATAATTAGAACAATTGCAAAAAAATGTTATGTAGGTTTCTGGAATATTCAGAGATCGGAAAACGTGTCCTGCAGACGTTTGCGTAAATCTACCCCATCAGGAAATACTACTCCATCTTAAAGGTAGAAGTATTCTAGAACAAACCTTAAACTCAACGCAATAGAGTTTAGTTTTACAAACAGAATATATGTACACGTAGTCCCAGATGAATTGTTAGATTTAAAGAAATATATTCTTTTGAACTATAGGAGTAAGGTTGATTTTTGAATATCTCAAAATTGATTTATAATTTCAATAGAGAATAGACAAAATATGAAATGAACTCAACCGTACAAAGTTTAAGGTAAGTTTTCAAACGTTTATCTCATTATCAAGGGTGGCAAATAGTTGCTGTTTTTTCGCCGAGCGCAGAAGTGGTACGTGTCCATTGTGGACTGTGTAAATAGGCTTCAAAAGAGTTGGGAGTCAAATAACACATGAATAATCTATCTCGAACTGAATGCCCCCCCCCCCTCCCTAATAAGCACCACATTTAAGTAAAGTTTTTTTAATAATTATATAACATAGCTTCATCTTATTATTATTAAAAATATATTTTATATACATGGTTGACTGTATTTAAATGGCTTGTGTTTAACTTATAATGTGTGGTTTAAGAAGCATCAATTTTTGCACACGAGTTCATAGGTGAGCTATAAGAAATGTTTTTTTAGTGTAGCACGGAAAAGTGTCGTATCACTACAAACCAAAACCATTGGGGACCACCACGAGATAAAAAACCTATCATCGCCGCTGTGTTGGCAGCCTGCGTAAATAAAAACTTGATATGCATCAGCTGATCGCGAAACGCGTTGCGCATAAGGGAAAAGCTATTACGGACTTTCCACCATTTGAATGGAGGTCGCTACTGCCATTTTCTCCTTCGTTAGTCAGAAGGGTGTACCATGTGTGCAGGTGAGGCTGGCTTAGGTATGTCAAGTTATAAGATATTATTTGACCCCCACATTCACAGTCATCTCATAAGGGGGTTAAAGTTCCTGATATGTTGACTATGTGAAACAAGTCGAACACACGGCTAGTCATATACGTACTAATTTAAAGGAAGATATTAAAGATACAGAATAACAGTAATGGTTAATTAAAGATATAATTCCAAAACATATAAAACCATAGTCCATTTGAAAAACTGGCGTACTTATATGTTAAAAATTTTCTTACGATACATTGCTGGTTTTCTTGTCATTCGATTAGTATCAACTGCTAAGATCCATCTATATAATTCAAAGTTTACAATTATGTATTATTTTTACTTTTAATTAAAGTAATAAAAAAAGCTATTATTATTAAATGAAGTCATTCCTATTCCCCTAGAGTTAATAAAAATAATTATTACCTTCCCACTTAAACAAGTCGCGTTTATTTTTGAATATTTCATGTATAGATATATATTCAAGTACAAAAATATAGAAGCTTTCTTGAACGCGTTGTGATACTGAAGGCCTCGTAGGTAATATTGGGGTGACACCCATCCAGCCCCCTGGAGTGGGGGAAAACAGCTATTTTAGTATCGGGCGGTGAACATTGCTCCTACTAAAACCATTGACTACAACCTATTATATTCTCGTACGTATTTATTGACATTTTCTACTTAAGTAAACTCAGTTGTAGCGTGTACGGAGCGTGTATATTATATAGAATTGCTAACTTACTCAGAATTTGGAAAACATTACATGTACTAACAGAACTACAACTTTATTGATATACATAGATAAACCATGTGTATTTATATATTTAGAATAAATACTTGTGGGTGTGTGTGTATGTGTGTTGTATGGTTGTGTTAGCACTGTGACAGTTTTACATATTACTCCTGAAACTAACTTTGTTATGGATTGTCTTGAGAAAGTAATATCTTTTTGTCGTTTATGGGTTTATCGTTATGGCTAAAATCTCACATGCTAAGCCTAGTGGACGACTGGCTTTGAAGTGGAGCTGCCGGATCAAACTTATAGGTGCTTGGCGACAGATTTTCAACTTTAGGGTGGTAGCTAGCCAGACGGGCATTAGAAAATACCCTACCACCATGCTATGGTTTCCTCACGATGTTTTCATTCACCGATAGCTCAGACTCATTGCAGGGATTCGAACTCACGTCAATCGTGAAGTCGTACACACTACCACTGAGCCATCATTGCTTCAAAACTACTTAATAATTAATAAAAGAACACAACACACACACAAACATCCGATGTCGGTACTGCCATAACGCTGTGATACACGCCCACATCCCAGACTAATTTTATATGTAATTATTATTAAAAGATATCTTATAATAATGATTTCTGGAATACTCCATTAAGTAAGTGACAGATATCTTCAGTGTTACCACATTCGTGAAATACATATTATTAATCGAAAAGTATAGTAAATTTCAGATTCGTAGTTTAAGTGCGTAATTTCATTTTCTAAGATGTTCCTTTAACACTTCGTTATCTTTGTGTTGGCGTTGTCATGTCTGCTCTAACGGTTCTATTTGGACCAGCAAGGTAAGTTACACTCATCTAGTGAAGTAACTAAACGCAATTGACATTGTTTTATAGTACTAACTTATGTAACCAGTATCGATTTCGAATTATTATTATTCATATTTTGATATAACATCTACACTTATTTTACTTTCCTCGTCATGCTTACTATCAAATACTATTAGTGTCTAGGACACACAGATCCCAAAATAAGACACTTTGATGGGATTTTTTGCGGGTTTTGGTCATAGTACATTAAAAAAATTTAGTGTTTTACTAATCCGTTTTAAATTACTTTAAAAAAACCTTCTCTAACTAATCTCCAGACTTGAAATTATATTAATACTAGCAACCGCTTATACAACCGATATATACGGACTATATACCGACATGTTACACGTTACACGTTAAATATAAAACTAATTAATGAAAGAAGTATTAGAATCAGACCAGTATTTTAGAGATTACCTCGTACAAACATATTGACAACTTAACCTATATATATATATATATATATAAATAGTAGGTAGTAATAAGTTACCAAATTACAAACAATACTATTTTAGTGTATAGTTTTGAATTACTTTATATGACAATTAATTTTTAATCTTTTAAGTAGACGTAATGTATAATAAGTTTTATTTAAAATTCCTCCAACTCCAATCGACATTGATTCAATTTTTTTTACTAAATTAAAATTAAAAAATGAACGATTGATTAAGTTATTTCTTTAATTTTATTTTAAATTCATACGAATTCATTTAATTTAACTGATATATACGGATAAAGGCAGCATAATGTTCGCAAAAACATTAAAACGCAATTAAACTATTCATATATAATATACGGTTCAGTGTGACAAATATAACATAATATTAAAGGTATAAGAGAAGGCTGTCCTATAGGGCTATAGGCAATCACGTCGAGCGAGCCGAGAGCTGAGGCGTCGGTTTCCCGGGCGGATCGATGGCGGCGTGCGGAGGGTGCTATCTGGTTTTTTCGGACAGTATTTCAACGAGGGAGGGTGAACGAACCTCGTTACGTAAGGCCCGATCGATAGGATACATGCGCACCCTCCTAGCCGGGACGGGGGTGCAGGCGTCTGCGGGTCGCAGACTCGCTCGCGCGCGCCGCCCGCTCGGACGTCCCGGGTTTTATTTTACCGCGTTTTTCGTTTCCCTTTCGTTCTTTCCGTTTATTTTCCACCATGTCGAAAGGTGACGGTGAACAGCAGAACGGCTCCGGTGAGGAGTCCAAGACAAATCTCATCATCAACTACCTGCCACAGAGCATGACTCAGGAGGAAATCAGGAGCCTCTTCTCGAGCATTGGAGAAGTCGAGTCCTGCAAGCTGATACGGAACAAAGGTGCGGCGTTTCCAGACGCACTAAACCACGCGCTCCACGGCGGCGGCCAGAGCTTGGGCTATGCCTTCGTGAACTACCATCGCCCAGAAGACGCGGAGAAGGCGATCGCCACTTTAAATGGGTTGCGACTTCAGAATAAAACTATTAAGGTATCGTACGCAAGACCGAGCAGCGAAGCCATCAAAGGCGCTAACCTATACGTCTCCGGGCTGCCGAAGACTATGACCCAGCAGGAACTGGAGCGTCTGTTCAGTCCGTACGGGAGGATCATTACTTCCAGGATCCTGTGCGAGAACTCTGGCGGGAGACCGTTTACGGGCGGCGAGCAAGGTCTATCGAAGGGTGTCGGGTTCATACGGTTCGACCAGCGCGTCGAGGCGGAACGAGCGATACAGGAGCTCAACGGGACAGTGCCGAAGGGTGCGACAGAGCCTATCACGGTGAAATTCGCAAATAATCCGAGTAACAACGGAAAAGCGCTAGCACCACTGGCTGCCTACCTGCCCGCTGCGCTTCGTTTCCCTACTCCGCTGGGGCGGTTCAGCTCAGGCAAGTCCTTATTAGCAATCAATAAAGGTCTGCAACGGTACAGCCCACTCGCGGGGGAACTCCTCGGCGGAGTGCTTCCCGGCGCCGTCGGCTCAGAGTGGTGCATCTTCGTGTACAACCTCGCGCCTGAGACCGAGGAGAACGTTCTTTGGCAGTTGTTCGGCCCGTTCGGCGCTGTCCAGAGCGTAAAGGTGATTCGCGACCTGCAGACCAACAAATGCAAAGGCTACGGGTTCATCACGATGACGAACTACGACGAAGCCGTCGTCGCCATACAGTCCCTGAACGGGTACACGCTCGGCAACCGAGTGCTACAAGTCAGCTTCAAGACAAACAAGATCAAAACTATCTAAGAAGGCAGTGGGAACGGCCTAGCTGGACGATAGGACGGCACGGCAGTCTCGCACCCATACATACTAATGATTTATGCGACAGGCGGCCGATTTATGCTGAGTTAGCCGTGACCGAGGTTGCTCGCCCCGCGGTTCCAATAGGATATTGTCTTCCCTATGATCGACGCTGCCGTGTTTCGACAGATATTTTAATTAATATAGTTGAAGCTCATCATGTCCGACGACTCTTTGTTCTCGGTCCGCCATTCAATTCGAATTGGGTTAACGCGTTTTATATAAATCAAAATGGCGACTGTCGCCATTGCGCATGTCCGGATGAAATGGCGGTCCTAAAACTGGGAGCCGTCTCGAGCGCGCAATAAATATTACTAGATTAACGCGGCATGAAATGCTAAACCCAGCCCAGACTTTGGTAACGTAACATATTCGTAATAGTCAATAACTTGATTATATTAACTTCGCTTATGAACGGTTGTGGTTAACGTGAAAATAGTTTACGAATAAAAATATTTAGCAATAATAACATTTAAAAAGAATGCTATGTGCTCCATATTTGTATGGTATCATATCGATTAAGATATTTTAAACTACGTAGGGACCTGTCGCGGTCGCGGTCGCGGTACGGACACACTCTTTGCCAAATATTAAATACATTACAATTCATTCGCTCATAAATAGTGTACCTACACTTAATATTAGTAATACCAGCCTCAAAAAGGCTGCGATCTCAGAGAGCGCTTAATCGAAATAAAATAGAATTATATTGTTAAAGATTGGATGAGAAAAATAATATATTATTATCTATACGTATATTTTAATCATTATATTAAAATTAAGGATGAAAACTAATCAAAAACTGTGATAGGTTTTGATAAAATTTTAAATAAAACGAAAATAGCGGCAATGCGGTTTCATACGGAGTTGGTAAGTCCCCAGGGAAACGTAGGTTTAGAGTTTTTGAGAAACATTTTGAGATATTCGCCGGAGTAAGCCTGTAGGGTGAAACCGTTCGTAACCTCGTATGCAACCTAGGATTTGACACGCGAACTAAGCGAAAATAGGCCAGATAGGAAGACGGGAATAAAATCGATTGAGCTCGTTGTGGGCCCGGGAGGGGGCGGCGCCAGGGTGCTTACTACCCTGTCTCCACCTCCTCTTACGCACGAGAACGAGACAAAACACGAGTGGCTTTCGCCGAGGTCACAAGGATTAGTTACGAGTCCGTACGCGGAACAATGGTGCATACACACTAGTCTAAAAGATGTCGTTTAGAAAAAAAAAATCGATGTCAAACATATGATCGGTACCTGCTATATTAATAATGTATGGATGGATGCGACCCTGCGTCTATTCGAACTAGGTTCTAATTGTCTTAGTCTAAATGAAAATTTGTAAATAGAAAAAACTTCGTATTAATAAAATAAAATAAAACTAATCTCGCCGCGTCTAAATACACGCCACTCCAATACCAAAAAATAAAAACCCGACAACCCGATAAAGACCTATTTGAACATCGAACTTGAATAGATTTTAATATCGTGCCGTCCTAACGACCCTACGATTTTTGTAAAAAAATATATATACTTAAATATAGATTTAAATATAAATAAATTAAAAAAAAACAGTTTTGTAACATTTCAAATATTAATAGGTAATCATTACATACCAAAGATGGAGAATAAAAAATTTACAAGTATTTATATATTTATTAATGTAAAACGTGCAATAACTAATAGTCAGTAAATTAATAAAAATATATTTAAAAAAAATAACGACTCGAAGAGGTGTTGGTTGTCATGTAGGTGAAGCAAGTGATGCGCCAACTTGTTTACTTATTTATTGTAAGCTGTTATTTTATCCGCAATACCTAAGTACTACGTATGCGCAAATTAACAGCCTCTTCACTTTACAAAAAAAAAAAAAAAAAATATCCAAAAAAATTTCGTTGTTCGCTTTACTTTCAACTGCTTATAATGCTTAAAATTCCAATTTTAGTCATAATATTACGTTTCAATTAGGTGTATTAAATATAATTTAGATAAATTTGTGAGTTACCTTTATGGATTTTACGAAGTCAAACACATTTTCTTTGTTTTACATTTCGTATTTTTCGTAATGTAAAGTTACATGTAATAACTTAAGATTTTATATTTAGTTGTGTGAGGTTGGCAATATTGAGAGGTCGGCGTGTGCAGCACAAGTTTTGCTAAAATTACTTATTAATATTACGTAGGAATCTCTTAGGTTAATTAAATAGTTGTTGTGTTGTTTTTGATTCAGCATAAAAATTCAACTATTCTAGTCACAAGGTTCGTCGCAGCGGACAAACTATTTATTTAAAAATAACTTATTTATGTAAATTTCGAGTAAGTCGTTGAGGTTATTTATGTATGATCATGTTAAAAATATATGTTACCGTCAAACTACGATTTCAGATAACATTAGTTTAGCCTAACCTAATTTAATTCTTTCGGGTTTTAAATTTTTGGGTATTAGGTGATTAGTTTAATTAACCTAGGCATCATCTGTTTCAAAACAATCGAAACAAGAAAACTCTCATCACAAAAATAATTGAGGAAGAGTGCTGTTTCAATTATTTTATCATGAATACCTGGTGTTGTTTAGACGATTTCATCATA
Organism: Saturnia pavonia; assembly: GCA_947532125.1. Taxonomy (NCBI): domain Eukaryota; kingdom Metazoa; phylum Arthropoda; class Insecta; order Lepidoptera; family Saturniidae; genus Saturnia; species Saturnia pavonia. The sequence continues at coordinate 11,113,963 of OX383919.1, read as the reverse complement.
ATATATTTTACCATAACTATTTTGCTTGAGGCAAAATTTCTATGAAATCGAATATTGTCCAGTATCCCAATTACATACTATTAAAAAAAATCTTATCTTTTTAATAATTTCATGCATACTCTGTTCTTTAAGCATTAATCTATTCCTAATTTAGGATATATAATTATGTGCAATTCTAATTTTCACTTACGTACTTTTTGCAAATTTAGTGTATTTTATTTAAGTATAAAATATAGTCGGGTACAAGTATTGATGACTAGCCGAGTTAAGAGATATGGTAATTGAATTATGATAAATATCCGACAGAATAGACGACGGGCGAGTCCATTATTCGACACTAAGAGTTCAGTCGGCCATCAACTTCCGACGAGCTTGTCAACACTTGTATCTAAATTCGGTAAGACGAATTGACTTTATTTATTAGGGAAATATATCGGGAGTTGAAACTGCGAAATTGTTTTTTCATGTTTCTCTGTGTGTTTTGGTTTTGTGTCAAAAAAAAACGCGTTTATTATCAAGTTTGCATATTATGATTTATGTATAATTATTGTCCATTATTATTCATAATACATAGAAAGCGCGTAAAACGCTTTCGCAAACGAAAAATGAAACACCAAATAATATAATAAATAAAATATATATAAAACTCATCGACTTTTTAGATAATAAATAATAATTAAAGCATGAAGAATGAAAATGATATTTTGGAATGAAATTGTACGTTTGTACTTTGGTTAGGTAGTCAGTTGGTGGAACGTTTTACTGGTCCCCCAACTACTTTCGGTAATAATTAATAATATTAAAAGAATGTTAATAGTGCTCAATAGCTTAGCGGATGAAGTATCCGGTTAGTGATATAAACTGGAAAAGCAATAAATTAATTGTGAATAAAATATTAAATCCATTTTTAAACACGTGTAATTCATACATAATTAACTGTTAATATTTTTGTATGTATTTTAAATATATAATACTTATACACAGTAATCATATCTTTATAGTTGTAAGGGGGAAGACATGGAAAACGTTCCGCCAAAAATAATATTGCGGTCGAAACTATAATATGTGTGACTTTTACGTCAAGGAGGAAAACAGTTTGTGGATTATACATACCACAACCTCTACACTGATGTATATATGGAAAAAAATATAATTATTAAAGCTTCGACCACAACAACTTATCCTACAATTCTATGATAAATAGATATGTGGTGCATTGACACACTAACCCGCGTGGTAAGCGTTAACAAATCTTACAGAAGCGTGACTGCAAATTTTTTAACGGTGTTTTGATGCATTTTTATGAAAAATAATTAAACGATAAATAATAGTAAAATAATTTATATAAAAAATAACGTAATTAATTGGCAAACAAAACAATACTCTAAATATGCATAGGCTAATTAACAACAAGGCTGTGAAATTAGCAAAAGATAAAATAATAAAAGACATTAATAAACACGTGACGATCGATCTCTTGGAGAAAATAAAGGGATAAGTCAAATCACAGAAACAGGGGGATGTCCGATAAAATGATATGTATCATTTAAACTATCTGCACACGCTTTGCGGAGTGCACTTGTTTAAGTATTTTTTAATAGGAATCATGATGGTTTGCTAAGGTATTTATAAAAACTGATTTGGTTTTGGATAAGATTCAGTAAACAATGAAATTATATATTTATGTGCTAATTATGCTTCTATATATAACAACACACTAGAAATAGTAAAATTATTGAATAAAGGGCCGTTTATTCTTTAAAAATTGGGATAAAAAAATTAAGAAAAATTCTGTAATCATATACAGTAAAGTCTTCCATAATGCAACATACAGATCAGTTTAAAATTGGAATTTGAAAAATGATATTCACATATTCATGAATATTCATAATCTATCAAAAGTGTATTTGCTACGATTTTGTACAAGTAACCTGGCAAACCTGGTCATACATCTCTCTGTTTTGTGATTTCGAAAATAGTGGTTAATAGCCCATAAGTAAATAAATTGAAATATTTAAACGATGCGTGAATTTACCAAACAAACGTCGATAGGAAATAGGAACAATGGTTAAACATTTATGTAAAGATTTCTTATGCGATGGGTAACTAGGGATGGAACACACTTGGTCGCAAGCACAAAGATTAAAAACACGTGACTGTGGGCTATCCCATTAGGTAAGACACAAAAAGAGGAAATTATATCTTCCATAGAAAATAAGTTATCCTTATACACCACGCCGATATTCCAATTAAACGCCTGATATATTTACACAGCTACTGATATTCAATTCATTATGCTCAATCAAATAAATCGAATGTAATATCGAAGTGCTTTTATACAACAACATCTGAAAATCAGGCGATTTTTTGAAATATTAACACTTGTGTATACAACGAGACATCGACTATTTGTTACTATTACTTAATACATGAGAAATATAAGTCGATTTGGGCAAAAAACACTAACTTAAAAAATCTGTTAAGGCTGTGTTTTTATAGAATTCATTCATACTTGCTCACTGAGTACTTCCTTGTTGTATTTTGGAACTCTTTCTCTAGTAGATATTAGCTTAAAGAATTTCTCAAATTAATTCTGTTACAACACAGCCGTCAACAATCCATAGTTTTTCATGATCATCGTCACTAACCATTTGAACCCAGAGTTATGTTTTGTGTTCACTCAGCTCCGGTTATAAACCATAATCTGTGGAACATTTCACTCTAAACTATATTTGATACGAGACGAAACGTCTTTAATTTTAAGAGTGTACCCAAAACATAACTATCAAGTAACACCTTCTTAATAAAATATATAGACAGTGAAAGTAACTTGATCGCGAGTTGAAAACAGAAAAAATACGAAATCCCGATGATATCTTTGCATCTGTATTCTCAAAGCAATAGAGTGACAATATGTCGGATAAATAAAAGATTGCAATAAGTATGTAAATAAAATAAAAACATCAAAGGGCATCGGTCCAGGCTTCGGGTATGAAAATTATATTAAAAATGTGTATATTTATTAACAATAGTGCGAATTTAAAAATAATATCATGTAATATCAATTTCACTGTCTATTTAATTAGTGTTCGTTTTCGGTGTTGATTCCTCTTACTGCATCGTCGTTGGTTCCCATTTCGTCACAACACAGTTAAAACTCAATACCTACTAAACTATCTTGTGCAAATATTACCAATCTGTTGATTATAATCAACTCACATCAATCTCATTCAGCAGCTCTCTCTTTATAAAAATCTAATGAATACAAGCAATAAAATATAGTAATATAATATTAAACAGCGTGATGGGAACGAACAAAATAACCTTGCAGAGTAGCTTGTGATACTCCCAGTAGGTAGGATTCTTATATTCAGTTAGTATAAATATTAAAGGGTAAAAAGAGGCAATATTTTATAATCAGCCAAATTTTTCACCTATATCTTAGGTATTATCTGCAATTGTCATATGAATGTGACACCCGTTTAGAACAGAAAAATCCATCCCACTCCCAAAACTGTTGTGTCATCCATTAATTTACTCCAGTCGTGTACATTCGACGCGAGTGCCATAGGTTAAATTAGTCAGTACTCATTCACAGACTCGTATTTAAGATTGAAAAGTAATAAATACCTTTTCTCGATCAAAAGTATCAAAAACGACTTCCGACAGACTTGAATGTAAGATTAGAAATAATTTAGAGAAAAAAAATGCATCGTAAGATATAAGAGTCTCAAAAATAAAGTATTGAATAAGTATTTTACCAACTCCAATGTTAAGGTGTACTAAAAAAAAGCAATCATATTTATAAACTAATAAAGTTAATAAATCTGTCAGCCACTATCTTTGTTTACGCTAGCTGACGTCATTTGATACAAATACGTATTTTGTAAAAGTAATAAAAAAAAAAACATAAAAATATATTTAATAAACACTCAAGATCTTCCGGTTTAGATGAAATAAAAAAGTTATCAATGTTCAAAATTTCATTTTTGTCTTTTTATGGATTATTAATAAAATTAAGCGGTAGATGTCGTATGTGTTGGTCGTATTAACCGATTTAGTTGATATATTATTATACCTAAATTATAGGTCTTTCTATATAATTATTGTGTCGATTTAAATAATTACCTCTATAGCTTATGTGAGGAACATTTGGTTGCACAACTAAATAGTAGTGACATAAAACGTGAACAAAAGTGTCCAGTTTTAAAATTGACCGTTTTCAACTATATACTACTACTTACGAGAAGCCGTTAGGAAAATAGTTTTCTTAATGTAGCCACTCATATATTTGAGAAAGAGATGTGAATGTGGAAATATACATGCAGACAAACCCGATGTCAAAATTTTCAGATTTTAAGCCAAGATAAATTATTATAATCCTACATTTTATGTAAGGAGTAGAAAATAGTGTGTTCTCATAATAAAGTCTATTTTTGAACACATTTATGAAAAAAAATATATATATTTAGTTGAAAACGGCCAAGTTAAGAGACTATGATGGGATCGTAGAATAAAATGTATAAAGCAAATGGACAATCACATACCTTGTCATTATAGAAGACGGCGAAAAACAGCTTATAAGCGGTTATTTTCGTGTCGGATGTCATTTTATCATTAAAAATTGTAAAAAATACATTTTAATCTATACCCAGTTATATTTTAGCGCCGTTCTTAGTAATTAAATGTTGTTCCCTATAATTTATAAGAAAGTTTAAGGGTTTCTTGTAATGATTTTTCAATATCGCATAAGTACTCTGTGACTTTGTGCTGTTATTGAAAATCGCTACAACGCCATCTTTCTTTCGTGGATAGAAAGTAAAATACTAATTCCTAAACTAAGCATTTATTAACCAAAATATTTACATTTATGTAGTGTTTACTTGGCTGGTTTCATTATTCATATTTAATATTATATTTAAAATAATAATATTTTCACGTAAATTATGTGTCTATAATTAATTTGTATAATAAAAATATATGAAAAAATGTCATTAATTCTCTTCACTTTATACAATAGTTTTTACAATATGATATTTAATATCCTCGATGGTTGTAACTATACATTTCTTGTTCTAAATATATATAAAAACCCGATAGCCTGTTTTATTTACTATTCTTTTATTATATTGTGCATGAATGTACTAGCTGTACCCGCGGCTGCGCTCGCGTGGACGACAGAAGAACGCGTAGGCCTTATAAAAATCGTATTTTCCTAAAACTTCTATAACTTTTTATTGAATGAAGATATCGTGATATATTTTTATAAGGACCAAGTAAGGTGTAAAAAGGTCTAAGGTGTAAAACAAAGAAAAAAGATCAAAACCTATCAAGTAGTTTTTGCGTGATGCGCATAAAACGGCAAACTTTAATCATTTTATTTATATAGATTTAGTGTTTCTATATTGAAACACACTAAATTTTATTTCACGAATGAGCTACCAGTTAATATAATAATATAAAAATTGAAATATCTGGTATTACCCACAAATTTACTAAACATTTACACAATAGTGTATGTCTTTACCTATACACATTATAAAATAAAGTCCCCCGCCGCGTCTGTCTGTCTGTCTTAATGCGATAAACTCAATAACTACCGAACGGATTGTATTGCTAGTTGTATAATAAGTCTAAACAATATTTGGAGTTTACTCCAAAGAGTTGGAGGTTACTTAAGAATCGATTTTCATATAGGTATGTACGTAAATTAAATGAAGTGCAAAATGGAGTGATAACAAAAACTGAAATCGTGATTTGTTGTCCCTCCGCGCATGTTACACTGAACGACTGTATATGCATACATTGAACTTACTCGTACAAGAACACTAATAATATAGGTAATATACTATTAATTTAACTTTGGCTATTGTACACATTCCAAGAAAATTGTTCTTGAAGTGTTAACTCCAGTAGCGCGTCCGAACTGTCAGGTAATAAAAGCTATGCATGAAGTCACACAGTTCGCTTTCAGCGAATTGAAGTGACGGTGAACAGATATATATTAAAGTTTCATGAAAAATTGTATACCTAATATAAAAATATTATACTTAGAGTATATCCACCCACCCACCCATGCGGTGAACCGATCAGATTAGCATAAATCTGTTTTAGGCGATCAATTAAATGAGTGCAGAGTACACTAACAGCCAATCAAGACGGATGTCGAAATAAAGGAAATGTCCTCCCCAGCGCAGCCCCCGGTCTACCCTTCATAACCACGATGGCTCAAACGAGAGTGAAACCATTGAGAAGAAAATAAATATTAATCTAATATGGATATATTAATGTAGCTTTCTTTACTTTCTTATTTAATGGCAACGTGTCTATCTACAGTTTACACATAATTATGCCAATGTCAAGTGAACCGAATATTTTAAACAAGTAATAAGTAAAACAGCGATTACCTTGTTAAAACTCAAAATTAAAAAAAAAAAATATTTATTAAGCATTTCAGTTTTACATTACAAATTATACACTGACTTCAAAACTAGACAGAGCCTGTATCTTGGAAGCCAACATACATTTTAACAAAATATTTTAACACAAAACACCTCAGGTGGCCGCATGAGATTAATTTTTATTTTTATTGGTTAAATTTAAAATAATACTAATGTTTAATGGTCACATATATATATATATACATGCACACGTGTTAAATAATATATATTATACATATACACACATACACATAGAACATACATATATATATACACTTAGTGTGTGCGCTTGAGGGTTTAACGCGAGCTCTTCTCTACTCTAATCTCTCACACCACACGGAGCGGCGGTTTTAGAGTTAGGTTGCCTGCCTCCTAAGACTGGTGCGGCCTTCGATAATATAACTCAGAGCAGTGGACGACAGACAACTATTTCAATTGTTGCATCCAATTGAATGTATGGGAAGGAAATCATTCACTGACCTTGATCTTCAGATAACTGCTTCCTCCCCAATGTAACAGCTGGTCACACCTGGTTGTAGCACGCAAGCGAATTCTTCTTCACCACAGGATGAATGTTCATATAAAAAATATTGCACACACGGCGAGCGGAGCGGCGCGGTCAATCGACCGCGAGACGATAGGTCAATGCAGTTACACTTCTTGCAGCGTAGTGTACATGCACTCAAGCCATTTGTCCAGGTAAGAGGGGTGGCGGCGGTGTCTCCCCTAACAGTGACGTCGTACGCTACAGCGACGTTAGCCACTTACATTAGGAAGGACACAGATGCAAAGATTTCGGAGTGTCTGATTTCATTCACCATACAATCAACCAAACGCACAAACCGAAACAATTGGCCTAAACATCCACCCCACCTTGAAAGTTCTCAGGTTGAACTTTCAAAACAGATCTAAGTCATATTAACAAAGGCCAAAGAAAGAGCGGTTTACGGAAGCGGGAAAAATACTATTAAATATAATAATATTAAATAATAATATATATAGGCGGATTTACATATAACTAAGCGGGATAATAACGTACTGTTATTACATAAAACTAAATTAAATATTAAGAAACAAATAGTGTAGTTACTGGGAAGGCAGTGGACACAGTTTCACTACAGGACGCTTAAAAGAACTACTCTGAGTCCTAACAAGTGCGACTCTAACAATACCGTCACGTCCTGGATAGACTTCCTCGATAATACCTAACGGCCATCGAAGCGGAGGAACATCATCTTGAAGAACGAGTACAATGGTACCCACTTTCAATGAGCTACTTTGCTTACTCCATTTTAGTCTAGATTGCATAGTGTGTAAGTATTCCAAACTCCATTTTTTCCAGAACTGTTGTACTAATTTGTCCAACAATTGTTTTCTATTAATTAAAGAAAGACGTTCTGAGGAGACGTCAACTGCGGGAAGAAATTGTAGTGGAGTAGACATTAAAAAATGTGCTGGTGTCAGCACTTCTGGGTACGGATCCTCAGAAAGAACACATAGCGGTCTTGAGTTAAGAATACACTCAATCTGAGTTAATACAGTTAAAGTCTCTTCATAAGAGAGAAGATGTGTTCCAACGACTTTATAAAAATGGCGTTTAAAACTCTTAACGTTTGCCTCCCAAATCCCGCCAAAGTGAGGACTGCTGGGTGGAATAGTATTCCAAATAATTTTACGTAAATTAAGCTCATTGCTTATACAACCTTGAAAGCTAGAAGACGCGGTTAGCGAATAAATATCGTTTAATTTTGCCCTTGCCCCAATAAAATTTGTACCATTATCAGAGTACATAACTGACACAGGTCCCCTACGAGATAAAAATCTCTTAAACGCATCTAGAAAGGTGTCTGTTGACAAGTCGGAAGCCAACTCAATGTGGACTGCCTTGGTTGTCAAACAGACAAAAATACATAAATAAGCCTTTTGGGATTTCTGTCCGCGGCGGCGAGTTAAAGTAATGTGAATAGGACCTGCATAGTCTACCCCCGTGTGCACAAAAGCTTTCGCTTGTTGTACACGATAAGAAGGAAGATCTGCCATTTTTGGCCAAGAATGAGTGGGATTAGCACGAAAACAAATGTTACATAATTTAACTCTTTGTCTAATAATATTTCTAGAAGATAAAATCCAATAATACTGTTTTATAAGCGAGCTTAACAAGCTTGCACCTGTATGACAGTTTCTAACATGATAATGGTCAATTAATAAGTTTACTATATGATCCTTTTTAGGCAATAGCAGCGGGTGTTGTGCTTCGAAAGGCAAATCAGAATTAGACAGTCTACCTCCAACACGGATTAATTCTTTATCATCTATAAAGGGGCTAAGGTGTTTCAAATTGGACGGCACAGAGCCATTTTTCAAAACTTTAAAGTCATCTGCAAAGTAAACCCTTTGCAGTGCGTGTATTAAATAATATTCAGCGGTATTTAAATCGGATAAATTAAATTTATTCGATCGCGGTAAGATTTTGGCAAACCGTAAAATATAAACAATTACATGTAATAGTTTATTCCAAGAAGATATATTTTTAGAAACGTTATAAATTAGCGGTAAGTCTTGATTACATGCTACAGTAGTGAAAGTAGTAAGTTTCATTTCTGGAATATTAATATCCGAATTTGGAACAAAGGGAACGATAGGCCATGAACCTGGTGGGGAGCGCAACCAAGCTGGTCCGCGCCACCATAACTCATGAGCCACCAATTGAGATGGTAACATACCGCGTGACACACAGTCACTAGGGTTCTCCACGCTCGAGATATAATAAAAATGTTTAGCATCAAGGTTTTCATGTATCTTCGCTATTCTATTTGAAATGAATATGGACCAGCGGTGCGGAGAAGAATGAATCCACGATAAAGCTATCGTCGAATCAGAAAAAGCGTATATGTTAGAAATAGGATAGCGAGGATTATAGGAATCGTAAACACAGCGAACCAACTTAGACAAAAGGACGGCTGCGCATAACTCGAGGCGAGCAAGCGAAACTACCTTGACGGGAGAAACCTTTGACTTAGAACAAGCCAATTCCACAAATATATTTCCAGAAGTATCGGTTACGTGCAAATAAATAACACAACCGTACGCTTTCATACTAGCGTCACAAAAAGCAACAATATTAACTTTGCAATTATTAGACACATTTAAGTGTCGCGGGATCAGTAAGTTGGACAACAAAGGTAGCTCTTCTATAAATTTGAAGAAGCTAGTGGTGATATGATCTGGTGGAGCGTCATCCCAATCTATGTTAGCATTCCAAAGTTCCTTTATTAGAAGTTTGGCGAACAAAATAACTGGTGACACTAAACCCAAAACGTCAAACAGTCTAGCAACAGTGGACAAGATTGTGCGTTTTGTACAGATCGTTGTACACTTGTTGACATTAAAATAAAATCTGTCTTCAATTGGATGCCAGGCAAGACCTAAAATCTTCATACCAACATTATCAGTGAAGTCGACTGGAGCACAATGCGACGGCGGCAATGTAGAAAGTAACTCAACCGAATTACTTGCCCATTTCACTAAGTCAAAGCCTCCTGACGAAAACATAGTAATTAATTGCTTAGAAAGGTCAATGGCTTCATCTAGGGTAGCTATAGAGGACACCAGATCGTCAGTATAAAGAGATGTCTCTGCCATAGCGGCAGCAGCGGGAAAACGACATTTTTCGTCAGAAGCCAGCTGGCGGATAGTGCGCATTGCTAAGAAAGGGCTGGACTTCAAACCGAAAGGAACGCGTAAAAACTGAAAGACACGAATGTCTTCGGCGGTATTAAATCTATACAAGATTTTTTGAAACTTACAATGGTCATCAGTAACACCTATTTGTAAGTACATCTGCTTGATGTCAGCAGTGATAGCGATAGGAAAAAGACGAAAATTTAATAAAAGCTTAAACAGGTCGGCCTGTAAGTTAGGACCGGCGTAAAGTATGTCATTTAGTGACAACCCTGAATGAGTTTTGGCACTCGCGTCCAGAACAACGCGCACCTTAGTGGTGGCCTTGTCTGTGCGGAGTACGGCGTGATGCGGGATAAAGTAGCCCTCGTCGGAGTGCAACTCGGGCGGAACTTCACATAAATAATTATTATTTATATATTCGCGGATTATTTCATTATAATCATCACGAAGGGCGGGTGATGCCTTAAATTTACGTTCCAGGCTCAAAAAACGGCGGTGTGCAGTAGCATAAGAATTCCCTAACGAGGACTCACTGTCCTTAAAGGGGAGCGGTACAGTATATCGGCCATCACTATTACGAGTAACGGTCGAACTGTAAATTTCCTCGCAAGCAATATCCTCAGGGCTAGAAAAAGATTGACTTGGCAACTCCTCTAACTCCCAAAATTTGTGCAAGGAATTGTGTAACTCACTGTCATTCAGTGAGACACAAGCGGTGGATACAATATGTGTATCATCAGAAAAAACGCAAGGCATATCTCCCATTAAAATGTAACCGAAAGTGGTTTGTAACAGCGGAGGAGCGGGGGGAGGAGCCTCGACGCGGCCATTCAATAAAAGAAATGGAAATAATTGCGAACCTAAAATTATATCAATTTGACCAGGTACATTCCAGTCATTGTCTGCTAAAAGTATATTTTTGATGTAATGCATATGAGATGCATCAATATAACGCGTTGGTAAATCATCCGTAATACGGTCAACAATTAAAACATTAATGTTATATTTATGCGGTGAAACTCGCGACTCAATAGTTAAGTTTGCGTAACCATAAATCGGACGAGTACTCGAACCAATTCCTTTAATAAAGGAATTATTTAGCGGTGAAATATTTAAGTTAAGTTTTTTACAACAAGACATCGTCATAATATGATTTTGAGACGCATTGTCTATTAAACAACGAACAATAATCTTATTGTGAGAGTTGTTTTTATACGCAAAAACCTGCGCGGTAGATAATAAAACATTCGAATGCGGTTTATTATTCGATACATTAACAAGCGCGTTAGATGTATAAGTATGCATAGCGACAGGCGGAGCGCGCGGCTCCGATGTCACCTGTTGCGTTTGCGCATCGATGTTCATACCATTCGATGTATTAGGAGTGTCGAGCGTTAAATTGTTATTAAAATGTAAAAGAGAATGATGTCGTTTTTGACATCTTATACATGAGCGGTCTGACTTACATTTAGCAGAAGTATGCGACAAACTGAGGCAATTTATACAGCCTTGTTTATGCTTTATAAAATTATAACGATTATTAGGAGAAATATTTTTGAAACCTGAACATTCATATAAATGAAGGTGGTCAGTTTTCTTGCAATATATACAACTATTTTTGTTAACTTGAGTAGATACATATGACCGAGATATTTTAGCGGAACTTTTATTTTGATAAGTTTTAGGTTTTAATTCGGTTTTAGAAGTTCTTTCTAAGACCTTAACTTGTTCTCGAATGAACGTTACAAATTCTTTATAAGTGGGTAGTTGTCCCGGTTTTCGAAACGAGGTTTCAAAAGACTTTACGGTTTCTAAATCTAACTTCTTTAGACCAATATGAATGAAAATAAATTCTTTAAAATTATCTATATTTAACTGATCTAAGGCAGTGTACGTTGTAGTAAATTTATCAATAAATGATTCTAAATTGTTTGAATTTACATTAGAGATTGGTTTATAATCTAATATTTGGTCTAAATAATTAGATGCAAGGGCACGATCATCTTGATATTTTTCAATTAATGAGTTATAAAGCGGTAAATAATTTTTAGATGAGGGTGTCAACCCTACGCAAATACTTCGTGCCTTTCCCGTCAAAGACGACAGCAAATATTGAATACGTTCAGTATCATTCAATGCATTATTTTCATGAATTAACATGTTAAAAGTTTCAATAAATAAAGGCCAATCATTTAAATCACCATTAAACTGTTTTAGTTCAATACGTGGTAATTTAATGTTCGCTCGCGACTCACTGTCGCTTACCTTGAAACCAGATGCGGACGAGTGTTTCATAGAAAAACGTTCTTTTGACATTATAATGCAATTATATAATTCTGTAAATGACCAAACGGACTCAAAATTAGGTTTTTGGGAAACGTCTAATGAATTATTTAATTCTTCAACAATTTGTACAAATTCAGAACGCAATTTATCGCAAACACTTTGCGATTTTATAAGAAAATTATCAATAATTTTGTCATCAGAATCTGACTTAGGAATGCAATCATAAACGGATTGTAAATATGCGAAGTATGAATCACGCTTAGCAACAAGCAATTCAACTTTCCTTTTTGATTTTTCAGTTGCCATTTTTAATTAATAAAAGAAACAAATTCAAAATAAATAATAAGTAGACAACAACTAATTATAATGTGTGCATATAAAATAGCGGGGTTAACGAGGTGAAAGAATGCGGCGTAATGCGCGATCGCAAAACTACCTTCTTATTAAGATCGCGTGTGAAAAAATAGCGAATGTTGTACCTACCTACTTAAAGTATTTTATCAATATTTCGTGCCTCAAATAGTTAAAATCACAATGACTTTAGCGGGAATAAGGAGCGGTAAAATGCCTACTTGCCTAATTATCTTATAGGTTTGTTACGGCGAATTATTCGATGAAACGAATTCCAGAAATGAGCACGAAACATATAATAAATTAACAATAATTCGTTTTAAATTATGCCAGTGATTAAATTACACTATTGGCGCGGTAGGATACACGACAATGTCTATCCAGGAGCGTTTACGATACAATATAAGTAATATAATAGTGGAAGGTTGGTGGATTTTTGATGTAGGTACATAAAAATAATATACGTTATATAAAAAAATATAAAAATGGGTGAATCGCTAGGAATATATAAAGTATAAACTACCAGGATCTAGTGACCATAAAGACTATCCGGATTATAAGATCATAAGAACTATCCAGATCGTAAGGAACATAAAAATATCCGGGTCGTAGGACCATAAAAAAATGTGTGCGCTTGAGGGTTTAACGCGAGCTCTTCTCTACTCTAATCTCTCACACCACACGGAGCGGCGGTTTTAGAGTTAGGTTGCCTGCCTCCTAAGACTGGTGCGGCCTTCGATAATATAACTCAGAGCAGTGGACGACAGACAACTATTTCAATTGTTGCATCCAATTGAATGTATGGGAAGGAAATCATTCACTGACCTTGATCTTCAGATAACTGCTTCCTCCCCAATGTAACAGCTGGTCACACCTGGTTGTAGCACGCAAGCGAATTCTTCTTCACCACAGGATGAATGTTCATATAAAAAATATTGCACACACGGCGAGCGGAGCGGCGCGGTCAATCGACCGCGAGACGATAGGTCAATGCAGTTACACTTCTTGCAGCGTAGTGTACATGCACTCAAGCCATTTGTCCAGGTAAGAGGGGTGGCGGCGGTGTCTCCCCTAACAGTGACGTCGTACGCTACAGCGACGTTAGCCACTTACATTAGGAAGGACACAGATGCAAAGATTTCGGAGTGTCTGATTTCATTCACCATACAATCAACCAAACGCACAAACCGAAACAATTGGCCTAAACACTTAGCTATATTACATATATTACGACATTAATGTATAATATGGTCTATGAGGTTTTATATTAAGTAGCTAAGACTTAATTTTAAATATGTATTCAGTGTCGTCATAATTATGTAAGACTTTGTTAAAAATGTCGAGGAAGTATTTGTTGCGACGTAGTGTATGTTCCTAGTCATTATTTATAATCCTCTTCACTTGGGCACAAAAACAAATATATAACTAAACTTAAATAACCCAAACAAAACGTACATAATATTTGATTGACGAAAGCGTTACTTTGTGGAAATCCATCGTAAATAATTATCCGAAATTTCCTTACCTTAAAACCACCACTACTACTACTAATTTCTTCTACTTCCGTTTACAAAGCGGTTTTAAAGCAATGATGGCTCAGGGTAGCGTGTACGTGTTCGCGTCGATTGACGTAAGTTAGAATCCCTGCCATGAGCCTGAGCTTTCGGTGAAGGAACACATCGTGACGAAACCATAGCATGGTGGTATGACTTTTCCTAATGCCCGCCTGGCTAGCTACCACCCTCGTGTTGAAAATCTGTCGCCAAGCACCAATAGGTGTATTCTGGCAGCTGCACTTGAAAGCCAGTCTTCCACTAGGTTTAGCGTGTTATCATCTTGGGCCACATCTCCACTTAAAATCAGATGTGATGGTGGCCACTATGCAAAACCTATAACGATAAAAAAGCAGCAAAGAAATTTGGGATAATTATTGACATAATATAGTGCCAAATAACATAACTCTAGGAATGAAAATAAAGACCAACGCATGATAGACATGACAGAGAGGTAAGGCACTGAGAAATCTCTTTTTTCTCTACTTGGGGCAGCCTGACTGGTGAAATACTTCCACCGCTTACCATCAGGGGAGCCGTACGCTTGTTTGCCACGTTAGTTGTATATAAATTAACGCCAAAACTTCAATATGAATTTCCTACAAAATGTCTCAACTTCAACAAGCGCGGCCAAATTTAAATGTCGGGAGTTCCTGGGGCATCGAAGCCATGTAAGGTCCACAATAATTTTCAATGTCATTTGCGATAATTAAAAACAGTGCCTCTTGACTATGAACTTTTTAAAGTGAAACTATTATACTATGGCCCCAAAATTTTTCGTTCATCTATCGCATGTTGCATTACAGCTGACCGTGGAGTAGGAAACCACACAATATTTTTTTTCCGTATCATCACAGGTGTTATATTTTCTTATTAAAAAATATCATATTGTGGAGCCTCTGTTTTGAGTGTCGAAGGAACGAAGTGTTACCGATCCTGTCAACAAGCACCTTATAAGCCCTCGCCATTGACCCTAAGCGAAGGGAATTCCTTCATACGTATTACACAAATATCTATTTAGGTAAGGGTGCAACCCTTCGCGCTGCCGCATCGCACCGCCTTGTATATTAAACGAAGGGGAAAGAAATTAGGTCACACAATGTTCGTACGTTTTCGCGAGTCTGAATCGAATGAAACTAAAATGTTACTTGACTCTTATAATGGGAGAAGACAATTCTTCTTTTTTATACAACTTAGGTGGCAAGCCAGCACACGGCCCGCCTGATGATAAGCGGTTACAGTAGCCTATGGACGCTGCTAATAACACCAGAATTGTCACTAACGCGTTGCCGAACTTGAACCCCCAAGAACCTCTGGAAACTCTACTCACCGCAGGAACACAAAACAAGCTTATTTGGCTACGATCTTTTGTAGGGAGGAGGTATTTCACCAGTAAGGCTACCCCAACTAAAAATCTTCAAATATATTTCTCAGTCCCCTACCTCTCTCATCAACAGGTGAAGTATCTATAAATGCTTTTAGCAAGAAATCCTCCGCAGTGATGATTATTAAGTTACTTAATTTATGAATTCTCCCCAAAGCAAGTGTAAAAGCAGAAGTCAGTATTAAGTTCTAAGAATCCGTGAATTCATTATAGTAGCCAAGGTAGGACAGGATTGGTAAGACTTCTCTTTTATATTAATGCTAATTTTACGGGCAACAGTGAGACTGATGAGCAAAGGTCTTGTTTTCCAAACCTGTCTGTTATTGCCAGGGCCGTCTTTACTCGGAGGTGTAACGGGCGCGGGGCACCCGGGCGCAGAATCCTAACGGGGCGCAAGACGACCGTCATAAATCTTGATAGCTACAAACTAGCGTATGCTAGTTATGCATGGTAATATTACCATAACAACCCTGTAGTTCACACAAGCAGAACTACGAGGACAGTTAGTTAATTAAAGGAAAATATAAGCACTAATAACAAATAACAATATTCAATGGTATCTCTATCTTGGTTTTGGTCGGTCTCCCGCGGCACTGGTTTTATTTCCTAGTGCGGGAATCTACGGTTTATTGTAATGTGAATTTGGTAATAAGATTTTTTGTAAATAATTTAAATTGAGGTTCCGATCGAAAAACTGATAGATGTCAGTTAAGAGAAATACGAACTATAATATAGCAATTGAGTCTTAATGCTTTGAACTTTAAAGCTTGATTATATTTAAAAATATTTTTGTAAGTTTTCATTCTTTTGTAATCATTTGTATACTCTCGACTTGGATAATTTTATTACATATGCGACAGTTGCTAGATTTGAGTACTGAAAAATTTTAAAACACGGTTCACCTACATGGTTTCATATTATTAAAGATTCGATTTGTTAATACTGTCAATAGAACACAATGAAGTTCTTCATTTTTGCAAAGCAATGAAAATCAAGGAAATTGGGGCGATTAAAAAAGCATAATGTCTCAACCTACAACAAAAATGAGCATGTGCAAATAGATGATATATTTACGAGGAAGATCTATTTAATGAGTTAGAATTTCTGTCAATGTTTTTCCAAATAAAGATACAAGTACACAACTCCACTCGATATTTTAAGTTATACTTGCATATCAGTTCAAATAATTTTACGTTCGTGGTTTCTAATGTTTCAACATCTTTACATATCTATATATGTAACACGTCCTAGCTGAAGATGAAAGAATCTTTTTCAAAATTGAAATTAATAAAAACTATCTACGGGTAGGTAACTACTAGAATCAAAGATAGGTTGAAAAACTTGATAAAATAATAGAATCAAAAGTGGATATTAAAACAAATAACACTAGCTGAACCGTGCGAATATTTTGCATATTATAGAAACAATCTAACAACTGCCATGTAAGTTAAACATACTGTTAATAGATGGCGTCTTTAATATATTTTCATTAGCATCAATATACGTCATTCCTAATGAAATAGGTTGTTATTTTTGTAACGAAAACATTATTTTCAAACTATGTGTCTACGTGTTAACTTCAGTAGCGAAGAACATAAGGTTTAAAATATGTTTGAATCAATTATTTTGATGAGGAATAAACGGAGATATGGCTTTACTAGGAATAAACCGCCTTGAGAATAATATATAAATGACATATTGAAAAAAAAATCCGACTCAATTTGTTTGTATGTATTTTAGGGAAACAAAACTTATATTACTTTTTTTGACTAATAAAAGGGGGACAGGGTGCGCAGGTTGACTTTCGCACCCCGACACTGAATAAGAATAAAACGGCCTTAGTTTTTGTAACATTTCCTTACCTCTCTTGAAGAACATTTGAAAGTCATCCTTACCATTGATAGTGATATTTGGATTAAGCGATTTTATTCGACTTTGATCATCACCCTCTGGTAAGGGATCACCGAAAAATATTAGATACCGTGACGTGGTTGGGGTGAGGTCGTTGAACCTGCCTGTGAGCGCGCGCCGTGGGGTGAACGACCGTTTCCGGGGGTGGTTTGAATTATTGCCAAATGGGTATTGACTGCTATCTCGAATCGAATATTTTGTCTCTTAGAAGCATAAGGGCATAAGTTAGCACTCCCTTATTTCTAAAGGGCAATATTTTTCTTAATCAATGTTTCGTCTGTAATTTTGTAATATGATCGCCACTCATTATTGTTACAAGGGCCGACTTCCTTAACCGATACGTCATATAGGCATCGTGCACGAAATATAGAGGCAGCACTTATGCCGACAATCATGCTCTCTGGTGTCATATCCGTACACTATTGTGAGGAAACATTTCCAAAAAGCATTACTTTACCTATATGAATAACATTAAAAATACCTCAACTTTAGATTATTCACCGTCCAATTGAGACTTTATTATTTTTTACATTTAAACCATTTTATAATTAGGCTAAAAATAAAATTTCATGTCGCGAAATAAAAATGGTTTTTGAGAACTTTTTAAAATAACATTTAGAGAAGTTTCTGAGCATATAGTATATAAATATAGTAGTCGGACGACTAATATTGTAGGATACTACATTATATAGTAGGGTTGGCAACCTTACACATAACCATAATAAATTAGAATTATATTCTTCAAAAACTAATAGCTTACACTCTTTTTCCTTAACGATTACCTTCCTCTCCCTATCCTTCTTTTTCAATATCCTTCTCTTTCACCTCTTTACACCATTAAAATTAGTGGTATGTAATCTAAAGTCCAACCCTAAGAATAAAGCGCGCCACAAACGATGAGGTTATACTATAATAAAAATTAAAATATTATAGCTTCTAAGGTATCACAGACGGTTAAGAGACGTTAATATATCAAATCCTTTCAGTCTCTTGACAGTCTGCTTTGGTATTACAGATGTTTTTTGTCTGAATTCTATTTTCTGTAACACTGCTTAACTACTAGATTTATTAGACAGCTCATCAGACGATTATTCTGATTTTAAATTCGATATGCAAATTGCAACAGCAGGTTCTAAAAGATGTGGTCGTCGCATCGTAACATAGATGAAGACGTAGCTAGTGTTGGTATAACATCATTATCTATCAATTAATCAACAGACAATAGCACTATCGAGTAATCAACAATGGGGATAAAACTATTGGTAGTTTTTTTTGCAATGCACAGAATACGGGGTATTTTTGCGATTACAACAAAGATTTCAGCGAATGACCTTTTTTCGATGTGTTGAATTACATTCCGTACTACGAAATAATTGATAGTCAATCGATTAATTGATAGATTAAAAGATTTTTTTTTTATTTATATACACAAAAGTTAAAGAGTTTATTTTGAACATTTATTTATTTCAATAAATATGTGCTAAATTATAACATTCGGATTTGCATATAATCCATGTTTAGGCATAGCGGTGCACGGCAATGCACTCGTAAGAGTTGCATCATTCTGTGGCATCATCGACACCCCCTGCCCGCACCGGGAACACTTCGCAACATCTTAAGACAAAATAACCATGTCGATGAATATTTTAAGAAACTGTAAGGAGAAAATATATATTATCATCGCCGTGTGTGACAATCCAAAATATTATATGGCGAACGAGATTTTATCTTAATATAAAATATTATAGCTTCATCAGTGCCTGTGACGCGCTGTATCGTAAAATCACATATCAGTTCCAACCATTCATTTCTTTCAATTACTTATAATTTTGTTTTTCATTTTAATATACATAAGATGACTATTCTGGTAGGTCATACTTCAGAGGTGGTCCCATATAAATTTTATCAAACTGGATGCAGCGTTTTTTTGAAAAATAAGTTAAAAAATGTAAGTATCAATAATTTCACTGACTGTCCTTTAATGCTCCTTGCTTTGAAGTAATTAAAATATTATTTTTAACTTTTTAGTTTAAGTTTGTACATAGTACTTATATTCTTGAATTTGGTTTTAGGTTTTTTTTTCTAAAAAATAACTGTTTTATATGATTTTTTACTGCATTTGTCCATTATTTACATGTACAGGTTATCAACACAATGATCAACGAGTTTGATAAAATTTCACGTGTATTTAATTTACTAATCTTATATGCCACATTCGAACAGCCTTGAATACAACAAGACATTTTTACTAAGACATCGGTAAAACTGATTTTATTTATTAAAAAATAAATAATTCATGAAAAATATTATCCAAGTTATGCCATCACAATGTTAGAATTTTTTTCAGTAGATGGCATCATAATCTACTTACACGATTTCTATTAAATAAGATACTAGTTGATAAATCGTGTTGATGTGATTACGGAATCCGTACTAATGACAAATATTTAATTGTATTATCGGCTCATAACAATATCAACCATTAAGTGATTTATATAATTTGAAACTGAAGAAAAGTATTTTCAGCATTTGCTACTGTCTCAAGAATTTATTGGTGACCTGTGTAATATAAGTTATACACCGAGGTAACATCCAGGAACTCTTTTAGAAGAAAGACACATTTATAATTATTACTATTTTCATTTGTACATTGTTGAGCATCAATCTTTCTCCTACATTATCCGTCCTCGACTGGCTTCGGCGCACTCCTGTGGCCAGCGACTTCATCTGGCTACCGTGACTACATAAACCTGTACCACCTGAGCTGCGGCTGATCAGCGATACCTACCCAGTTGATGATCGTCAAAATTGACCGAAGTTGGATTCATCTTATTTACAAAATTAATTAATATACTATATTAATTCAGGTACAATAATTTGTAACACGTAATTTTTGTAAATGCCTTCGGAGTACATGTAATAATTAATTTTGAATTTCATTTCATGAAACTTTTAATTGTTTGGAATTATCGTGCATAATGTAAAACCGTGCATAATGTAAAAGTATTCTATCTCATTCTTTCGTAGGCTAAATCCTATAGATGTCTTTTCTAATTGTCTTATTGTCACTTTTTCCTTTCATTGAGTTTCAAATCACAGAAGTTTTCACTTCAAAAATTTGATACGGACGAAGTACTTAAGGATAAAAAAAATGACCGAAATCTATCGAGTAGTTTTTGCGTGATGCGCGCACACACGGGAAACCTCAATTATTTTACTTATATTGATAAACGGACCTTTCATAAATTTTGATATTTCAGAACGATTATACAAATAAAAGAAAAAATACAAAATAGTTATTCATTATTTATTGATCTGAAACCCCATGTAGGTACATTATAGAATTATATTAACCAGTATGGGCTTTAGGCTTGCTTCTCACGATGTAATTCCAGAATTAGATATGTCATCATATAGTTAAATGGTTACCCACTTCACAAATAAAGTGTTCTTTACCTGCAAAATTAAATATCACTTAAAATGACGTGTATTGCTATTAATTGAATTTAAAAGATAGTGAAGTCACCAATCCGAACTTTTCTGACCCAATCGAAACTATTCTCTATTTTTTCTTAGAAAACATCAGACGCTCCGAAGTTGAAGACCGAATAAGGTAAACAAAATGGCGATTGTCATGACCCAACATAAGCGCTCGTTTTTTGTAAGAATTTTGCATATTATGACATTACTCGGTTTTATAAATAACGTAATGATAATAGTTAATTATAAAACATGTTAAATAATACAAAATATCTCGATTAAAATATAAAAAGCGTCAATTCAATATTTGAAATTTTACAATTAAAATAATCTGAACGTAAATAAACGATTGGACAACATTTTTTTTTGTAGCAATATTATTTTCAAGTTTGTGTTTAAGCGATTGTCAATTTACTTAGAGATTAAAAGATGAATTACAATGAAACATCAAATATTAAAAAAACCCTTGTCAGAAGTGAAAATATTGGGAAACCCATGTGAAGTGGCCCGATCAGGTATTTGGTGATAATAAAAAATCAAAATAATTTTGATAGTTGTAGAACTCTACGGCCTTCACTATTCTTGGACCTTACTATACCTAATCATTAACTGATCATGTCACAACAGAAAATGAATTATTGTCTTTTTTTATAAGTAGCACGATGAAGTAACGGAACTTTGCCTGACGGTAAGCACAGTAGTCTAAAACAGTGGCGACCATCGGGAGATCAACGATACTTCCGCTGGTCACCACTGTCATTCATGCTGGTTACCAGGGTATACAAACGTGACAAGCACCGGCTGATCCCAAACATAGCATAGCTATGCATAGCATAGCACAAGCTATAAATCAATATGACAGACTTTTCATCATATGCAGGTGAGGATAGCTTGGGCGCCTCAAATTTTAATATGTTATTTGACCCCGTTTCACCTTATTATTAATCATTGTAATGTTTATAATACATACTACATAAATTCAGAACGATCAAGGCCAAAATATTTTAAGAAAAATATAAATTTATAGAGCCAGAAGAACAGAACAAAATATTCTTACCTTGATGGGTTCTGACGTGGTGCCTCAGTTTCCTTATGCAGTTGAACTTCTCTGAACATATCCTGCACTTGTAGTGATACTCCATTACCTGGAATCAATATAACATTAATATGAGTGAAAATATTTCTAAACTGAGCCTTACGCTTGTTGTTTTGTACACTAATGCCTTAGCAGACTCCATCAGTAAGTGACACAAAATCAGATTTTCCACATATATTACAACTGGAGAAAATCCCGTTTTTTTTTTTCAAGGTTTATGCAAAATTTCCAAATGTACGGTGCCCTGAAGTCTTAATACTACCTTAACATGATGTCGATTTAAATGATTAAAATTAGGTTATAGAAAGAGAAGAATAATATGGCAGATACCTCAGAGAGAGCAGAGGAGATGACGCGCTTGTACCGTTGCACTTCAGCAGACGAGTGGGTTTTTATATGAGCCAGGAGACTGGAAACTGTGACGTAAGGCCGCGTACACACCGGGCAGACTATACCCTCTACGAGAATAAAAAAGTCATATATACACGTTCATTGCCGTTCACACGACACCCAACGCCATATCTCCTTCAATTCTTCAACGAAATTAATGATTCAAAAATATTTTAAAGCTTAAATTCCCCGCGATTAATAAAAAAAAAGTGTTTTACTTTAATTAATTAAACATTAAAAAAAAACTTTCGTTATCTGTTTATACTAATGATAATATTGTATTAGGTCCTTAAATATGAAATTGGCGTTTTGTTGAACTGGCCACCAAGACCTCAAATATCTGGCGTTTGGTTAGGAATTCTAAATTCGAATTTATTTCAATTTAGGTTTGTGTATTTGTGTTTCAAATTTAGTGATTCATTTGTTTTTGCTTTGACATCGTTCTTTTCACAAAATGGAAAACTTAAAATATCGCGTTATTTACAAATATGAGTTCTACCGTGAAATCAACGCTGCAGAAACAGCTCGAAGGATTAATAATGTGTATGGGGAAGCTACTGTAAAAGAAAGCACGGTGCGTTTTTGGTTCCAACATTTTCGTTCTGGAAATTTGGACCTACGAAACAAACCCCGTGGACGGCCGGAGACCCTAGTTGATAATGAAGAATTAAAGGTGATCGTGGAAGCGGATCCATCGCAAACCACGTCAGAATTAGCGGCAGGCTTCGGTGTGAGTGATAAAACAATTTTAATTCACTTTAAACAAATTGGAAAAGTGAAAAAGCTCGAGAAATGGTTGACCGCATGAATTGAGAATTTTAAATTGTATTGTTACTTGTGAAAAAAAATGGATCCTTTACGACAATCGGAAATGCTCATCATAGTGGTTGAACCCGGTTGAGGACCGGCCAAATCCTGTCCCAAGCGAAAGCTAACTCAGAAAAAGGTACTGGTGAGTGTTTGGTGGACCAGTGCTGGTGTCATACACTACAGCTCCCTAAGTTCTGGCCAGACGACAACGGCAGATCTGTTTTGTCAACAATTGCAAACCATGATGGAAAAGCTAGCCGTTAAAGAACCGAGACTAGTCAATCTCTCTAGCGCACTGCTGCTTCAGGACAACACTAGACCCCATACTTCACGACAGACGGTCGCTAAATTAGAGGAACTGCGGTTGGAACGTCTCCGACACCCACCTTACTCCCCAGACATTGCTCCAACAGACAACCACTTTTTTTCGGAATTTGGACAATTTCTTGCAAGAATTAAATTCGGATGAGGCTGTCCAAACCGCCTTCAAAGGTGTTATTGATTCTCTCGCCCACAATTTTTTCAGCAATGAAATCAATGAAATACCTATAAAATGGCGAAAGTCCATAGATAGTAATGGTACAACATACCTACTTCGATTGATATAATTTCATAATATTTTTTTCCGTTTAACTTTTTCCATATAAAACGTTAATTTCATATGTAAGGACCTATATTATAATATTTGTGCGTTTGTTTTCTTATTTCCTTCATTGACTTATATTATTTTAGTTACATTAGTAGGTACATACACGACGACTAAGAACTTAACCAATATAACAGTTATAGTTATAGTTGTTGTTTTTATATGTTAGGGCCACTAGATATTCGTCCTTTCAGTCTCATTTCGCACTATACATTCATGTAATCTTCAAACATAGCTCTAACAAAATGGCGGCTCGCTTGATATAAAACTGTACAGGGAGTTTTTGAGGCATCTTAAAATGCATACTGCATTTATAATCCACTTCACTTGTGCAAAGTAACCAAAGTATGTAATGTAAAATGCCGCCAAAATTACACAATATAGGACCAAATAACATAAGTTTATTCACATTACACTATAAGATCCCACCAAAAATTCGCAGTGATATTTAACTTACATAGACTAGACTAAACTTTAACATAGACTATAATTATGCTACAAATATATTCAAGGCGCCATCTATGAACAATCTGTTTAACCAACAAGGCAGCCGTAAGATTGTTTTCATTCTATAATGTGTGAATATTCGCACATAGTAAGTTTAACAATAGTAAAAATCTATATAAATATAATGATTGAGGTTTATTTACCGTTGCGCGCGCATCACACAAAAACTATTGGATACATGTTGTTTTCCTCTATAGATATACTATGATATTTATCAAAAAAAAAACACGATATCTTCACAACAATAATTCTGTAGTCCAGCGAGCGGAGCCGCGGGCACAACTAGTAATAATTAACAATTCTTTGAGTAAGAGAGAGACAAAGTAAGCGTAGTTTGTGTGTAACACAACCTCAAATTTTAAAATAATTCTCGCATAGCTCTGTAAGGTAAGCGAACATCAAACCTACGATACGCAGACGATACCACACTTTTTGCGAGTAGTGTTGAACACATGAAAGAGCTCCTACACAGAATGGAACGTGTCAGCCTTGAATTTGGTCTCAAAATAAATCACAGCAAGACTAAGATGATGATTGTCGATCGTGCAAACAACAACTCGCCACAGGTTACACAAATAGCGAGTTGTGAGGTGGTGCAATCATATATATACCTCGGTGCATTGATATCGAATTGTGGCGGCTGCATAGACGAAATCAAGCGACGCATGCCAATATCCAAATCAGCTATGGATAAGCTGAAGAAAATATGGAGGGATCGAAACATCACCAAAGCCACCAAAACCAGACTTGTCAGGGCTGTCATATTCCCCATATTTCTTTATGCTGCGGAGACATGGACCCTACGAGAAAGTGAGAAAAAACGGATTGATGCTCTTGAGATGTGGTGCTGGAAAAGAATGCTCGGTATATCGTGGACGGAATTCCGAAGCAATGAGTCTATTCTTCGAGAGCTGGGCATCAAGCAGAGGCTATCAAACACAGTGCAGGTTCGCATCCTCACTTTCTTTGGACACGTATCGCGACGCGGAGGCGAATCCATTGAACGCCTGGTAGTGCAGGGCACAGTTGAAGGCACCCGACCACGCGGATATCATCCATAAGGTGGACGGACCAAATAAAAAGCGCCGTCGACGGGCGTCGTATTGTTAAACAGGCTACAAAAACCTCGCCAAAGAAGAAGAAAACAGCTATGTAACTAGTCTTTAAGAGATACACAAACACACATGTTACATTGAGGGTTAAAAATAACGCGGGATTGAGATGAAAAGAAAAAAAAATGTGTTCAGCAGTTCACAAGTGTCAGAAGTCAAACCTTTAGAAAAAAAAATGTTCTTTAAAAAATCTTTTTAAATATGCTAAATCAGCGGCATTCGTACTATCGACCACTCGTGCGTACTGCGTGTCAAGTCTGGTCTCACACCACTAGGCCAATCCGACGAGGAACAAAATCACGAAAATCAGAACTTGCGTTAACCGTGAATAATGTAAATATAATTCTATCTCATTTTCTCGTAGGGTAAATCCTATAGACGTATATGGTTGTCTCCTTTTACTGTCGCTTTTTCGTTTCATCGAGTTTGAAATCACAAGGGTGCTAAAGAAGTTTTGATTTAACAAAAAATACAAACTTTTGGTATTCTTTTTGCCACCCCTCCAGGATGATTGGAAGCAGAGTGCGCAGACCTTACAGCAAGCCATCTCTCTCATATACATCTTTGAGTCGTCCTCTTCTTTATTGGTTGTGGATTCGTCTCCTTCTTCTTCAGAGTTACGTCTGTGAAAGTTCTTACTTCTTAATTTGAAAGCTTTCATGCTATAATCATAGAAGCCCTATTATACGACCAAGAAGCCAGGATTTGAGCCTCGCACAGAAGCGACTAGTGCACAGTCGAGAGTACACGCAGATCATGCTGCCCACGCTCGAAAGACGGAATACAAAAATGTTTATTGTGGGTGATCCTTAAAAGATATATGCAATCGCTGACTTTTTATTTGTAGAACATTAATTTAATAAATCTCGTATGGTTTACTCAGCTTAAGCCATTTAATAGCCCCAAAAGCGCATTTTATACGAATTGATTCGCCATTATCGTTACTGCTTAGTTCGTATGTTACAATATATCCTACTAGCTGTGCCACGTGGTTTCACCCGCGTATAATGAAAAAAAAATGCTGATTGATCATTTATAATACTTCAATATAGACAATATTTCGGACAGGCAGAGTTATGCGTTCCGCTCACACGCTCGTTCGTGTCATTACAGATATAGTTATAGACCCGAGCCGAGTGCTTTATTATTTTAATTTTCTATTATCTTCCAAACTATTTGTCCAAATAAAATAATATAAAGGGCAAAGTTTATTTATCTACATAAGATTGTCTTGATGATGAAGTAGCTTTCGTTCGTAAGGATTAATATGCCATGCCTAATAATAATGCTCATAAATCACTTTTAAATTTTCAATAAAACTTTGTCACAAAATACCTTATTGTAGCGTATGTATAAGAGATAGGCATATGGGTGGGTACGACGCAAGAACAGGGGTGTCATAAGTTTAAGCTGTATATCTGTGTCTGTTTGTGGCATTGTAGCTCCCAAACGGCTGAACAGATTTTATCTTTTTTTTTGTTTGCAAGGTGACTTGAGTGAGGATGTTCTTAGCTAAGATTCAAGAAAATCTGTTCAGCCATTTGAAGATTATCAACTCTTTTCTAGTTGATGAATGGATGTGAGCATCCTTCGCGGGTCTGATCAAGTCGATATTTGGTATTTTGTTACTTCAATGATATGAAAGGAACATGACAACATTTTCAACAGTTCCGTTACGTGATCAAATCAGAAATGAGGAGATTCACATAAGAACCAAAGTAAGTGACATAGCTGTTAGACTTAAGTGGCAGTGGGCGAGGCATATTGCTCGTAGGAGCGATGGTCGACGGGGACGTAGAGTTGTCGAGTGGCGGCCGCGTCCCGGAAGACGCAGCGCGGTCAGACTCGCCACAAAGTGGACCGACGACCTAGTGAAGGTTACAGGAACCCACTGGATGCAAACAGCGTAGGACTGCTCATTGTGGCGAATATTGGAGGAGGTCTATGTCCAGCAGTGGACGTCTTTCGGCTGAGATGGTGATGACAACATTGAGCTGATGCTGCAGCATCATCTGGAATCTGCAGGATATCTAACTCTTCACCAAATACAGCAGAGATATTGTGCTTGGATTCATTGGATTGGTCTCATTCTTACGGTTTTTTATATATTTGCCCAGAAAAGTGACATCAAAAATAGAAGCGACCACCAAGTGATCCGCAGAGATGACAAGCATAAGCATGCCTCTATGACGAGTGTCAGACCAGGTCTTGTGGTCGTGATACAATCGGACACAACTGTTCTTCTACCACCCAGCAGTTTATTTTCTATTAATAATTTCTGGACACCCTGACCTAACAGAGGTTGGACAAATATTAAAATATCATAAAGACAAATAAAAAGGTTTGCTACCAGTTGATTTTACACTAATTATTGTTAAAAAAATTACTTGTTAAATAGCATGTAGACGGATGATATACATTCCTTTGGTTTATAAACAACTAATGCTTCACCATCTTCATGCTCTTCTCTTGTTAACAATACCTGAAAAACAAAATTGATTAAGGAGATTGCTGTCAACTAGAGGGTGAAATTTCTGTTTACATCCTAATAATTTATATATTTTAAGTTTTAAATAATATTTTAACATAATTAAACAGAATTATATTATTTGCGTATAATTAATTTTGCAACTGAAATGTGTTTTTTATAACAACAAAAAAGACATTCAGAACTAAATTTCAAAAACCAGTCATCTAGAAGAACCAGTAAGAAACTCGATCGGGCTTATCCACAAACAACAAAACCTTAAAAACAAAACCTAAAAAAATACACAAAAGTCTCAACACTGATTCTAAAGCCTACAACAAGTAACAAGTGTATATGAATTATTTTTATTATTTAAGTACATTCATTCATTATGCATTGTGGTTGGCAAAATGACCTAAGATAGTAACATGCTACTGTTAAGCCTATTGGGGAACTTGCAGCTGCCAGAACACACATATAGGTGTTTTGCGACAGATCTTCGACTTGAAGGTGGTAGCTAGCCAGGCGTGCATTATAAAATGCCCTACCATCATACTATGGTTTTATTACAATGTTTCAAAAGCTTAAAATCATTTTCGGAGGCTCATATCGATGCAGTATACAAAAATGCTACCACTGAGCCAACATTCCTTCTAATATATTTTATTAATCCTTACCTCATCAACAATACGAAACGGTTTAGGTTTCTTTAAAGACATTGAATACGAGTTTAACACTTTCATTTCCTTATACTTGGGTAGTATGCACTGGAATATTTCAGACTTCTTTTCACCTTCTTCACTTTCTACTGTTGTCTTGCTCCATATTGTTGTTTCAACTTTTCCTAGAAAATATATAATGTAAACGTAACCATACGGTAGTAACAGTGAGGGGATTTAGAGTTAGCATGTGAGGGTGCCATCTTATGCAGGATAACCTAATTAAGATTTTCTTATTGGTGTGCACCCAGGTGTACATGTTGTTCTATGTAACTATTTTAGACAATTTGATAATAATATATGATTTTTATATATAACCAGACGATGGGCACAGGAATCCGGGACACAAAATTATTTTTAACCGGATCTTATAAACCCTCACAGCTGTACCTACTGTAATGTTTAATAATATATTTAAAAAAAATTGCCAACATGATTTTTAACCCAAAGTATGATTTTATCACTATATGTGGCTAGATCTTATTAGTGGTTTTAGAAAATAAACATATCTTTTTTTTGTATATTTTGTGACAACTATACATTACAGTGGTAGGAACATGCTCTTTTTCTAAATATGAATTTTTCCTATAACAAATGTATCGCAATTTAATTAAAATTAGTAAATGTAGTATACCCACTGGGGTTTAGATCCATATTTCACTGATCTTAACTATTCATTCTCAATTACTTTATATATATATATATATATATATGTAAAAATCTATACCAATATTATAAAGAGGTAAAGTTCATAAGTTTGTAATATAGGACATAATATCCAGAACTACTGATCCGATTTTGAAAATTCTTACACTAATAGGAAGCATCATTACCCCTGTACTATTTTCTATTCTTATTAAATTGTATACTGTAATTAGGTAACAAAAAGTTGCTAGTTGTTACTAACAACTAATATTAAATAAAGTCATACCTAATTGCTTATTAACAACATTTCGGAGTACTACAGTTCTGGTGGAGCCTTTCGTTTCACCTCTCTCCGGCCTTAACAAACTATCACAATGTTTGAAATGTTCTAAGCACACATTGTTCCAGACACCTAACCTCTTTAGGTCTGTATTTTCTTGTTTTACCGCCTTTACAGGCAAGCACAGTGGATCGTCATAATCGGGAATTCTTATATTTAACTTCTTACGTATTACAAATTGCTCTTTAGCGCTCAAAACCTTATTTTCCTTTACAATTTTTTTTAGATTTCTAAAATTCGAAACAGTTGCCTCTGCGACTTTACTAGGTGGTCTATTTTGAGTTTGAGGTTGAAGTTTATGAACTTTCCTCCACATATAAGTTCTTCTTTTCTTAGCTTTAGGGCTAGGAGGACTCGGAGGAGTGTAGTCTTCGCTTGGATCGTAATCTGAATCGTCATCTTTCTTTTTTCTCCTCTTTAAAACACGACGCTCTACCAACAGTGGAACGGTTTCGTCCTCTGCGGGCAACGTGTAATCAGGTTCCTCTACCGGTGTTGTTTGAAAACACTGTTGAACGATTTCAGCATCTTCATCTAGATATTCAATTTCACAATCGGACCCCGCCATTAAGGTATAAGATTTTCTCTTTTAAATTATAATAGTTGATTACAAAATTCTCGAAGAATTATATTCATTTATATACAGCACAAACCTACATAGGTAATTTATTCATATATCATTCATAAAATTTTACAAGTTTTGACTAGGTATTTTGACTTTTTGAGATATAAACGTAATATCTATCTATGGTAGTCAGTGTTTCCACTTTAATGATATCCTTTCCCCACAACTCAATTCAAATTTCCCCTTCTCAGAGCTTTTTTCCCCTCAAAAATTTTTCTGCTGTAGTTTTTACATTTGGCCCTAGTGTAGTAATTAAAAAAAAGGTCTTTGTCGAAATTCTTCTATAGCCTGCCCACGCCTCTGTTTTACCAATGATTTCCAGCAATTACCCCTTTTAATGTCTTCCCCTTTTTCTCCCCCTATGGACCCTAATTCCCCTCAAATGGGGAAGTTCCCCTCATTGTGGAAACACAGATGGTAGTTGGTAGTATCCAAAGCACAGAAAATAATATAACCCTAACGGGTAAGAATATCAACTTCATAGAAAAAAAGGATCAAAATTCGATCACGCTGCCATCTATGTGGCTCCCAATGCTATTATATTGGAGGGAAAATCAAAAATATCCATAATAATTTAAAAACGTATCAAGGACTAGAATCGAATCTGCATTTTCAAGAACAACAAATATTTTTTAATATAATTTTTAAGTTCTTGAAGAGGCAGATATTTGTCATGAGTCCGACTCCAAATGGTCCGCATTGAGTAGCACCGCTTGGTTTAGATTAGAAACCATTTCATTCATTGAGAAAATTTTGATACACATACGTATCAATTTCATCGTCATCATCATCGACCTATAATAGCACCTTACAGCAACCTATAATAGACCTTGAAGTCTATCGCAGATCGTCATCCCATCTGGCCGGAGGGCGACCTACACTACGTTTGCCGAGTCGCGGTCTCCACTCAAGAACCCGTTTACACCAGCGGTTGTCTGTTCTTCGCGAGATATGGCCGGCCCACTGCTCCCTAAGGAACATAATTGCATAACAATGCTAATGCATAATAATTAATTATTCTGTCATACCGTTTTTTCATAGTAATGTTACGCCCGTGGGTAATAAAATGCCATAATGTCACACGAAAGCAATTTTATCCTACTCAGCTAAATACAAATTAAAACAAAACAAAAAAAAACTCATAAACCGCTCACCGAATGTACTCACAGAATAAGCCTGTATGTTTCTCTTTTATTTCGCTTTCGAATTTTGAATATATAAAAATATTTAAAAGTATGGCTATTATATTATATAACTAGCGACCCGCCCCGGCTTCGCACGGGTGTAATGCTGATACTAAATGTATCTACCTACCTCAAAATGTCCTTATAAACAACATTTACAGCTTTTTTTGTCATTAGACAATACAAACATGTTTTTTTTTTTCGAACTGACTACACTGTTAGCCTGAGGGGCCCTGGAGCCTTTACGGCTTTTACAGCTATACCGGGCTTGGGGGCGAGCGCTTAGGGCACTCAGCCACGAAAGCTAAGCAACAACATCCGAGGGTGCCAAAGTGGCCGGACCTCGGCTCGGACTGTTGCGCGTATGCAATTAAGTCGCGATCTGACTAATTCCCTATCCGTAATTCGATCTAAACTAACTATACATGTTTCTGCCCCCTGGGAGGAGGGAAGGAACATGTGTATGTGTATTTAGTGGTCTGAAAATTTTTGTCTATTCTAACTAGGCAAAAAAATAAAAAAAAGGGTCCCTTACAGAACCTATGTACCTATGTGTGTTGTGCATGTGTGTATAATGCAGTGTCATGTATGGCTGTGAAAGCTAGTGATTGTGCAGTCACTTGTATCACGCGAGCGGCTGCTTGGCTCAAGGGCTCCATGCCGATGGATCGGACCTAGGCTTGAGTTGCCGCAGAGGAGGGCGGTCGTGGCGGGTGTGCGGGAGCGAAGTTAACCGTACGTCCCCTGCGGAGGGAACGGTGGTTTCGTGGGCGTGGGCGCGAGCACGCATATGTTGCGGGAGCGGACGCGTAGTAATTATTAGCTTTCTCGATGTCGTCGTCGGGATCGACAAAGAGATTTCGCGGACGGCGTTTATAACGTTTGGCAACGGGGATCGAGTTGTCTGGGACGTAGTTCACGGTGGATTTTACGAGCGGGTTGGGGTGATTCGAAGCGCTATCGAAGTATCTCCTGGTGAGATATTTCACATAGGCTTCTATCGAGGGAAGCCTCATGTCCCTGTGGAGGTCCATGTTCCTAACGAAGGCTGGAGGGTCAAGCAGGCGACGGAGAAACCGATTTTGGACTCTTTGCATGCGGACAAAGTTATGTTTGGACATATGTGCGAACGCTGCGCAGCTATATGTCAAGATCGGACGGACGCACATCTTGTATAGTGTAAGCTTATGTCTTAAGGACATTTTGCTTACCGAACTGAGCCGGGGTCGGAAGCGGGAAAGGATCCAGACGGCCCTATTCCGGACTATAGTAACGTGTGCGTTGAAGTTAAGCTTCGAGTCGAGGGTGACACCCAGATATTTTGTCTTGGTGGCCCAAGGGATATTTCTACCGAATAAAGTTAGAGGTCCTACCGTGCGTGGTAGTTTACATGTATGCGGTTCGAACATAATCGCGGCGCTCTTTACCGGATTAATAGCTATTCGCCACGTTCGAAACCACTCCCCGAGAGTGGTTACGGCACGTTGGACTGCGCAGGCGAGATTTTTTCTGTGTCTGTTTGACGCGTATATGACTGTGTCGTCAGCGTAGAGCCCTACCTCGACCCCGGGGGGCTTCGGGAGGTCGCTGACGTACAGATTGAAAAGGCAAGGCGCCAGAATGGAACCTTGCGGGATGCCTGAGCGTATAGGGTGGGCGGTAGATAGTACTCCTTCCACTCGGTAGTGAAAGGTGCGGTCGCGTAGAAAATCATGAACTAGGTGAACTAACCTATCCGGAACTTCTAAATGGTGATGCTTGTGGACCAGTCCGGCGTGCCAGACCTTATCGAAGGCCTTGGCTACGTCGAAAAAGACCGCAAGCGTGCGGACGGGAGCGATATTGCTCATGGCGAAGTTACTCGTGATGTGCTCCGTGAGGCGGTGCACTTGATGTGTACACGAGTGACGGGCGCGAAAACCGAATTGTTCGGGCGGGTATAAATTCTTGTCGTCTATAACGACCTTGAGACGGTTCAGAAGGATCCGCTCATAGAGTTTCCTTAGAGTGTTTAGGAGACTGATCGGGCGATAGCTATCGGGAAGCGAAGCTTTTTTGCCGGGCTTGCGAATACCTATAACTATAGCTTTTTTCCAGACGGCTGGAAAATAGCAGTGGGCTATGGCTGCATTGAAGATGCAGACCAAAAGAGCTATGAGGTGATCAGGAAGAAGTTTGAGTACTTCATTCCTGATACCATCAGGACCGGGAGATTTCCTAGGCTTAAGGCCTTTAATGATAGAACAGACCTCATCTGGCGTGACCGGGGTTAACGTTTCCGCGGGGGGAATCAGCGTGAGTTCCTGAACGGCGGTCTCGATAGTTTCGATGTGGGCAGTGTCTACGTTGTCGCAGTTTGGGGAGCACTGGCTCTCCAAGCTTGCGGCAAGGCATTCTGCCTTATCGTCGCTGTCGAACGCGAGTGGGAGATCGGGGCCCCTTTCGAGGGGCGGCATCTGGGCGGAAGCTTCTAACTTCAGAGAGCGGGCGAGGTTCCAGTAAGCCAGATGGGACGGCTTGAGACCCTCTAAGAGGTTATCCCACCGGTGACCTCTGTACTCTCCGATGCGAGTTCTAACCTCTCTCTGAAGTTGTCGTAAACTACGGGTGTTATCCCTCGTCGGATAAGAGTCATGTGCACGTGTCGCGGCGTTCTTTTCCGTGATTAACGCTCGTAAGCCGGGGGGGCATGTTTTGTTTAGAGATTACTCTTGAAAGACGGACATATAATTGACCATGGTATATAGGGCCGGTACCGCCGCACTTCCCTACATTTTAAATCTGTAATATCTTCGGAAATATTAATTTAAATTACATACTGTAAAGGGCTATATTGATCTATGTTAAATGGACAATGTACTTAAGGTACTTAATTGGATAAGGATTAATGCTGTATTGCTTAAAATCACTTCGTAAATAAGCCATTTCTTCCCGTAAAATGTAAAGGATAAAAAATTGTTATTGTGTGTTATCCTTAAGAGATAGACATATACCATCGCGGACTTTTTTATTGACCTTTTTAAGGTGTACAATATTGTAGTATATTATTTTTATTTATCTCGTGGGGTTCAGCCAGCGTTTGCAATGTAAGCGCAAAAAATGTGTTTATTTACGACATCACATTAGAAACCTCTAAATTTATCAGTGTTTCTCTACAATATTATGCATGTATTATACATATAAACCATCCTCTTGAATCACTCTATCTATTAAAGAAAACCGCTTCAAAATCTGTTGCGTAGTTTTAAAGACTTAAGCATACATAGGGACGGACAGAGCGACGCAACTTTGTTTTATACTATGTAATGATAATAAGATTGAAGAATTGAATTTTATGTTATATATTAAAGATTCAAAATGAACACAATCTCCCGTTATTCAAATCAACTGGAGAAAAAACACGTGATACATTATTTTTGTCCCCGGTGCAAACTACTGATAAGCAGTGTAGGGAACATAGAATACTGGGTAGGGTAGGGATGTGGAAAATTAATTAATTATTAATCAAGTATGTTTTACAAAGATAAATCTTAATAATCAATAGGCATGACTTATTTTGAAAAGCATTTCTAAAATAATCTTACGTATTCATTACTAGCTGTGCCCCGCGGTTTTGCTCGCGTATAATTTAAAAGAAATCGCAGATTGATGATTTATAAGACTTCAGAATAGACAATCAATTTTTTATCAGG
Organism: Saturnia pavonia; assembly: GCA_947532125.1. Classification (NCBI taxonomy): domain Eukaryota; kingdom Metazoa; phylum Arthropoda; class Insecta; order Lepidoptera; family Saturniidae; genus Saturnia; species Saturnia pavonia. Next base: position 11,078,641 of record OX383919.1, on the reverse strand, counting down.
CAGCCAGGGTTATGCGTCACCTCCGCGCAACTACACCTATAGTCATAGACCATAGTCATAGATTAGAAAACAGAGCCGAGTAAGATGCTCTTAGTAGGGATTGTATCCTTGTCTAATGGGCTGTGATTGGTTGTTTGAAGTATGGTGTCCGTGTAATTGAATTATACTGTATACGAGCTCCGATACAAAATAGTATGTAAAGAAGTGCAAAGCATAAAATATAGTGAATATTGGTAAAATAATTAAGAACGTTTAATAAAAAGTAAACCACAATTTAAGGTACATTTTAAAGTTTATTTTAACATAACTGAAATTATTTCATGACTTTACATAACATAAAAAATATTCTAAAAAACATAACGCAAAAGTATTCGTCTACCCTTTTCACTCACGCAAAATAGTTCGTCTACCACTTAGTTGTGTCGCCTTTGCTCTCAATGACAGCTTTAATGCGAAGAGGCATGGTTGTAACCAACGCTGCACACTCCTCAAGCGTAATTGACTTCCAGACAGCCAAGAGTTTAGCCTTTAAGTCGCTCTTTGATCTTGATGGATTTTTACGGAGAACTTTTTCCATTATCCACCATAGGGTTTCGATCGGCGACAAGTCCGGGCTGTTAGATGGCCATTCGATTATAGGGATGCTTTTCGCCAGTAGCCACGTCTTTGTTGTCCTTGCAGTATAGCATGAAGCACCATCCTGTTGAAAAATGAAGGAATCTTGATGCTTGAGTGACGGAATAGAGGGCAGTAAATTCTCTTCCAAAAGGTTTTACCTTGCAGCATTGATAGAACCATCCACAAACTGCATACCACCAACACCTTGTGTAGACATGCAGCCCCATATCATAAGAGACGCCGGAAACTTCACTTTGCGTTCAGTATCAGACAATCAGTATGAAATGCCTCATTTTTGTACTGAATCACTTTTTTCTTTCATCGCCGACTGTCACTTCAAATTTGGACTCATCACTCTAAATGATACTACGCCATTGATCGGAAGTCCAATTTAAATGATCACGAGCAAACTTCAACCTCTTTTTCTTTTGTACAGCAGTCAACAGTGGTTTCTCATTAGCGGTGTAAAATCCGTAACCCATTTTTTTAGGACTCTTTTGCAAGCATCAACTGAGACGTCTTTGTGAATCATGTCGTTCCACTGCACCGTGAGTTCTCCAGCTCGAGCACGACGATTATTTTTGATAATTTTCTTCAGGATTCTGTTTTCTACTGTATTTGTGATGCGTGGTCGACCAGTTTTCTTCAAACAAGAAGTCTTTCTATTCTTTTTATAGTGCTCTGAATAATAGATTGGACTGTAGACCTGGGAAGTATCAAGTCTTTAGCTATTTGGTAACTTGATTTGCCAGCGTCGACCCCACAAACTATTCGTTTTCGAAGCTCTTCACCCACGGGTTTGCCACGACCCATTGTTATTTGAAACTAATGAAAAAAAATATGAAATTTTTAGTATTTATACTGTCTCACTTGACAAATGACACAGAATTACTTTTACAAATTTAAATTATGTAACATAATTGTACAAAGAAGGAATAATCTTATTTAACTCACTGATAGACGAACTCTTTTGCATCGATTAACAATTAGACGAACTATTTTGCTTATAACTTCTTCAAATTTAAACAGGATATGTATAAATTTAAAAATCAAAAATACTTTATTGGTTCATAATTAAAAAAATGTAATAAGTAATGCGACACGTGATAGTAGAACAGCTTAATACTTTATATAGATATACAAAAATAATGAAGTTAGAAAAAATCTCACAGAGAAAATTTCACACTAGACGAAATATTTTGCATCGGAGCTCGTATAATCACAACATAATATTTCAAACAAAATTTCGTACATAGCGTGGAAGGCACGAGGATTATGCGGATATGTGACGTATGCTGATATTAAATTAATTAATAAAAAAAAACAAAGATTCGACATTGCATTAAAATCTTATATTTCTACTTTATGTTTAATTTTTATGAGGAGATTTTAATTATGTGATTCGGAGCACCTAAAGTCCTAAGAAGTAAAACGACTCATACTAAAAATATATAATACAAGAATCCATGATAATATTGATAATTGATGCTTTTAAATGCAGCAAAACCAATATATATTCTATTAGGTCTTCTAAAAATGAAAAAGTGAAAACAAAAATTAATGGCCGTTGTACCAGAAAAATGCAACCCATTCGGTTGCATCCAAAGATGTTATAAAAAGTTCAATATTATACGAACACATTTAACGAATGTATATTCTTTCTCAATAAATAAAAACATGTAAATACTGCAGTACTACGAGTACGAGTATTTGACTAACTAGGTTATTCCGCGAATTACCAAAGGTGTGGTCACTGTAGTAGAATCAAATGCAACCCTTAATAGCGGTTTTTCGCTCTGCTCGTTTTTCGGCACGAGTATGCAATCTTGTTCTTTTTATATTATATTTGGTATATAACCAAAGTACCTATTATTACTTTGCAATAAGAATAAATTTTTCATAGTAATATTTTAACTGTACATATGTAATTTATTTTTTTATACTTTTTTTTTGCGTGTCATCCTTACGCAGTGTTCATGTTAATCTTCTCTGTATCGTTCCAATTTTAGTATATGTACTGCCGAAGCAATAGTAATATTTTAACTGTACATATGTAATATAATTTTTTATACACTAATTGTACAAATGGTGACCATTTAATGGTCGTGTAAAAGGTCGTAAGAATTTATCGTTCCAAAGATAATATAATTTAACTCATAATAATTTATTCTAATGCTGTCTTAGAAATGATGGTCATTCTTCAAAACATGTAACGGGAAGTTTTATATTTTTTAATAGCTAACTTTAAACATCTGCTGCACTAACGCACTCTAGGATCTGTCCTTAGGAACTGTGATTTTTACGTAAGCTTACGGCCTAGACATACGTATTAACCTCTTATTAGTCTGTGGCTTGGACTTTCAAGAATTTATAAAAACGAAAATTGATACCATAGATAATAAATACACTGTTGATAGTGATGACATTGGCTAATGTTTTTGCCACATATGACGCCGATTGTAACATAAAAAAACCTAATTTTATTTTATCAACATGTCGGACAAGTTAGTATTTTTCTAAAATCGCCTTTTATTACTCAATTTATTCCTAAGTACATAATTGAAGCATGTATTAAACAATAACGCTTTATATTGATTTTAATCATTTTATAGTGAATTGTGTATTTTGTAACAAATGAGATTATTTTTATCAAAGCGTGCTCATCAGAAAAATCAATATTTTTCAGTGAAGACTTGTTAGGTGACGACTTAGGAGACCATAGCCTTGCTGATTACAACCTTGGTAACGAGGAGGAAGAACAGTTGCTCGCTGATGATTACGAGAGCTTGCCGCAGAATGTTCCTACTTCCCTCGGACCTCATTATGCTAATGGAATCGTGCCAGCTCAGTTCCAGGGAGGCAGTGTCGAGTATGTCCCGGTGAGTTCTTTCTCGTCCGTTATTGTGTTCACATAAGTCTCGAACTTCTAGCGTTACATCCAGAAGCAAAACGATTAGTCCCAAATAAAACTTCTGGTATGTACTAATGATAATGTAAATTGTACAGTATATTAAGAAACCTACAAACTTATATACAATGAAAATATTTACCTAGCATATAAACAAATATCTGACAAAAGTTATCTGTAATAAAATTTTCTTTGTTCCCTACAATGAGGGGTGAAATAAAAAAATTGAGTCTTAACTGTTGCTATAAAATACAAGTAATCCGGCTTGATGTCATTGTTGTTTATTACATTTTTCTATAAGTCTAATTCTAATGATAAAGTGTTATGGCAGATAGGATAGTAATGTATGAACAGTGTTATAGACCTTCGTGTTATAGTTAGCAAATACAGACTAATGTTGTATATTTTATGTTATAATAACAATAAAATACAGCTTAAGATATATGTACATTGCATAAAATTGTATACAACTCCAAAGTCAGATCATGACTTATTTGCATACGAGCAACAGTCCGAGCCGAGGTTCGGCCACTTTGGCACCCTCGGATGTTGTTGCAAAGCTTTCGTGGCTGAGTGCCTTAAGCGCTCGCCCCCAAGCCCGGTAAAGCTGTAAAACCCATAAAGGCTCCAGGGCCCCCTAAGGCTAACAGTATATCAGTTTGAAAAAAAAAATACAACTCCAAAGTAAATAACAGTATGCTGTTGTTTTTGTGTTATAATTTAATAATATTAGCCAGTACTGTCTTTTCCCACTAATGGGCAATTCCTTACCAGATAAGAGATATTAATTTTTCTGAATCTTTACTTCCTTACCAGATAAGAGATATTAATTTTTCTTTATTGAAAGTCTAGGTTTTCTCATTAAATTTTTACTACTTGGTAGATGTTACCTAAATTTCAATAGGCAGAAATTCTGAATAGTAAACTTATATTAACTTTGAAGCTTTAATCACCTGATATCTAATTGATACCCCTGTGGTGGTCACCAGGACCAATCTCTGTGTTCCCTTAATATTTTAGTAATCATTCGCCATTTACTTCATCACATTACTTACTATAAATTTATATATTTTTTATAGTACATAGTTATAGTACATTCAAGATATCAATATACATTCAAGATATCAATAGTGATTCTGGTAATAATCAGATCATTATTTCTTTATTTTTAATCAGTCAATTAGGGTGAGATGTCCCAGGAGACAACAAGACCTTAATTATAAATACTTATTAGATATCTAAGGTATTTTATATTTTGCAGCTTATCTATAGAGATGCTCTGTTTTGATACCTGTTAGGAATATATCAAATCTCCTGCTATTATATTTATTACAAACATAATTTTAATAAGGAATTGAGAGTGCATAAATATATGATTAGTATTAATAGGGTTAGTTGGCTTTTCACATAGTTGACAGACAAACCAGTTTTGCTGTGACATTATGAATATGTATTTGTTTTAAGGTTTGCCCTAGTTAAGCAGGTCATGATCATAAGCAAACTTGTGTAGTGTCTTCATAGTCGATATATGTGAAGGTGGCCATCTTGATATAACATGGACCTTTGCTTAAAAATGGATTTGGGGACATTGTGTTTGTTATTTTTTAGCATAATTTGCATTTTCACATAGTATTAATTTTATTTATTCATGAAGCTAGCAGTCCTTGGACTAGCAGTAGTAAGATTCATAATATTGTGTAATAATTTATTTGTCATGGAAAATTGCATTTCAAACGCACATTTAAAAAGTACATAAGTAAATGAATAAACCTAAGAAAGGTTTATTCATACTAAGCTGTCAGTAATGATAATATGATTGTTTTTAACAGCCGATGGCATACCAGCCAGTACCAGAAACAGAATGTGTGGTGCCCAACATAACAGTTGAAGTACCGAACCCTCCACAAGAAAATGTTCATTGCACTTTTGCTCCATATGAACCAGAAAGAGCAGTTCCACCAGCTATTGTAAGTAAAACTGTAAATTTTCGTACATTCTATTTGCTTGAATTTGTGTTATTATACCCCAGACTGTGTTTTTATTATTATGTGGATCCGTGTAAAACTTCATTAAGTAATATTTGTTTTATGATATTCTAAATAAGCTATATCTGATTGAATTGCGGCCACTATCACATGATAAGAAAATGGCACAGTATCTCAGTTTAATGTGCTTTAGAACAGAGTTGTAAAGTGTATAGTGGATTTTGACTGATGATCACATTGAATTGTTTGAGTATCTGGACAGTTGTTGTGTCTGTTGTTTATAAAATTAAACTGTACTCACCTATGTGAAATTTTAAAACCTAGCAAGAGACATTTAAGAACCCATTTTTGCATATTAATATTAATGTTGTTATTTCTATTATTCCTAATAAAATTAGCTTGAGATGTTTAATTAAAAATAATGTGTGAATTTAAACAAAAATAAATTTAACTGCAATGTACACATTTGAAACCTAGTAAGAAGTTATAACCATTTCTAAACTTAGTATGGGCTTGTCTTTTCCTGAGTATGTAATGGTCTATGCTCTTATTGTTAACAATAACACTATAATAAGTATATGAAATAATTATAAGACAATTTGTAACTCATTTAAAACCTGATTCAAACAAAGTCCGAGTACCAAATTCTATCTAGGTTTTCAAATTGTAAGGTAAAACCATTTATTTCTTTAAAAGTTATTTTTGTATGTGTACTAATGTTAAACATGTAATAAAATATGATGATATTATAATATGTAAATCCAGAAATCTACTACACACATCATAGTTTTGTTATGGCTTACTATCAGCCTGACTGGTGGAATACCTCCACCCTACATAAGATTGCCATAGGTATTACTATCATGTGGTCCATGCCACCTTTGTAGTATAAAAAAACCAATTATATATAAAACATAATTATTTATAATTCCTTTGTATACTTTCCTACAGCCTGCGGGGCCTGTAGAGTCACCACAGATTGTACCATCAGATATGACTCCAAATGTACCAAGTAAGTTGCTATATGTATACTCACATAATTAATTACATAGACAATGAATTTTCTATACTAATGAGGTTTGTCCAGTTCAGGTTAGACCAGTGTCATCTCTAGCCCACTGCCCATGTTGCGATCGTATGTATCTGTACGAACGTATCGATGCACTGATCCTTTGGGAAGTGCCGAATGCAGGGCCGGATTAGTATTAGAGTAGAATGAGCATATGCTATGGACTCCACACTTAGAGTAGAAAATTAAAGTAGGTATGGGCCACCTCCTTTTCAGTGGTATTTCTTACCGAATACTATAGGTACCGCATTTTTGGCGTCGTTCCTAGTAGGAAATTGAAATAATATCTTGTGGTTAGTGTTTAATTAATTAATATTAATCATACAAAACTTAGAGCCTCCAAACATTCACTACATGGCTTGCGCTGGCTAAATCCGGCTGTGGCCAAATCTTGATAGTGTTGTGCCGCACGGTGCACCCAGAACCTGGTGGCCGGGTGTACCGCTCCTAGATAGAGATCTTAAATATTATAGAAAATTCATTTAAATTTTTTTTCGCGACTTGGTATTTGCAGATCCGTATCTCGCTGGCCAACGCTGGTTTTATATTGAAATGCTCCGCTATTTGCATTGCAGTCAATAGATTTTCTGAGACACTGTAACATCCAAATTAAAAGTGTGACGCAAATCCTTATTTCGAGTTGTATTAAACTGCCATTGTTTATCAAATTAGTGTAAAATTGTAATATGGCACGTCAACATACAGTTATTATAATTATAGATGGAGATATGGGTGGTCCCCGGGAGAGGTTTATGTCTGAGAGACCACCAGGAGCACAGCGGTTACCACAAGTCAGAGATATACCTGATAGCCTGGGTAAGTTTTTAAATGGTGGATTACTAAATTCTTTGTACATATAAAATGAGAGCACAACAAAGCGGCGCTGCATTCTACTTTATTGCAGTACAGATTCAGTAAAGCGGAAGCTTGCGTTATTATTTGTATTTATTTGTCCGAGCAAAGGAGGAAGATGTGTAACATACCATGTTCGCTCGCTCTGTCGCACTGTTTCGATACACTGCACGGTTTCTCTTCTAGTTTCACTTATGAAACTAAAATCACTTTTTTTTTCGATCGACTATACTGTTAGCCTTAGTTGTCCTGGAGCCTTGCGGCTTTTACAGCTTCACCGGGCTTGGGTAAAAACCCATTTTATATATTACGCTATACAAAAACTCAGCTGTAAAGAAAACAGCAGCACTGCTAGTATATTCTACATAAGGCTTATACTTTCGCAATGAAAAAAATTGTATATAATCTTTATTGCAGACAAAGTGGTGATACCTCGCGGTGGGTTTCCCGGGCGAGGCCGAACTACCTGGGTCAGGCACGCGCACCCGTACAGACGGAACTACAGGGTAAGTTGCCCAAGTTAACAACTGCTATATAAATAATCTTAGAAATTGTGTGGTAATAGGATACTACTTGTGGAAACGCGTGCACAAAGAGGTCATCAGAAATTTAGGCTAATAATTAAAGTGGTTGAAAAGTATATAGAGCAGAAGAGAGCATTAACCATAGAACAATTAAAGTAAAACATAGCCAGTACTTGCCTTGACGACCCTGGGGCTGCTCATCCTATTCGTGAGTCCTTATCTTACGATGCTAATCGATTATACATTTACCCATGAGGTCTAGTGAATTGTCGACCATACTTTCTTCCTTTTTGCTTATACTAACTACCCTATGCGTTCTTAAGTATTTATAATTCCGATATTTGCTATGCTGCTGCGTACTCATAACGCGTACACTTTTTCATAATCATGAAACACTAGACGTTCATTTAATTTTAATTTTCTGCACCAAACTTATACAACTAAAGTGGCAAACAAGCATACGGCCCGCCTGATGATAAAAGCCTACCGTAACCTATGGGCGCTTACAAAGGTTAAATAGCGCGTTGTCGACCTCGAACCCCCGTACTTTAGGCTCCTCTGGAGACCCTAATCACCACAGGAACACAACTCAAGGTTGTTTGGCTGCGCTCTTCTTTAGGGTCGAGGCATTCCAACAGTCGAATTGTCTCATGTAGAGAGAAATTTCCAAGGAATCGAATTTACAATGAAAATACCCCGGTCCAGCCAGCAAATACTCGATAACGTAATTATTCTCTCCTGAGTGCTTTTAGGGTGGTATTTACAATTATAATGTTATTGCTAAGTTATTTATTGTGGAGCAAATGAAGCAATGTTGGCTTAGTGGCAAAACCGGCAATGAACCCGAGCATTCGGTGAAAGAAAACATCGTGATGAAACTATAGCATGATGTTTGGCGTATGGTTCTCGCGTGACTGTAGCTGGACCGCTGTAAGCGCGGTATTTTCTAATGTTTGCGGGACGCGGGGGGGAACAAAACCGACCTATGAGTTAGTATGTTGCCGGCCGCCGGCAGTCGTTCTGATGATATTACAGATGTCATAAAATCGCCATTGAAAAAGATAAAACGCATTACCAAGATTGATGTAGTTGTATTTTGCGTACCATTTAAACAAGACAACAATGTCATTTGTATTAAAGTGTTTTATTTATTTACACTCGCGTACACTTACAAGTACGTCACAACATACGTAACATTATCTGAAGATAAAGGGCTTAATCTAATACCGTGTATATCCATGCACACGCGCCGCCCCGCGTCCCGCCATCATTAGGGAAAGTCGCGCTTTTAGCGGTCGGGCTATAGCTACCATTCAAATTTGAAAATCTGTCGCCAAGCATCTATAGGTGTGTTCTGACAGCTGCACTCGAGTGCCAATCACCCCACCAGGCTTACGCCCGTATTCATAAACATGAGGTCTCACAGTGCGAGCGAACGAACTGGGTACTGAAAACCTTTACAAAATTTGACACCAGAGGGCCCGAACGATGCTATACTATTCATAAATTTTGTTTATGAATACGGGTGTTAGCGTGTTAAACTACCGTCTTGGGCCACATTGTCATTCAATATCAGTATGATTGGGGTCAAACAATGCTATATAGAAAATAAAAATAATTTTAGGGCAATTACAACCAACGCGCGTCATATCCACCACCGATGAGACTGAATCAACAACACTTACGTTACGATGCACCTGCCGAGATGCGACTAAATCATCGAGCAGGAATGCGGCCACAGTTACAGCGGAGGCCTGAAATGGATCCATTATTACTACCGGAACACCGACCGGATATAAGAATGGACATACGTCTTGATATGCGACATGAAATACATCCTGATATGTTACCGGAAATGCGTTCTAACCTGCGACCAGAAATGCGTCCTGATTTGCGACCAGAAATGCGCCATGATTTTCGACCGGAAATGCGTCCTGAGTTGCGACCTGAAATGCGTCCTGATTTGCGATCAGAAATGCGTCCTGATTTGCGACCAGAAATGCGTCCTGATATGCGACCGGAAATGCGTCCTGATATGCGACCGGAAATGTGTCCCGATATGCGACCGGAAATGCGTCCCGATATGCGACCGGAAATGCGTCCCGATATGCGACCGGAAATGCGTCCAGATATACGCATGGAGATGAGACCTGAGGTACATCCAGAATTACTTTCAGAACAGCATTCTGAATTACGTTCCGATATGCGTCCAGTCTTGCACCCAGAAATGCGTCTTGATTTACCCCCAGAAATGCGTGTTGATTTACATCCAGAAATGAGACCGGACATGAGACCAGATATTCACCGAGAACTACATACTGATATGCGGCCTAATTTGCGTTCAGAAATTCGTTCTGACTTGCATCCAGACATGCGTTCCGATTTGCACTCAGAAATGCGCCCTAATTTGCACCCAGAAATGAGACCCGATTTGCACTCAGAAATGAGACCGGATTTGCACCCAGAAATGCATCCGGAACATCTAGCCCCACCACGTCAGATGGGTCCGGATATATCACCTGAACGCCCGATCTTGCCTGAAATGCAACCACCGTCTATCAGGCAGCAAAACTTGCCTAGATTCCAATACAGACCTCCGATTGAAGAGCGACCGCCTTTCGGTCAGAACTTTGAACCGCGACCGATGTTACAATTCCAGCGTCCATTCCCGCCACCCATCGTCAGGGAGATAACGCCTAACAGCCAGAGCCATATGCCCCAAGTGACCATAAGGCAGGCGATGCCTAACGTCGCACCCGTCGATAAGGATAAATTTAGACTGAAACTTGAGCCGGAGGTGAGGATGTTACCAGTTCAGCTGCCGCCCAATCTGCCTCCCAGCCTCCCAGGGAAGAAGGTCCTCATCAATCCGCATTTCAAGGGAAATTTTCAACCTCCAATCGAGGGTAAGTCATTTTTTAAGTTTTCGCCACTTATTCATTCGGTATAGATTTAGGCCCAAAAAAAAAATGATTTTTACAAAATGGATAGTATCATCTATAGATATTATAAAACTCAACGTCTCTCTGTCTGTCTGTCGATTTATATTCTTTTCACGCTAAAACCACTTAGCCAATTTACATGGTTTTTATTTTAATTCATAGATACCTGGCCAGGTTATAGGATATATTTTGTTACATAAAGTAACATACGTCATAAGCAGTGAAGATAATTGTGAATCAATTCGGAAAAAGACGCATTTGGCGCGCTTGAATGTTTTACGTTGAGTAACCCATTCGAGATATATCAAATGAATGTTTTACATAATTGTAGATCTTAAAAAGACCTACTCGTACAAAAAAGTCAGCAATAGCATATATCTATCTTCTAAGGTTCACCAGCAAGAACCATTTTTGTCTTCCGTCTTTTGAGCGGGGGCAGTATGATTTACACGTGCGCTCGGCTGACGGCATGATGTAGTCCAAGCGAGCGGAGCCGCGGGCAATAGTTAGTGATTATATATAATCTATTTCAGCAGAACGGACTAAAAGTGTAAACAAACCTGCAACAGCAATTTCTGTTCTACCACTCACCATTGAATTTAGAATTATTACATTTGGCATTTTTAAACATTGTTTTTATATTTACGCACATAAGAATAATAACATACTTATTATTTTCATTAAATGAAACTTTTACTGGAAATTTTAGGTTAGTTTTGCATACTCGTGGTCTATCGAGAAAATAGTGCTGTTTATATTATACAACAAATCAAATCGATAAAGCTCTTGTGAAATATCGAATTATAATAATTTGGGGAAAAATAATTTTAAACTGATATGTTATAAATTAGTTCTATTTTTGTATTGTGAAAAGTTTGCATGGTAACAGTAATTAAAGTCGGAATCTCAATCTGTTTTTGTTTTATAAGGTGCGTGATTATTTTTCTAATAACTTTTATTCGTTGACAAATATCGATAAAGTCAATGGTTTGGCATTACTAATGCGCATACTAAAGGCTAATAGCGTACTAAAAGTAGTACTAATGCCGTTATCGAAGTTTCTTCACCGCCATTTTACAACTGTATAGTGTTCAAAATAATCTGTATGATTTTGTTTCCTGAAGTTGAAAATCTGTCGCCAAGCATCTATCTAGGTATGTTCCGTCAGTTGCACATGAGAGCCAATCTGTCTATGGTTAGCTTGTTACCATTTTAGGCATAATTATTTATATTAGGTTAGATTTTGGCCAAAGGCTTAACCTATAAAGAAATGAGATAGTATAAAATAAATAGAATAATGTTTGTTGAAATATCCCAGGGCTTCCTGCTTACATACCGACACGGATACAGAAAACGCCTCCGCTCAGTCCGACGCTTGAGAACAAATTCGGTAATTATTGTTCTAGAAATGTCGATCAGCGGTGTGGCTACGCTAGTTTCAATTAGTAACTTGATCCTTTGTTAAAGCTGTCAAAACTTGTTAATAATGCAATCAAGAGTAAATACAATTAAAATAAGTGTTTACCACAAATTAAGGAGAAGTTAAATACGTGTAACATCGTTCTAACTTGAATGCTCACAAATATAGTTGGAATCGCCCAGAGGATTTGATCCATGGCCTTATTTTTTACTCATTAACTTTGGATACTAAAGCAAATACCTTATTTATATAAAATAATATGGCCTAAGCTGCTCACACTTTGCTGTAAAATTACAATAGCCTTCATAATATCTTTGAAAATAAATAAATCAAGCCAGATTGATCACAGATATAGTAGCGAGTAACTAAACTAATGATTACATTAAATTATATAATCTAAATTGGTCACACTTTTCTGTAAAATCACAATAGTTTCCGTAAAGTATTAGAAAATTAATATAGGATCTTAGATTTAGTTGTTAAAACAGTTAATTAAAAAATATATTTAAATCTCTTATTTACAATCTTATTATGTATAAAGAGTTATAAAAATAAAACCCATAAAAAGCCACACCGCTGTTTGCTTTAGTAGAGTTTGTTTGCATAGATGTTGTTGTGTTTAGTTGTATGTACTTAGATAATCGATATGTAATCAATTCAGACACCTTATCTATACTAGGTGCCGGTGTGTGTAGACGTTGAAAAACAAAGTTACATTTGCTATGGCAGGGATTCCCAAACTGGGTTCCACCAAAATATTTATTATTAGCTATTAAATAATACCACGGTTACAAATATTATTTTGAAATAGCGCAAAATATGTGATTAGAAGTAATTACTTAAATGTAAATAGGTAGGTAGTTAGCTAAAATTGACTAAATTTAAAAAGAAAAAATGAAGGAGCTAAATCTTCAAAAAAAAGAAGATATGGCGACTCTTATTTGTTAATTACCTGTTCTGAGGAACCAGATGGATTATGCCTCATTTGTGAAAAAATATTAGTACATAGTTTTCTGGCGCCAGCAAAGCTAAAACTAGACTTTGATTCTAACCATGAAAATCTGGAGGACAAAGATATCAGTTTTTTTTTCAAAGACACGTATGTAGTCACTCTGACAAATTTGCATAAGTTTGCAAAAACTGATAATGAAAGTGCTATTGAAGCATCATTCCGCCTAAGTTACAGGACAGCCCGGTCTAGTAAACCACATACAATTGCAGAGAACTTATTTAAACCATGCACATTAAAACTTTAAGTTAAGAATAGTGTGTTTCAATTATATTACATATTTCTTAAAAAAAAAAAAAAAAAGTTCTTATATAAATATCAGTGTTGATTTGTAATAATTTGATATGGGGTTGCATAAAATAAATTTTGGTAACAATCTGTTATTTAATACAAAGTTGTTTTGTCATGTGATAGGTCCGATCAAGGATATAGACGATGCGGCGGAGCGGTTCATAGCTGAGCAGCGGAACGCCCTGGCCAGAGCCGCTGTCAGGAACTTCACGAGACGTTCCCCTCAAAGGTACGTGAGATTCTTTTTTTTATTTGTGCTTGGTTATTCTCTTGCCTGTTTATAAACAGAAAGTATCATTTTTCATATGAAAGTATAATATTTTATTACATATGCATTTTTCATTTTAAATTATAATGACAGTGAGGTAATCTATTATGCATATAGAATGATATAATAGGGATATTTTGGGGTGCACTAAAATTGCTATTTTCTATTAAAACAGCTGGAATCTGTTAATATCTTTGGGACAATAACGACAGTATTGTCTAATGAATTAGGGACGACCAATGTTATCGAAAATTGATACATCGATGTTTCCATATTTGTGTGTTGTAAATGGAGTTTGAGGATCCATATGTAAGCAAAATATAAACAGGTACTTAGGATTAAAATTAAGAGTAAAAATTAAAGAATAAGTTTTCTTAAAATAAGTGGGTAGAAGTGCCGAAATAACTTTTTTTTTTCGAACTAACTATACTGTTAGCCTTATGGGCCCTGAAGCCTTTACGGCTTTTACAGCTCCACCGGGCTTGAATGTTTTGATGATTGGATTATTTGTCGGCGTAAGTGTATCGTTTCTGAAGGAGTATACTTTGAAGGCGATAAAATAAATTTGGATGAATGACTAACATTTTGAGTATTGTTGATGACTTCCCGGTACTTTTTTGACAGAGTAGCACACGTAATGTTTTTTGTTTTGTATATTTTACGTTTTTAAATAATTATCTATAACTGTAATTTTATGTAATGTATTATAACGGACCATAGGTATATAGAGAACACGACAATAGAAATAGAGAACGAACTCGCCCAGGTGTCGTCGGGTCGCAGGACTAGTGAAGACGATGACCTCTTGCGGAGACAGGAGGAGTTCATCAACGCGAACCGAGCGGGACTTAGGAGGAGGTCAGATATATTTTTATCAAATAATCATTATCCGAAACTTCTTTGCTACTTAGTGCATTTTAAAGTAGTGATAATATTTTTTGCGATAGATATTAGACATGAAATAATACGACAATGTTATTTATTATAGTACAATTTATTAAAATAACAAAATGGTACATTATAATTAAATCGTTACATTTGCAATTGTTACAAACTACATACATACATTCATAAATCACGCCTCTTGCCGAACGGTGTAGGCAGAGACCACGTCCTTCCACTTACTACGATCCTGACATACAACTTTCGCTTCCTCTACATTCATAAATCTTTCCATGCATGCTCGTCGGTTTAGAGTACTCTGGACCTGACCTTTCCTCAAAACGTCCCCGATTTGATCGTGGAACGTTCGTCTAGGCCTTCCTCTTCCAACGTTCACATTTACACTCATCTTATAAATCTGCCTAGTCAATCTTCTTTCATTCATCCTCTCTACATGCCCAAACCATCTAAGCATCCCTTTCTCAATCCGTGTCACTATATCTTCTTTCACACCACAACGTTCTCTTACTACACTATTTCTTATCCTGTCACTCAATTTCACTCCTATCATACTTCTTAGCGCTCTCATTTCTACTGCATTTATTCTACTTTCATGTTTTTTCTGCCACACTACGAAAGTTGTGTTACAAACTACGAAAGTTAAATACATCGAAATCAATGAGACACTTGAGAAACCAATCCATCGAAATTTGGATTAATTCCACTGATACAAAGACGTAAAGAATTTTTCAAATTATCGTCAGTCAGTCTTGTACGATGTGTTGATTTATTAACTTTAATCAATGAAAAGAACTGTTCGCATTTATAAGTATTGCCAAACGCACAAATCGATTTTGTTGCGAATTTTCTAAGCTGCGGAAAATTGTCTTTTTCTAGGTATTTTTTGTAGAGATGACACGACTCTACGTCTTCAAATTTGGATTTTAGGAGTGAGTTTTCTTGAATCTCCATTTTTAAGTGTATTGGAGCATTTTGTACATTACATTTTGTAGGAGTAGCAAATAAACTGAAACAGTCTTCCATGTTTTTGAAGTCGCTAAATCTGTTCGAAAATAGTTCCGACAGTAACTTGAGTTCTTCAGCATATTGAGCATAAACAATATTTTCATACGCAGAGAGCGTGTTGAAATGGTAACTGTTACCAGACAGCATCCCACAAGCGTACCTAGTTTGATCTGAAACGTTTTCAAATGGCTGTACAAATCATTACTAACTGTCCTCGTTATTGAAGTTTCAAATTTAAAGCATTCAAATAGCCTGTAAGATCGACCAGAAATGCTAAGTCACATATCCATTTTGGGTCACTTAATTCAGATAGTGGTTTTCTTTTGATTTCATAAAGTCTGCTATCTCATTTCTAAGCCCGTAAAACCGTTTCAAAATGAGGTCGAGCATTATATCTTACTCATATAGAGGCATAGAGCAAGGTGTAGAGA
This sequence comes from Saturnia pavonia, assembly GCA_947532125.1. Classification (NCBI taxonomy): domain Eukaryota; kingdom Metazoa; phylum Arthropoda; class Insecta; order Lepidoptera; family Saturniidae; genus Saturnia; species Saturnia pavonia. The sequence goes on along the minus strand of OX383919.1, from coordinate 11,062,416 downwards.
TAATAGTTCGAGTGGTTGCAGGATGCGTTCGCCGTCGCCCCCCCCGCGGCGCTCGCCCTCCCCCGAGCGCAGAGCTCGCCCCGAGGCGCACGCGCACGCGCACGCGCACAGGCACGCCCCGGACGAGGTGAGTACACCCGACACATAACTCCCCGACTAGCTATACCAACTCACCCGTATGGCCAATCGCTGTTCTCACATCCCGTACTTACCTAAAGTTTGCCAGATTGCTTGACGTTCATGTATACTGCTCGGTTCCTAAGAGTTGTAGCGTAAAGTTATATAGCTTATAACCTACCTTCATAAATACGCTATAAAATGCAAATCTCGCTGGTAGTTTTAGTGATTTCAAACAAACAAATAAAAAACAGTCTCTTGAGCTTTATAATACTAGTATAGATTTGACAGAATATTTTTAATGTTGAGGTATCACATTGGCGGGTAGGGTACATATGATAGAGATTTGAATGTTAAGATCGATGTGTGGTGAAACAAGAATGCATAACATTAGATATTAGTATATAAAAATACGTCATAATATTGTCTGTGACATTGCATTGTATAATCTGTGACCGGTCGCAGAGAAGTTAAGTAATATGTTAGCTAGTAATAGGAGGGATAAAACTCGCTAATACTTGGATTGTGTGATAAATTGTATGTATGTAAATGGTGTTAATAATGAGATAAGGGCGAGTGGAAGATGAAGACATGACGTGTTGAACCTATTTAATGAGGCATAAAACAAGATTAGCTAATGTTGAGAGATATTGGAAAACATAAGGATAATATAATGTACAATAATTTATGGTATACAATGTAACCAGTATGGAACTCTCAAGCACAAGGAGTTCAACTCGCAAGTAGTTCGATTTTTTACCATACAGTGCATGCTGTGGCAGCTTCAAAGGTTAATGCACTTAAAGCTGTACTTTTATTATATAAAAAAGATGTATTTTGGCCGTACAATGGCCGTACTAATTAAATAAATATTATATAAGTTCTCGGAGGTAGACAATATGGAGGACAAAAGTGGACAAACCTTAGGAAAACTAGTTTTGACTTTAATATTTGACCAGAATTTCACCTGGTGTTAAGTGACGATGTGGTTCACGATGCTGACACACTAAGTCTAGTGGGGGAACTGGTTCCCAAGTGCAGCTGCCGGAACACACGTATAGGTGTTTGGCGACAGATTTATAACTGATAGCCAGCCAGGCGGGCATTAGGAAATGCCTATCACGATGTTTTCCTTCACTTGAAGCTCAGGCTAACAGCAGGGATTTGAAGTGAGGTCGATCAAGCACCATTGTTTGTTTGGTTGTTGACCAGGAGAGCGAGTACCGGCGCCGCCTGCGCGAGCAGGAGCGGCTCCGGGAGCGCGTGCTGCGCGCGAAGGAGGTCCGCCGGAAGAAGAACGCGGTCGCGATACAAGAACGGTGACTCTTTCAACCATTGTCTGCATGTATCATAAACTTGTAACAATAATACTAAACTCGTACGAGTCATGATTTCATTACGAGTTCAAAATAATCCATTTTCATGCAAAATAAAGAGCGCGCGTAACTCAGTACACGTGATAGAAGAATAACTTCTTTGGTGTCATATGGATAAACAATGATTAATTGGTCAACACCACACACCCTGTCTTTTTATAACATTTTAATCCTCTTTGTTACTTCGTATTCTTTTTCTGAGTTTATCTACGATTCTGCCAACGTCACGTGAATAGAAACATAGCTCTTACAAGGTGTGGAATCTCTCGTTAAAACTATTCAGTTAGTTTTGGTGGCAACTTAAAATGCTTCGATCGTACTGCGTAATGCGGTTCGATCTGACACGTCACGTTTCATTATCGTACTTTCGAACTCTACGTCTGATAAGCGCAGATATATAACCCTAGAACAAAAGTTTCTGAATAATAATAAAAACCACCACGTGACAGTTCAAAACTCCATTGTCACTTTATTTTGTGTGTTTTGTTCTATTCTCTGTCTTTGTGTTGTGTCATTCAGTTTATACCATAGTACTTTCTAGAGCCAAATAATTATTTTCTGTCTTTATCGCGCCAGGAACTTTACGAAACGTTGCACAAAAATTTGTTACTCGCTAAATGCCAAACCAGACGCCAAAGAAGTTTCTTTATAACCTTCATAAATTAACAATGAAGCCGCAAACTGTATACTTCAGAAATAGTAATTTCACTTTATCAAACTTGTTATTTTGATAGTGTATTTGAAATTTTAAATATACGCCTTACAGCGAACGGGAAATATTAGATAAAGAAAAGACAAAAGAACCAGTGAAAATAGAGAAACCTGAAGATAATAAGAAGCCGGAGCAGCCGGTCGATAAGCCGACGAGCACGGAGACTGATGTCAGGCCGGACACGACGAGGAACTCACCGGAAGGCGGCGAGAAGGACGATAGCGCCGAGAGAACCAGAACTGAGAAAATTAGAGAGAGGTCTCCCTTGAAGAAGGACGATAGCGCTGAAGTTAATTCTACATGTGGTAAGACTTTCTTTTACGCTTTCATTTTTTTTACGTTCCCGCAACCGCTTTACTCTTATCATATGGTGTTCTATGAGTATCACTGGATTACTGTTGAGACCGTAATCGATTTATATATTTTAGCTTTGATGAGTATAAGACGATATTGTATCAAGTTTTCAAAATTTTTAACTTTAACACATTCTAAGGAATATTTATTTTAATTGTTCAAGAGAAACTTATCATTACGTGACGTAGATACATGCAGTTTCATATATTGACTCGAAATGGTGCTAACAAATACATCTGACAAGCCTGAGCTTTCGGTAGAGGAAAAAATCTTGAGGAAACCATAGCTTGGTAGTAGGGCATATTCTAATGCATCAAAATTTTTGGATATCCATATTTGAATGTATTACGTGGTGTCAGCAGAGACGATGACGCCGCCGAGAGCGGGTGCGACCCCCGAGGCGGAGCGTGCCCTGACCCCCCCGCTGCCGGGCGGCGGACCCCCCGCTAGACCCCTCCCGCTCGACTCGGACGACGAGCTCGACCTCATCCTAGAAGACATCGACGGCATCCTCAGCGAAGACGATGATGACAAGTCAGTACTATCTTATTTAATGGCAATGTTTGTACACACAATTATGCAAATGTCATGGGAATAGAATGTTTGTCTAGTTTTCAGATTTCAATCAATGCTTTAACAACATGGTGGCTCTCCTATTAAAACTGTCCAGGGATTTTTATGGCAACTTAAAATTCATCCTTCTAGTTATTATTTATAATTCACTTAACTAAAGCACACTAACCATACTATATTACGCAAAATGCTATGAATATTAATTGGGTTATAAATATTATATAGGGTCAAAAAACCTAAGCTAATGAATTAAAATAAAAACCACTACATAAAAGATGACTTTTAGATTAGATTACTTAAGTAAGTTAACATTTAATATGTTACTAGTGACGTAATTTTGTACTGTAGTTATGTTTCATACGCGTTTGAGTGATCTCCCTCACTGAGCATGTCATTCTTGGCCTTAGTTTTATTTATAAGAATAAAAAAACTCGATAAAAGCTAGTAGAAGGTACTAGTTTTGACTGTATAATCACCTCCGGCACAATTCCAGTGTACTGCTGTACCTCTGATGTGACTAGTCTAATCATAGTAGTTCAGCGAACAACAACTTGTTATAACGTTCAAGCCCGGCTGAAACTGTAAAGCCGTCTGAGGCTTCAGGGCCCTTACGGCTAACAGTTTAGTTAGATCGAAAAAAATAAAAGCCTCGTGTAAATACTAACATTTATTATCTACGTTTTTTATAGACCAGAGCCTCCGCCAAAATCTACAACACAATTGGACCTCCGAGCGAAGCTGCCTCCCAAGTCGAACCAGACAACTGAAACGAAGAAATCACAACGACAAAAAATTATTTTCACTGAAAAAGAAGACAAGAAGAAAAGAGGTATGTATATTATTAAATGTAAACATGGATACAGGGCCGTAGCCAGGTACGGACGGGGGGGCAACCGCCTCTTTTTCTAGTCAACGTCTTCCCTCTTTCCTATGGTATTAGGTAATTCAAACAAGACGTGAAGAGGTATTTCAGCAGGTCGGCATGACGGCGATGACCGTCGATGGTATTGTCACCGACGGTCGCCGTTGTTCTTGAATTGTACCATACTTACTATAAGGTGCTGTGTAGTCATATTGCTATGTTTAGTAAAAAAATAATATGTTTAAAACAGTCATAGGCAACTGCCGATAGAAGGGAAAACTTATAACTTAGAATCGGGTTTTAGATTATTATTTTTCTAAACTAATATTATAAAGAGGAAAGATTTGATTGTTTGTTTGAATTGAATAGGCTCTGAAACTACTGGACCGATTTGAAAAATTCTTTCACCATTAGAATCCTACATTATCCCTGGTGAACATAGGCGATAGAATAAAAAGTTAGGGATCCGTATGAAAATTTATAACTTTTGAATTTTTTTGGTAAATACCCGTGCGAAGCCGGACGGTCCGCTAGGTTTGTGATAAATGGAAAGATCATGTATAAATTTTATAACAAAACTTTTTTTGTTTTTTTTTTCGCAATATTTCAAAAATTACTTGCTTGTTACTTGAAAACGCGCCGATCGTTCCCGAATAAATCCGAGCGCGTGTGACGTCACAATGTTAATGTCTACTCATTGTAGCACACAGCTGATACAGTGCTTTGACTCTTAATCGACGAAATTCCTTTAACATTATGACGTCACAAACGTAGCAACCAATAGTGGCGTGTTCATAGTAATGTGATTATTTTTAAATTATTACAATTTTGACTTGTTTATTATTAATAAAAAAATGTTTTAAGAGTTATTCCAATTGACTATTATTATAATTATGATGAAGCTTTAAAATACATAAAACATCCATATTTTTTTTTTTAAATTAACCTGTTATTATAAACGCCAATATAAATACGTATATTTAAAATAATTAAAAATTTGTTATTTATTTTTCAACTTAAAAATATTAGTATATTTATTTAGTACTCACTATTGTACTCCACAGTGATTCTACAATTAAACAATTAAAATAATAATCAAACTCGAACACCATTTAGACAATGTACAATATATACACATTAAACTTTTTACTAAATCCATTCAATTTTACTTGTAAAGATATACACAGTACTTATGTTGCACAATACGTCACTTGTATAGCTATAGATATACTGCTATTACGCATGTCGATGACGCGAACCCATAAGATTTGTACCTAAAAAAAAACTCAACGTGGCTAAAGAAGTTTTCATTTCAAAAACATTACAAATCAATGATTTCACCTTGCCTGCCTGCCCCTTCCCACCAAATTCGAGGCTATGCATTTCCGAATACGTAACACTCAGACAAAAATCTAGTTTTTTTTTTTCAAGGAAAAAAAAATGATTTTTCCGGATTTGTATTGTTTTAGGCTGTCTATCAATAAGCCAATATTATTCAATGATTAACTTTAATTTTGTAAATTTATTTTTAACTCGCTAGTAGTAAGTCATTTAATTATTACAAAACAATTTAATAAATACAGTTTTGTTGTGCCTTTAGATGTAACGAATATATTAAAATAGGACCAGACAAAAAAAAAGTCAATTGCATTCGCAATATATCTTAATCAATCTAACTCTAGCATTCTTTCACAGAAAAATCACCCCCGAGAAAGCCAGTGGTGAGTTCAACGAAGACCGATGATGTTGTTAAAAACGTGAAGAAAACAGTCAAAGTGAGTATAGTAACATTCATAGCTAGCAACATCCGACGACCCCTCTCACTACTGAGACTGAACTACACTATATACAGAGCAGGACAAAAAAAGGAAAAAAAGACCGCAATAGTACTTATCACTTCTACTTTGAAACCTTTGGGAAAAGTCCCACATGACAGCGATTCATTCATATAATCATGCTTACAAAACTAATTTCAAAATCACAGAGAGGACTAATGTATGTTCATTTGACGTCTTTCAGACTCCACAAAAGACTGAAGCGACTACGCTGAAAAACAGGCAAAGGATAGTTTTTGACAATAAAAAGGTAAGTTATGTTCTAAGTACAGCGCGTAATCAAATTGCGTGGTGCGTAATAGGAAATAAATTGCTTGGGTCATAATTAGGCATGGAACATTTTTTGCATTGTTGGTATTCTTCATATGAAATAGAAAATAGTCTAACAAAATGATTATCATGAGTGAATTTTTATCATTGTACGTTTGATGTGGGATGTACGTTTTTTTTATATAATTGCTCGGCACATTGATTGTACTGTCCCTGTTGGTAAGCACAGTACAATTCAAATACAACGGCGACCACCGAGAGATTGAAATCCATCGGCGGTCGCCGCTGTCATGCTGGCCTGAAATTAGGCAAATGAGAATATGAATATGAGTATTTGTATTGTATTGTATGAGGCCGTGATGCTAAATAAAAGCTCTCTTGAACGAAATTCCTCTGAGCATTTCTTTATAAACGAGCGAGCTAAAAAAAGTCTGAAAGCAATATAGCCTCGTACTGTTTACCTTTCTCTTAACGTATAGTAGATTTTCACTAATCATGTGCAGTATTATTGATATTTCACTGCTATGCAATTATATTAATACAAAAATAATTTCCGAGCCTAATTATAATCCCTCCTGCGAGTCGTAACTTCACACTAATAAGCATTTGACAATCCACAGGAGAAATCTCCAGTTGAAACGGAGAAAAAACAATTCCCCAACCGGCGAGTTGTACTGCAGAAGAAGGACAAGTCCGTGTTCACTCGTATCGAGACGAAAGCGGACCCGAGCAAACCGAACCCGGGTATATTCAGCCGGGCGATGCGCACCGCCATCGGCGCCGACAGGCGGCAAGACAAACGAAAGCCCGGGGGTCACGACCCCTCCGAGCCCCAGGTCGAGTACGGCACCGACTCGGACTCGGACGAGACGGGTCAGACCCGCAATCAGACGAGTAATACCGGTAACGTGGCCGCCGTCACCAACCTGCCCCACGGCATCACTGACACCAGGCTCAGGACCCTAGCCGGGAATTTAGTCCAGGTAATCTTGGCATTCTAGTTTTAAGATCAAAATAAAAACTAGCTTTAGGTGCTCAGAGTGCGTTTTACCTTGAAAATGTTTTGTTTAATTTTGAAAGTGTTGTTATACGCGTAGGTATGCTGTAGCTTTTCAATAAATTTATTTATTCTTACTCATCACGCGACATACGTGAACCAAACTCCCTCTTTAGATATTCTTTCAGTCGTAGTCCAGATAAATCTGTGGTTCAGCCCACTGTGATATCATTCATTTCCTTGTGGTTTTCGTTTGGAATTGTTCGGTATCCAAACACGGCTCGCCTATATATCCAAATAAAACGAGGGGTCGAAATGACTAGAGTAACCTTGATATATTTTTAGTAAGAAGGTGAAGTGAGTTATTTATGTTTGTTTCCTTGTGTACTCGAATGCATAAGCTTTCAATGTGTGCGCGATTCGTGACGTCACTTCTTACGTGCGAGTATATACTCGATTTTAGTACTTGATTTTAAATTTTTCCAGATATTTCGAGAAATTCTTATACAGATCTTAACGGTATTTATAATGTGAGAGCAAATGAAAATTTTCATATCCAAAGAATGAAATTTATTAGTTTTAGTATAAAGTAGAAGCTGTTGTTAAGCAAATAATTAAGTAATTCGTGGTTGAAGTTATATAAGAAGAAGAAAGTTATATAAGTTACTATAAAATATTTGCATTTATCTTAAGAATACAACAATTTGGTAATCAACTTTGGTATTAACATTAATTTTTAACAGAAGCTAAGGTTTCTATCTTTCCACATCTCATACAATAATATTTGAATGTTGTACATGTTTCATGCGACCACATCCGACAGACACATCTCACATTGAATCCAATCTGATTTTGATTTAGTTAAATTGTAACATTCTATGCAATAATTGTCAATCGAAACCTTTTTATTCGTATTTACTATTGAATTAGTATTTTTAAGTTTTAATATCTTTTGAGTGTCTCTTATCGATTTCTCGTCCTTTTTTCTTTTGATTGTTAGTCCTACGGTGGCTTTCCCTTTAAGCGTTTTGGAACTGAAGATATTTTCTTCATTTCCACTACTGTTGTGAACTGTCAGAACTGTTAATTTGTAATCTTCTCTTCGTTAATGTTTTTATTTTGTCCTATTTCATAATATCTCTGTTATCCGATTCAGTTTCACTGCTAGTCGTATCAATATATTTTTTAGTCTTTTTCTTTTTTTGCGATGGCCCTTTTTTCTTCTCAATGCTTTTCTTGACCCCAGCTGGTTTGTTTTTTTGGTCTCTGTGGTAATTTTAGTTTTCGTAATTTTATTTGTTTTTTTTTTCTCCACTTTATTTTTCTTCTCTTCAATTTTATCGTTGGAGTTTAAAATTTCTGCAGATTGTTTAGATCTTTTAGTTATGCTTAACGATATTCTTGTTATAGGAGATGCTTGATGTAAAAATTTTCTTTTTTAAGATTTTGGTTCTGGGATTCATTTAAAGATATCAGCGATGGCAATGATAGCTCAGTATTATCAAAGATGTAATTTTCAATGTCACAATCTTCTAAGGCTAAACAATCTTGAGAAAAATTTAATAGGCTTGATGACGGCCTCGGTGGCGTGTGATTTTGGTTCACTTTATTCTGCTCAGACTCATGTACGATAATTTCCATATTATCAGCATTACTTGGAACTTGATATCCTGATGGGAGCAGTTCGTTTTGATGATGTCGATTTTGATTAGATTCATATTCCGATACGGTACAAACACCTGGTACTTGTTTGCTTAGGGATGACACTTTGTCTCTTTCATTTAAAGCAAGACTTTGCTCAGAATCTTGTAAGCGTTTCTCTAACGCAGACACTCCAGAAACGCCTGGTACTTGATCATTTGGAGGATTAGATTCTCGTTCCTGTGCAAGTCCTCCCAACGCAAGATCTGATATAGCAAATTCAGCGTCAGATAGAGCATTTGGTTCGACTGGGTAGATTCCGCTGCCACGAAAGCCACTTATTCCATTAGCGGGGACAGCTGCTCGAATCCATGCCTTGAATATTAGCTGACCCGAGTTGTACCGATTCAGTTTTTTTTGTGGATTGGTGCACATGAATTTGTCTCAGTATTATAATCTTTTTTAAATGGTCCGAATACTGATACATCTAATGGTTGCAAAGCTGAAGTAGTGTGACTAGGTAAACAAAGTAATATCACATCATTGTTCCGAGCAGTTTGTAGCATATCGACAGCACTTGAGTGTGATGAATGACCATCCAAAATCAGTAATACCTTCCCTGGCGGTTTGCGTGGAATAAAATGTTCAGTCAGCCATTTATAAAAAGATCCGAGATAATATATGCCGATTTCTTTTGCATGTATACTTGAGAACCAGGCGGAAGTCCTTCTTCGAATTCTGGTTTCTTATTTACGCCTTTGATAATCAGAACCGGTGGGAGAAAATTGCCAATAGCGTTGCAACAAGCAACAACAGTAATTGTTTCTCCTTTTTCACCGGAAGTAACTGATTTAACTGCTTTAGCACCTTTCTTAGCTAATACTTTACCAATTTTATTATTGAGTTGGACATCGGTTTCATCCATATTAAATATGATATCTGGCTTATCCAGCAAATTGTTTTCAGTTAAAATAGTTGTTAAGAGTTTAAAAAAATTTGCAACTTCTGTTCTGTTGGACCCTTGGCTCTTTCAATTGATAAACCCTCAGCTTGTCTCAAAGCTATTTCAGGATTTCTTTCAGGAAAGCTTTTTAGCCATTGCGGTCCAGCCATTTTACTGTCATTGTTAAAGTTGTGCTTTAATCCCAACTTTTCGGCAAACTGATAAGCTAATTGGCGAATCACAATTGTGTCAGGAGGAAAACCGGCGTCTCCGAGTTTCAATATATGAGCTATCAGTCTGTTTCCATTCTCAAAGCCAAGAACAGGATATTTCCCTAGAAGGGACAAAAAATACAATTAGGTCAGATAAGAAGGTACGTATGTAGATAGAATTAAATTAAATCAAAAATATACCTTGAGTTAGCAGTTGCTGGTTACTCTTTTCGTAGCGTCTTCTTAAGGTTCGAGAGGATATTCCGTATGTTCGAGAAATTTCCTTGGGACTTTTTTTTGTCTCAATTCTTCGAAGGCAAGGTTTAAGCTATCTTCTGTCCAGTTGATGTTGCGTGGCACCACGCCTGGTTTTCGCTTATATTTGCGAGGCATTTTGCTTATCTAGAATATATATATATAAAACATTTAAGTAGATATTTATTTAATTTACAACAAGTTAGGGTCATAGTAAATTCGAAAAAACAACATAAAAATACAATGCGTCCATGCTTATTAAAAAATGATTGCGTCTCTAGGGGCAAGTATCCGCGAAAGTAGGGCGACTATCCTTTTTGATGCGGATACTTGCCCTTTTCATTTGCGAAATAAATAAAAATTATTTAGCAATAAAACATAATAAACAATGTAATTTAAACTCTAATGCATGCAAAGAAACAAAAAGTTGTCTGAAATTACGATCAGTAATAAAAATATTCAATAGAAATTACTTAGCAATATAATTATAACGCCCGTCAAAGTTTCGCCGCGGGAGATTTTTGCTCACACGGACAAAACACGTGCGCCTATTCCGATGGCTTACGCGGCACTGAGGCCTTATTCTAGTACAGCGCCAACACAACTTTAATTCCTAACATAGTTTATTAATAACCGGGGCATGTGTCCGTCCGAGGCAACTATCCGGCTTTTGCCCTATGTACATTTTCTAGTTATAATAAATAAATAGGATCAGTCTATTTTTGTACTTGTTTTAAAACAGCAAGGCACGAAAATTCTGCTTCACACAAATAAGTAGTTGCAAATGTTAGCAGAGCCTTTTCAGCTTTATTGCTCAAAATAGGCTTCCCAGATAATTCTGCCCAAAATTTCGTGAGACTCATTCTGACAAATCATTTTGTGGAATATATCTTGCCATTTCATTTTCGAAATCTCTCAAAAGTTCTAAAAATATAGGGCATGGTCTATATATAAAAAAATATAGTTGTCAAGATCTTCTAAAAACCCGCGACCCATCCGAATACCGCCTGCGACACGGGGTTAAAGAACGCTGTTCTTTTGAGTACCTATGTTGTTTCTATAGGATATCTCACCTCGGACGGTAATGTTGCGGGACGAACGTTTTATAATAATTCACTTGCATTTGCGCAGTTGGAAGTGCCAAGTCTGAGTACCCTTCACATTTTCTTTGACTGCCGATTTCCAATCAAGTACTTGTATATCCTTGATGAGATAATGTACCTTCGCATGTTCCGATATTATTTCACAATATTCATCTGGTCGAACGATACATTCTTTATCCCGTATTATTCTCAGTCAACGCAAATACGCGGTCCGACGGTATAAATGAATGGGAGAAATCAGTCGGTCTTCCGGAACCGACGGATTTGATTGTTGAAACGATTAAATCGGTACGATCAATGAATTTTAATTGTGACCACAACAGCTTCGACTACCATTCGAACAACTCATTTCCCTTCGAGATTCAAGGTGTTTAGGCAGTGGTACACAGCCGTGCATATTTCGTTCAAGCCTTTGCTGAATTGATCCTTGGTCCATACGTATGCGTGTACGTTTTCTGAGTCGAGTGGATGAAGTCCCAACCATTACTGAAAAATTATAAATATACAGTTGCCGCGAATAATAGACCGATTGATCCGGTATCTCGGGGAACGGTACTATTCTGGCAATCAAATGAAATAATTTGAACTTTTGGGTTGTCGTCTGGTAAAAAAGGTCTCTTTGCCCTTAATTTATGAATTTGATATTGACTCCGAAGGTTTTGTTTCAGGGTTTCGTTAGCGGTCATTTTAAGGCGTTCAAGTAGTTCAAGGTAGAGCATATGTCTGTGCGGGGGATCCGAAACCTAATATTAAAGGATATGTTAAAAACTTTGCGATAAAATCCTATTTTAACTTCGAAATCCGATAAAGCTTCGTCGTTGTATATGCGATGCATTTTTTTATGTTTAGATCGGATGGTAAATAAACACGGTGTTTGATAAAACCTCGTGAATAATGATACTCAAGTGGCTGAAATTTACGTATGAAGTTCTGTACTGCCTCTTTGCGAGAAGCAAAAGTAAATCTTTTCTATCTCCTCCTCTTTTTTCTTTGGCAACTGAACTAGAGTGAAAGTGCCTTTTTGTGACACCTTCAATACGTGAGGCTTTTTTAATCTTAAAATACCTGCTAAAGTTTTGCTACAAACAGGCACTTTTCTATGTTTTCAACTACAATTTCTACAAAATTTGATATTACGCTTTGATTATGAGACAATGATGACATAGAAGTTGTATTATGATTTTTACATGTTTTTGAACATGTTTTTTAAGCGTAGAATAGGCTGCAAAATTAAGAGAACAAATGTATTTATAGATTCATTTGAATGCATGAATCTTACATGTTTTAAAACAAAATTTGGATGCCCAAAAAGAGACTTGAACACATCTTGATTTTTTTGAAACTATTAACGATAGTACAAATAAATGGTATCTGGTTATCCAGTTGAATGTGGATATCACGTAAATACCAGTGAATGAGATACCATAAATATTCACATGCCAATGGACAACTCACATCAAATGTAAGAAATATTTTACCGATATATTCTATTCATTTTAACAGTGATGCGAGTTAATACTGGTACTTATCAACACGAACGTATGTCTCCTTGACAGACTTTAATTCTTCTCCAATAGTTATTATAAACGGTTGAACAGTCAGCTTCATTCCATGCATTTTTCTTCTTATTCAGCAACTGCTTTTTTGATATCGGCAGCCTTCTATACATCAATTGCAAATATAATAAATATATTATTGACTACCATTACTTATAAGAAAAAAAAATCATACCATCACTTTAATAAGAAATCCTTCTTGACTTTCGGCAATTCAATTTGCCGGTTTCCAAAAAATCTTTTTTTTTGTCTAAACAAATTTTATGTGACTTCGGTGCTACTAGGCTTGGTAGTAAATATAATTGGATGAATGTACGAACATCTACAAAAATAATCATAGAAATTATTCACATGAACACATATTCCGTTATCATATTTATATGATAAATATTAGTTTACCTCGATCTAAAGTTGTACAAGACAAGAAATTTACATATAAGTTGTCAGATTTATTTAGACTTCTTGAATACAGTAGTAATTTTAGTATTCGCGACTGGATACTTCCGTAAAAAATATTGTTCAGTCTGTTTTTTTAAGCTTATAATAATCAGATAAAACTAAGAATTTCTTTCAATTCTTATAAAATTCTCACCAACTGACATCTAACATTTTTTTTCAGGATAGGCCAAATTTGAAAAATTGCAGAAATATTTGTATACTTATTATTTTTACACTCTTGAAAAGAATAAAACAACTTCCATTTGCTCTCAACTTTAGCAACGGGTGCTCGATTATCGATCAACCATTCTCAACAAGACTCGGCATCACATAAATTTAAAAATAAAACATCCACCAAATATTATGTCAGTTGCATACTATATATACTATATTTTAATCGCCATCACTTTTTTTTGCTTCAAAGATCAGTACTCCTCGTTCTAAGATGCCCGAGTAAGATCCCGTATAGTAAGAAAAATGTATTTCATTTACCTATATATGGAAACTTTAGTGAGGTTACTGTAAATGTCAGTCAAATGTTTTTAGTATTAAATTAGACCTGGTAAAAGTGAATCTTTTATCTATTTGTATGTATAAAAAATGTTGCTATTCATAAACCTCTAATTATGTTGGTAGGTTAAGTTTGAAGTGTTCCCCTTTCCGCTAGGATTTTTCAGCCCAGTGGATAAACCCTCACAGTGAACATCTTTTCTAGATTTAATGGTTGTGTCTTGCCACATTTTGTTCATAGTATGTCCTGAAAAAAATGTTTTTAATTTCTTTTAATGTAACTCACATGTAAAATTTATGTGGACTTTATAGTGAAAAGAAATTGCTGTAAGGAGCAATTAATTAATTGATAAATAAATAATTAATTAATTATTTACAAATGCTAATATTTACCAGTGCAATATTGTAAATTGACTTTTATAGAATTTAATATATATATAATAAATAATATTTAAGTAACAACCACTGTGATTATTTATAAAATGTATTATGACAAATTTTAAAATAATTTATAAAAAATTATAAAATATAATTTGTCAGTGCAATATTATGAATTGACTATAAAATATACTGAGTAAATTGTATAGTTAACTAACGTTCATTAAGCCATGTTTCATCCATGTAATAGATTTTTCTTCCTTCATTTCTCAACTTGGTTATAGTTTTTAAATATTTAATTCTCCACAGTACAATGTCCTCTCGGTCAATAATTGCACTTTTGCGAGAACGTTTCAGATATTTAAATTGAAGTTTCAGTGACAGCTTATTAAAAATTGTCCTTTTGAAAGTGGGTAGCATATCGTCTGCATTTACTGCTTCCAGAACCTTATCTATAGTAGGCAGTTCATTTTTAAAATAAAACTCATGTACTTTGCGATGTATAGCACTCATATCCAAATCGTCCAAATTATCAATTACCGTGTGCCTTGATGAGGGTGGTGGAGGAGATTGTAGGCGGCCTGTTTCTGTTTTTTCTTTTACAAATCTGTAAACATGGGCTCGCGATATACCCGCTATTTCAGCAGTCTTGTTAACAATGTCATTTTTGTAAGGATATGATTCTTAGGCCAGGTCGCTTCGACGTGTTTAAAGATATTTATAACAATATCCTTTTCCGTAGAACACATCGGTATTTTCATCGAACGTGTTTTTTTTTGCGAAGAGAAAGTGCAGGCGTTGCTTGGTCATGGTAAATCCATGTTTAATAACTAGGAAAACAAAATAATAACACCAAACAATTAACAATAAACAAACAAAAAAACTTAATATGCCCAAAACACAACAAAAACACTTTATAACAACGATATTTAACAAAATTTACTGAAAACAATGTGCGCTCATATCAACAAAAAACCGGAATGAAGATGGCGGATATAATCCGACCAAAAGGGAAAAGTGTTATTTCAAGGTGAAACGTATACGTTGACGTTACGCTTTAATTAGGCAGTATTAAAATTCCATCGAACTTTGGCTGTTAGTACTTTTTAAAATCTTTTTTGTGTCAACTACTGAAAATAATAAATGAGTAAATATAAAAAATTGTTAAAAGCATTTTATGATTTTTAAATGTATCGTACACTGTGCAATAACCCTTTGTAATTCATATTGAATAATGTTTATATTTTTTACAAACATATATTGACAGATATCAATTTATTTTATTTCATATTCCATTTCTTACTAACGTGACAACCGAAAAAGGTCTGTTTAATGGTTTGTTTACATTTTATCTCAACGCTCGATGAATACGCTATAGTAGTCATTAAGTCGCTCTTCCTCCAATTTGTCATTAATCGATACTCAGATGCCACTCTCAACACTTCAGAAAGTCTTTTGAAAGCTTCTCCATATGTCATAGCCAAAATCATTATGTCGTCGATGAATATAAATAAGTATTCTCTTGAAACGAAACTGAAATAATTTGGGCATATGGATAAACCAAACGGTGCACGTAAAAATTCACACTAACCCGTCTGTGTTACGAAGCTTATGTTTTTGGTACACTCACTATTAATTCTTAGATGGAAAAAAGCATCCTTCAAAACAAGCTTACTAAATATTTTAGCATTTGACATCTTATCAATATCATCATCTATTATCGGTAAAGGAAATTGATCTTTTACAATTTTTTCATTAATCTTTCGGTAATCTACACACACTCGAGTAGAACCATCTTTTTTTACCAAAACTAAAGGACTAGCATACTCTGAATAACTTGGTTTCACAATACCTTTACGTAACCAATCCTTCAACTGTTCATCCACAATGTTCTGTTCATATAATGACAGTCGTCTATACCGTTGTACAACTGGTAAATCATCTTTTAAAATTATCTTCATTTCATGGTACATCTTACACTGGCACAGGTTCGTATGACTTCACTAACTCCTCAGTCGCGACACGAATATTATCATCTTGTATATAACCAATGGACGGAACCTAGATCTCTGTAAACAAACATCTTAGCGTTTCATTATCATCTTTAGTGACAATGTTCACTGTACCTTTATGAAGAACAATAGTGACATTTTCCAAAAAGTGTTGACCTAAAATAACTTTATATGGCATTGTATTTTTTGGTATTATATGAAACAAAGAATCAAAACATTTTCCGTCGATATTCACCCTAGAGTAAAATTTCCCTAATGCCAAAACTTGGGTAGAACCAAAACCAATTAACAACAAATTATCTTTTATGATATGACACTCATTTAATTTCAAAAAGAGGTCTTCAGTCACTAAATTTAAATCACTGCCTGAATCAAACAAACATTCAACTTTAATGCCGCAAATATCTATTGTTTTTATAGATTTTTTATGAACCGATCGATTGACGTTTAATACATGTAATTTCTCAATATCGCCACTAGTACTGACGTTTGCCTTAACAAATCCGTCTTCAGTATTGTCAAAATGACATGTCGTATGTCGCATCATGCCACTAGCGCCATCTTGTTGCATGCACATAGCTCGTTTTTAGTCATCTTTATTTGTTTGTTGTCTATTTTCACCACCTTATTTATTTGTGCAGTTTGGCGCCACGTGTCCAAACGCGTCACATTTAATACTCTTGGTTCCCTTATTACAGAATGACGAGATGTCTATTAAAACTACAATGGTTTTGCACAGACTAGTATATTTATTCAAGTTAATCACAGAATAGATAAAAGAAGAATCTTGCATACATTATACTAGGTGTCACTAGTAGATATTAATATATTATTTTGATATACATATTTAACACACTCCCTTATCAAAATAATTGACATATTATTTAAAAAAAAAACTAATTATTAGAAATACAGTATGGTAAACAAGTTTTAATTTATAAGATTAACACCTAACTGTTTAACAAAGTGATAATGTTTTTGACAACATAAACTTTTTGTCAATATATCCGCAGGAATATCATTTGTGTTTAAGTATTCTATTGTTATATAATTATTTTCAACAGCTTCTCTAACAAAATGGAATCTAACATCAATATGCTTGCTTCTTTTGTGGAAAACACTATGTTTAGTTAACAACTGTGCGCTCTGGTTGTCATTATATAACAGAACAGACCTTGTGTTTAACTTGAAGACCCCGTTAACTGACTTTGCTATACCAATCAGTTCATTCTGGTAATTCCTTATGTAACAACACTCACGTTGAAAGCTGACTTTGTTACCATGCTTTATCAGCTGACTGACAGATAATAATTTAGTGGCGACATTGGGAATACACAACACCTTCTTGACGACAACTTCATATTCCTTGTTGTTTACAACAGTCGTGATCTGTGTATCGCCTAAGCACAACACTGGCATAGTTGTTTTGTTTGCAACTATAATCTCCTTTGTAGTGAGGTTATTAGACACGTTCGTCATGTTTTCTTGGCTAATAATTATGTGACTACTCGCACCTGAGTCGATATACCACTCATGTTTATCAAAACTGCCATTTAGAAACACTGCACTGAATGCATTTACTTTTTTCTCCTTAGTTTGTGGACATTGGTTTTTATAATAGCCGGTCTGTTTACATTTAACATTTGATGACTTTGACAGGTCGAGATGAGGTTTCTCCAGTTTTGCCAACTTTATTCCCTTTATGAAGCTGCCAACCTTTAGATAAGAATGCGCTTTCCGACTCACTGCTGCCAACATTATCACTCATGTCTAATAGTTTCGTTTTAATGACGTCAGCGGAAATATCTAACCCTAAATGTTCGATCGCCATTATCATAAGCGAGAATTTCTCGGGTTAACCCGCCAACAATAATGATCCGATCCATTCTTCTTCGTTTATGTCGAAACCGGTACCCCTTAATTTTTGCGCCGTGTCGATGACCTGCGTGACGTATGCCGTCATTGACTCACTATTTTCCAGGCGAATAGAAATCAAATTTCTCAGCAAGCTTATCTTACGTGTAAAACCCGAGTCGTCGAATTGTGATTTGAGTTTTTTCCAAACACTCTATAACGACGAATCTATTGTCATCACTAATTTACCTTTTGCCTTTTTGTCGTCAACGCTATCTGCTTCGCCATTGCCGGCATCTTGCTTGTTGATATCGATGCCTTCCAAAATTAAGTAATTTTCCGTCGTGAATGCCCACTTGTCGTAGTTTTCACGACCCCTGAGTTTTGGAACGTTTATAATATAACTTCCAGCCATTTTGCACCATAAAACTATAGCTTTTATATTTTTAAACGCGGGACTGGGCCCATAACCCATTAAAACTACAATGGTTTTGCACAGACTAGTAAATTTATTCAAGTTAATCACAGAATAGATAAAAGAACAATCAGAATAGATGTCACTTAATTGCGTTTCCTGGCATATTTTGATCTACGTATATTGACTGGTTATTTGATCCAACAAGCATATCAGTTTTTTCGATAGTTGTTGTATCCAAATTTGCAAATTCTATTTGATTATGTCTCTCATTTGAAGTTGAAGGCAGAATATCTGAAATTGTTGAGTCGTTAACGGTCAACGGCCGGTCTTTCGAAGATTCCGCAATAGATACACTTTCAATATCGTATTGTTCTTCTCGTGTAGCCGAAGTATCTTCAGTAATCACTGTTGCTGATGATATGGATGAAGGTTTTCAGTATTTTTAATGTGATTTATAAGAACCTGGGCCTGTTCAAAGTTAGAAGTTGAAGGCAGACTATCTACTGATAATAAGCTTGAAGATGATGTATTGATATTAAACAGGTTACGAGTAACATCTTCCGCAGGTAATGAACGTTCTAAATTAGTTCTATCTTTATAGTATAATGAATTGAACATATTCAGATTTTGAGCTTTTTCACAATTTCAGATTCCAATAATTTATAAAATCTAATTGACTTGATTCTTTTATACTGACGATATCATGACGATTCTGAATTTTTGTTATGTCAATATAGTCTACACCGAAAGGATGCAGCCCGCTTAGTCCGTTTTGATGTGTTCAAAACAAGTGAAAATGTTCTTTTTTAAGAGTTTCTCTTAGGTGTTCAATTTTCCACTGGGTGACTTCTTTCTTCCACGCCACTTTTAAAGGACGAAATACCGCTAAGTTGTTAGAGAATATGAGTGGAATTTGGGTACAATGTAAGTATGTAGTATTTTTTCAACGAATTGTTTTTTAAATTTTCTGCATACGTATGAATGTCTATTCATTTTTAAATTTATCCACTAATTTCCCTTTACCATTTCCTGATTTATTATATTTCAAACATTTTTTTTGGTAGTGGTGCTACATAATATGTAGATATAGCTTCTTTCTCCAATAATTTATGAATTTCTTTAGCTAAATATTCAAAATCTCGGTTTTCCAATATACTGATACAATAAATAATAGTTAATATCATTTGATTAAAAAAATATGATTTTATTATGTGACAAAAATAACATATTTCATTTTAAAGGTTTTATAGTATTTAGTTAGAACCTACTACTCTATTACTATTCTTAAAAATATTTTATTGACTTGTTTATTGTTAAAATTAAAAATTTAGAGTTCAATAAATTTGAATTACAATATTACAATCGAGTCTAGAAATTTAAAAATGATTTGCAATCAAAACTTAAAAAAGGATTTTAAAGAATATTCTAAAATTACGTTTACTTTTTATATTCCTATAAATACTTATTACAATATAATTCCATGAAAATAATTGGTTACTATAATATCACACAAATAACCTGGACACTAGAATGCTCTTTTTGACATTCATAATTGGTTAAAATTGTTCTTTCTATAATGTTTTTTCTAAAACATCCTTTAGATTTATCTCGTGATTTGGTAATATCACTTTTTTTTGTAGATGATACATAAGTGACAGGATGTGTGTCTTGGCCTGTTGTTTTTTAAAGTTCAAAAATTTCATTTGTACTGGTACTAAAATCACTTCATTTTTTAATTGATTAATGATTTTATAACTCAATTACAACTCGAACAACTGTAACTACTTTCTATAGCTCTCTCCGTGAGGTAGTTCAGGGTCTGTGGGGTTTTTAATCCTATGACGCCTTGTTCTCCACTAATTGTATTTGTTGAAGTTTTCTTAACAGCCTCCTTCGCCATTTTTATTTCTTTTATTTTTTATATAACACTTGCTGTATTTTTTCTTGATCGATAAAATTGTTTACTGTATTGTATTTTATTAACTTTTACTTAAGTAAAATCAGGGGGCAAATGTAGCTATGTTTCATACAAGTTATTGTTGGGACATGTGTTTCGATAATTTTGGATAACCTAGGCCTAATATAAAATTAGCAAAAATAAAATAAATGTGAGGGTATTATTTATTTTAAAACGAAAAACAAATTATATTAATATTAATAGAAAAATCACATTCAATCATTTTTTGTTTTAAATTTTAAAATGACAAATTAGGTACTCATTTTTTTGTCAGATTTAAATCCTTGAACCACTATTTTTCAGAAGTTATTTCTTCTATCAGGCACACATATTTATATGTCTTTTTTATTTTATGAGACGTGAATTTTTCTAACACAAATGTAACTTTTTCTGGAATTTCACTTTCTTTTTTAGGGCGACATAAACGGACCTTTGCTGTGCTTTGTTCCATTAATGCAAAATATTCGCTGTCTAAATTAAGCTTATAGTCAGAAACACGTTTCATATTTTTTCTTTACATTAGTTTGTTTTTTCTTCTTTTCCTGAGTTTTAGTTATTTTTCCTTTTTCTTTATATTTCTACTTATTTAAAATATTGTCAAGAAATATGTCCATGTCTTTAGTTTCTGAAGAATTCATTAAACTGTAAGATCCAGTGCTCAACTGCCAGAAACCCATTTCAATTTTATCTTCGCTTTCGTCAGTTTTTGTTTCTTAAAAAAAATGCTCTTGCTGTTTTTTATTTATTGTCTCTTGCTCTTCTTTTTCCTTATACATGCAAGACACCACTTCATTTTTCGAATGGGATTATATCAACGGCATCATATCCTTTCTCTTTTTTGTAATGTGCAGGTTGAATCACTTCGTCATTTAAAGTTTTGAATAAAGAATTACCACTGCTGCTAAACTTCCAGTTTTTTTACCCGTTTTTTAATATTTTTTTCTATCCACCTATTCTATCATTTAGGCGTCGTAAATTCAAAATCATCGTATTCCATAATATCGGAATTATCTGTTAAACAGCTACAATTACCTCACCTACAATTTTAGATAGGGCACACGTAGCCGTATCAAAAAAGAAAGAAAAACTTTAGCGTATGATAAAACAAATGAACGAAAAACGACTTAACATTAATATTCAATTAAATTAATTATACTTGTGGTATGATTTATTTACTATTTTTACAATTAAGAGAGTCGATCGTAGACTGTGGTTCGGGAGCGCTTCGTATATGTCTGACTTGTAGATAGGCTCGCGGTCTCTCTGACCGCCGTCGAGCGGCGTCGGAGCTGGCGAGCGTCCGAGGTCCCGTTAGCTCACAGCACCTCCCCGCGTCCTTCCACACCGATGACATCTATAGCGACGCGACGGCAGACGGCTAGTAATATCAATAATAATGCGCCGCCACACACTCAAAAACTTTTTTTTTTGAGAATATTTTTGACTGCGATTCTCTAGCGCTGATATACGTCAAAATGGCGGAATAAAAGATTGCTCTCTGGAAACAGTTTCAAGTGTTAGTCTCGCCATCTATTATCGATATGTAGGTAAATCAAAGTTACTCTATAAAGCCACAAATGTCACTAATTCTAAAAACAAAACCATAACGAATTATTTCAATCAACTAGACTTGCCTCCTGGCTACAATAGCCCCGGGTGACCTTATCCTAAGAAAAAATAGTTTTGTATTGGGTTTTTCTTTATTTTCTCTCTAAAATCAATTAAATTAGGAATCTGAGACTTTTTTTGCCAATTGGGTGAATTCACTGAAGTGGAATATAAACAGGGATACTGAACATTTATTTTGTCATTTCCTTTATGTGGTATTGGAGATTTCAATAATTTCCCTCATGATATTGGCCATTTGTCAATTCCGTCATGAGATATTGGACGTTAATATCATTTCCATCATAAGATGTTGGATATTAATGCCGTTTCGCTCATGAGATTTATGTCATTTACATCATGAGATGTTGGACATTTATATCATTTCCATAATAAGATGTTGGATATTAATGCCGTTTCGCTCTTGAGATTTATGTCATTTCCGTCATGAGATGTTGGACATTTATATCATTTACATCATAAGATGTTGGATATTAATGCCGTTTCGCTCATGAGATTTATGTCATTTCCATCATGAGATGTTGGACATTTATATCATTTCCATCATAAGATGTTGGATATTAATGCCGTTTCGCTCATGAGATTTATGTCATTTCCATCATGAGATGTTGGACATTTATATCATTTCCATCATAAGATGTTGGATATTAATGCCGTTTCGCTCATGAGATTAATGTCATTTCCATCATGAGATGTTGGACATTTATATCATTTCCATCATAAGATGTTGGATATTAATGCCATTTCGCTCATGAAATTTATGTCATTTCCATCATGAGATGGTGGACATTTATATCATTTCCATCATAAGATGTTGGATATTAATGCCGTTTCGCTCATGAGATTTATGTCATTTCCATCATGAGATGCTGGACATTTATATCATTTCCATCATAAGATGTTGGATATTAATGCCGTTTCGCTCATGAGATTTATGTCATTTCCATCATGAGATGCTGGACATTTATCTCATCTTTCTCATGCGATATTATAAATTTATGTAATTCCATTCATGTAACGTTTAACATTTATGTCGTTGCCATAATAAGATGTTGGACATAAACGTTATTTCCAACATGAGATATTGAATATTAATGTATTATCTGTTATGATCATGTATTATTGTAATCATGATATTATGGACATGTATGTCAATTTCACATTTATATAATTTTATTTATAGGTTAATGGGCATTTACATCTTTTCCTTCATATGACGTTGAACATTTATGTAATTTTTCTCATATGAATTTAATATAATTTCATAGGAAATTAATATAATTTCCTTCATGTGATGTTGGATATTAATGTCATTTTCTCATATGACGTTGGACATTTTTGTCATTTCCTTCATGTGATGTTGGACATTTGTGTCATTTACATGTTACGTTAGGACATTAATATAATTTCCTTCATGTGATGTTGGATATTAATGCCGTTTCGCTCATGAGATTTATGTCATTTCCATCATGAGATGCTGGACATTTATCTCATCTTTCTCATGCGATATTATAAATTTATGTAATTCCATTCATGTAACGTTTAACATTTATGTCGTTGCCATAATAAGATGTTGGACATAAACGTTATTTCCAACATGAGATATTGAATATTAATGTATTATCTGTTATGATCATGTATTATTGTAATCATGATATTATGGACATGTATGTCAATTTCACATTTATATAATTTTATTTATAGGTTAATGGGCATTTACATCTTTTCCTTCATATGACGTTGAACATTTATGTAATTTTTCTCATATGAATTTAATATAATTTCATAGGAAATTAATATAATTTCCTTCATGTGATGTTGGATATTAATGTCATTTTCTCATATGACGTTGGACATTTTTGTCATTTCCTTCATGTGATGTTGGACATTTGTGTCATTTACATGTTACGTTAGGACATTAATATAATTTCCTTCATGTGATGTTGGATATTAATGTCATTTTCCTCATATGACGTTGGACATTTATGTCATTTACATGTTACGTTAGGGAATAAATATAATTTCCTTCATGTGTTTTGGATATTAATGTCATTTTCCTCATATAAGGTTGTACATTTTTGTCATTTCCTTCATGTGATGTTGAACATTTATGTCATTTACTATTACGTTTAAACATATACAGTATACTTATCGTTTAAACAACCATCCCACATATTGTTTAGTTTTGCTATATGGTCATTTTAAATGGTCGGTTTATCTTTAACTGCCGTAACTGCTCCTTTGAGACTAGATGGATTATAACTCTTTTCTAGAAAGCTTACCAGATGATCGTTAAAAATTCCATCTGTTAAACTTTATTAATTTCCCTAAACTTGTGATAAATCTTGTGATATAGAAATATTGTGATCACAGAAAAATAAACATTTTACTAAACGAATTTAAGAAATTATATTATGAAAATTCAGCTATATAGTTTTATAACTTATTACGATTTCATTTTTCTTTTCCCATTTCATACGGTATTTTAATTACTATTCGTTTTAAAATCCACCAAATGCACAAACTTTCAAGAATTAGACATTAGCTTTTTTGATAATTTCCGAAAAATTGTTCGTATACACTGTTAATCGCTTGATAGATTTCGTAGACTGTTCCATCTATTTAAAATGAGTTTAAACCGCGTTTTTATGTCGTAACTTAGGTATAGAGCAGGGATGATGAACCTTCGTACTAAATTACATACCAAATGTTATGTTATTCATTTCTGGAAATGACCGGCATAGATAGGTAGATGACAATATTAAGATAGCAAAGGCCAGCTTCTTCAGGCAACTAAATGTGTCTAGAATAAAGTTCCACTTTTCCATTATTTTGTTATCGGCATATTTACTCGTATTGCGTGATAGTCTTTCTATTTAAAATCACTCACACTCTTTTTGTTTTGTTAAAAAAATTGAGTCCATATAGACTTTAACAACAATTACTTCTCAAAGGTGTTTTTCTTGGTAACGCCATATCTTCTTTAATTCTTTATCAAAATTATTCATTTAAAGATCATATTTTAAGCTTATGTTCTCCACTTGATAAAAAATAATTGAAAGTTAATATTATTGTAAAAAAATTACTAGCTGTTAGATTTTTACATTCCAATAATGTGCGAGATATTTGCACAGGTCAGATAAGTGAACTTTATTAATATAACCACAAATAATTAAAAACAAATTGTTTCATTGGGTAGGTACTTTAAGCACTACATAGCATAAAAAAAAGTCGCTGTCGCTCTGTCTGTCCCTATGTATGCTTAAATCTTTAAAACTACGCAACGGATTCGGAAGCGGTTTTTTTAATAGATAGAGTGATTCAAGAGGAAGGTTTATATGTATAATACATGCATAATATTGTAGAGAAACACTGATAAATTTAGAGGTTTCTAATGTGATGTCGTAAATATACACATTTTTTGCGCTTACATTGCAAACGCTGGCTGAACCCCACGAGAAAAAACATATAATGTACTACAGTATTGTACACCTTAAAAAGGTCAACAAAAAAATCCGCGATGGTATATGTATATCCCTTAAGTATAATCCACAATAACCATTTTATATCCTTTACAATTTACGGGAAAAAATGGCTTATTTACGAAGTGATTTTAAGCAATACAGCATTAATCCTTATCCATTTAATATAGATCAATATAGCCCTTTACAGCATGTAATTTAAATGAATGTTTCCAAAGATATTACAGATTTAAAATGCAGGGACATAGCGGTGCGGCGGAACCGGCCCTATATACCATGGTCAATTATATGTCGCTCTTTCAAGAGTAACCTCTAAACAAAACATGTTTGTATTGTCTAATAACAAAAAAGCTGTAAACGTTGTTTATAAGGACATTATGTAGTAGGTAGGTATATTTAGTATCACCATTGCACCCGTGCGAAGCCGGGGCGTGTCGCTAGTTATTTAATAAATACCGCGCCGAAATTATATTGTCGCGTGCAATTAGTCGAATTACTGCATATAACTGTTTACAATGATTGCCTATAAAGCCTTGATTCTAAACAATTATAATATATGTTATATTTAAATACGTATATGGCTTAACTTTTAAACTTTTTGTAAAAAATAATAATAATATATACGCACTCTGAACACCAAGCTGTTTATCTTTAAATCTTACATACCGATTTGTGATTTAAACTGTGATATTATATCTATATATACACATTTTATATGTTTAAATAATTACTAAATGCTTTAGGGATTCATCAGTGGATGTGTACACACTTGATTCTACAATAAATAACTATTACGGTGTAATGGCCAATTGCGTTCATGATTCACTGAAGCATTTTAAATGTTACAAAATGGATTCCAGTGGGGCAATTTTGCTAAAAAATCTATTTAGAACACTGTGAAAACAGTTGTTTTAAATCATTGTTTTATTGCGAGATTAATTACTTTATTCTACGCATGTTAATAATAAAGTGTAATTTTTAAAAATGTTATATCTTATACAGATTTTTTATACTGTAATAGTCAAAGAAAGACATCGAAGATAAAGAGATTTTACAAGAAAAGCTAACTGAGATTATATTCTGTCATATCAAAAAATATATCAAATAAACGAAAAAAATTGCCTTAACTGAAAATAACTTGTTTATGTCAAGTCGTTTATGATCATATATATTTGACAATGGTAATATATATTTTAAATTCCATAATCATATTCGCTATTTCAAAACCGAAAGTCATAAAAAACCTCGTTAATAAAAACGAAAGGTCCCTTTCTGATTATAAAACTTCTATTTTTCACACAATACTCTAATATTTACTAATTTAAAGCAATTAGACTAAAAAATCCAAATATTTTATTTTTAGAGCCATACTTGCCTCTTAGTATGGATAAATTCAAATTAGGTTATAAAACGTGTGGAAGTTAAATTCTACAACCGCGTAACGTTAAGAAGAAATGATATATGACTTACTGTGCCTTAGTTTACACATGATATAGATAATTTATTCTGTTTTTTTTTATTTTTTAGTAAACGACTTAGCATGATTAGTTTATCTGTAATTAAGGTAAAAAAATAATCAAATATTAATTATTCGTACAATACTTGATTATAAATTAAAATGAATCTGTATTTATGTAAAAAAATATAAAACATTTAATATAAATAAATATCGAGTTGATTGTGTTAAATTCACAGATTTGTGTATTTTTTAATATGAATCGTTATTTATTCCAGACGATATTATTGCGTATAAATTAATATACACATTTTTATTAATAAGAATTTTATATACAATATATATAATATCAGTTTCAATATAATATGTTTAATTTTTATAATTATTATTTGTTTGTTGAATATTGTGATATTTCTTGATGATTATATTGAAATTGTAATTTTGTATAATAAAAGAAAAGTGTTAAAATAATTGTAAAAGATTTGCAACAATTTTTTTATTAAATAAATATGAATTTGTTGCAAATATTCCATTAATTTACTTGTTATAAATTATAAAACTCTATAAAACAATATGAAAACTATGTTGTGGTATTCTTCGACTCAACTTTTTTCTTTATTTTACAAATGAATATCATTATAATTTTCGAATTTATTGTAAGAGAAAAATAAATATACAGACACTGTACAAGCGTGTTGATATAGCTTGAAACTCTAAATCTAATAAAATCACTTTATTTTACCAAAATAATTATTAATTACTGAATTTTTTATGTGTATGGGAGTTTAGGAGTTTCAGTTAGTTATATTTTGTATGTAACATAAATGAAACTTATATGATTTTGCGTTATCCCCCTTCCCTACAGGGGATACTGGTTAATTGTTTAATTGTGTATATTTTAAAGATAAAATTATGCCAGAGAACGCATGCATTTTCAATTCGTTTAAAATAAATGTACCATTTTATTCTTCATTTAAAAACTGTAAAGAAATCTAAATGAAAACGACATTGCTATAGTTTTGTGTTTGAGCGATAGTTTATATTATATAGCTATTAAAACTATTTGATTATTTATTATAGTTATTAAGATACTAGCAATGTTATTCACGATTTGATGTTTATAGTCTTTAAGACGCATACAATTTCGAGTTTTTTTTTCTTGTTAATTTTAGTTATAATCGATAAGGCCGTCCGCGACGGACTGCGGGGTTGTAGTAAATGTAATAATGAAGGGAATCTCTCAAACGAACGACTCGGATTGATGTTCCAGAGCTTAATTTTGGACAAGGAAGATAGGAGCGCCAAGATTACGTTCAAAACATCGACGGCGGCGGAAACTTTTAAGAAGAAATTCAACAACAAAATGGTCGCTGCGAGCCGCCTCACGGTCACTTTGCAATGAAAACCCTGTTTAGTTTTACAAGCACATTTTCACTGTTAACATATGTACAGAGAACGTGTCTCTATGCAAGGCACTTTATAATATGTTTTTTTTTCATTAGGATTATTTTTATTGTAATAGTTAATACATAAGTGGTTTTGTGGTATGTGTCTGTCTGTACCGTAATCGTTAAAAGACTATTAGCCTAAATTAATTGTATGCGTTATCTAACTCGGCGATTCTTAAAGTGGGTTCAACATTTGTTGAGTGCTCTTGTACTTGCCTTTCCCGCGCTAATAGATGTAGCCAGCTCCTAGTATTGTTGCCTATACTCACCTTATGTTTTTGGAATGTTTCGTGGATTATTTGCATCACACCGAACTAGCATAATCAGAAACTTGTTCATTATCTGTTATTTACTTTGAAGCAATTTTGTATTCATGGCTCTCTTCAATTTATAGGCCGCACCCAACAAAAAATAGGAACAATAGGATGCTTTTAGTTCCTACTCGGAGTTTACCACAAATATATAAAAAATATGGTGTAAAATAATGTTTTGATTCAACAAGGCTTATAATTTTGGTCCCTATAAAATGATGTTACACAGAAAAAAAATGTATAGATAAATATGTTAATAGTTTTTAATATTTTAAAATTAAAAATGACGCTTGATTTAAACTAAGTAAAAATATACTTAGTTACGATGACAATAATGCACGAAAACATAAAGTTGGTGAAACTTCAAGGATTTTATATATTAAAACGTAAAGAAAAATTATGTATTTTGTAATACTTATTGGTATATTGTTATAACATTGCTTTTAAAATAACATATCACGGGATATGTCGAACTAAACATATTTGTATTAGTTATGTTAAGCATAAAACTGAGTTCGAAATAAGTTATAACACTGGAATAAATGTCAAAATATTAATTGTCACGCCTATACTTGGTTCATAATAAGTAGGCTTGCATAAAACTTGCCAAATGTTTATTATAGAGATGTAGTAGAATTGAAATTGGAAATTGATTTTATGATTATCGATTCTTTTTTATTAATTTATATTAGGGAAACATATAGGTTATTTTACTTATAAGTAATTATAAATAAACAAATTCATAAATCAATTCAGGGACTGTAAGCTGTGGAAATGGTATAACAAAAATAAACTATAACAACAATTAAATCGCATTCTGGAACATTTGAATTAGTGAATGCTTAATTCCAAACAACAAGATTAATTCTTCCAGTCAATATTCTTCGTTACGTGTTAATGCAGTTAAAATGTACTAATTACATAAATATATAATTTAATTGAAATTTAAAAAATACCTAATGTACAACGGCGTTCGAAAAATTTTCAATTACTTAGTTTTATTATTTTGGTTTACTCTATTTTTAAGTAACAGAAAGATATGTTGCACGTAGTAAGAAAAAATATGTCTGCAGCAGTTCACGTGTCAGAAGTGAAACCATCAGAAATTAAAATTATTCTTTAAAAAATATTTTTAAATATCTCCTAAATCAGCGGGATTCGAGCTATCGACCACTCGTGGTTACTGCGTATGAAGTCTGGTCTCACACCACTAAGCCAATCAGACGACGATCGCAATCATGAAAATCAGGACTTGCATTAACTGTGCATAATATAAATGTATTCTATCTCATTCTCTCGTAGGCTAAATTTTATAGATGTATATGGTTGTCTCTTTTTACTGTCGCTATTTCGTTCCACCGAGTTTCAAATAACAACAATTCTAAAGAAGTTTTAACTTCAAAATAGGAAAATTCACAAAAATTCTTGTATAGAAGAATTTATTTAGGATTTTTCATGCAATTTTTTTTATTACATTTAACAGTATCAAAAAATTTTATAAGTGATAATAATTGATAGTCGAAATGCATTTTTATGTCATAATTTACACGACGTAACAACAATTTACGTTCTGTGGATATGACATGCAAGCCTTCGTATGATGAACAAGGTATAGTATTTATTTTTTACAGTATAACGTATACAATATATTTGAAGCGGCATTGTGAAATAGGTAAAAATTTAAAACTGATCATATGTGTAATAGAGTACATATTATGTTATAAATGTTCAAATGTCGGAAAATTTGTACTGTTCGTTACTACCACATTGTAAACTGTAAATAATTTAGAAATATTTTTGTTGGAATAAAAGTCTATAGTTTTTTCCGCGCTCGTAAAACTATAGCATTTAAATTGTTGTTTAAGTAATTTCACAAACAAAACGTTGGGTTGAAATTGATGTTTGTCCTATATCTTTATGATATTGTCTATTTTTTTATCTAAATAATATTGGAAGCCTGTTTCAATTGAAATCTAATTATTATACGATATGTATATTTCCAGTTTCTACAGTTTTATCTTTCGTTATTTATTTCTGTTAAATCTGAATTCCATAATGGAAGATTTTTTTTAGGAAATTATCGGTTTTCTCAGTATTACCTTTGATATAATCGACTCCAATATAATACAGAATAGCAATTTAACCCGCGGCGACGTCGCCCGGTAGAGTACTGCCTCGGAAGCAAAATTTATTTAAAATAGATAAAAGTGTACAATTACCATGTGTCCGCCTTGTATAAATGTATAAATTCTGATATCACAGACAGACACAATATTGATTTTTATTATATAGAAATAGTATATTTAATTACACATATTATTATCAAAACTGTGAAAAAAATATAAGAAAAATATGTTTTAGGTTTCCTTCTTTGCTGTAGGAAATGTATGTGTTTTTGTTTGTTTATTACATTATAACCCTAAGATTAAGGTTTTAATTTGTATTGTGTACTTTTACGAGAATTCGGTTCTTTGTCGAAACCGTCTTATTCAGTTATAGGAATATTAGAAATTAGACGAAATTGAATTTACTTTATACTTTTATTATTATAATGTTTGCATTTATCTCCTTGTTAAGTTACATTAGATACTTTGATACAGTATCATTTGTAAAATTCACAAATGTTGATTTTTTTTATTGGAAATTTACAATTATTTTTAATTAAATAATATAACTGCTATAAATGAGATGATTTCCAAACGGTTGCCTTATTGGATTTTAAGCACACAAGTTGGCATTATTAGGTTTCTGTGACCAAATGCGAAAGACTAACGAATTATAAGTGTTTTTTACCAAATTTGATTTTATGGTTTTACTAACTGATAACGGAAATGTAATAATATTTTTCATATCACACAATAATTTAGACCAAATGAAATTCTTGATTCATTTTTTTTATGGCATAAAACTGCCACTCTGAAAATATTGTCACAGCTTTTTTCCTTTATCAAAAAATACTTTTAACTTACAAATCAGTAATTAATTGATAACTTTTCTGGTTTTTAACAAAAGTAACTTTTTAATCGTGTTATTTTTAAACTCGAATAATTTTTATGTTCGTAGATGTTTCTACAAAATTATTATAGTTTCTTACAGTTTTATGACGTCACTGTCCACTTATTTGTTAAATGTAATAAACGAAGGTAGTCGTACAATATTGTTTCTTATTTACACGAAACCTTTACAGTGTAAGGTTGGTTTTTATTAATATGATCTCAAAATAAATAATACGTGGAGACGAAGTGTTTTAATTTTTATTTATAAGTACTTTTTACCCTCGTGAATATTTGTTTTTTGTATATAAAACAATGTTTTCAGGTTTAATGTTTTGAAGATTCTAATACGATCAGAAGTGTCTCTGCACGGACAATGTTAGTTCGTTGCCAGTAGATATTACAACATGTGATCGTATTCGAAAACTCAAAATCGGTTTTTAGATCGTTCAACTACAAAACACGTATCTGTTGATTACTTGTTAGATTCTAACGTGATGACTAAATATCTAAAGATTATTAAATATTTTGCAGATAATTTGTAACGATATAACCTACATATACAGAATTGAGATGATATAAGTTTGAATTGAATCAAATTTCCGAAGGTCATTGGAGTTTTTGTGTTGTTTCATGACAATGCGCCTTGTAGGTGATTTTGGAAATTTGGTTTATTCGACACGCTCGGTAGTAGATTGTATTATTTGATTATAAATCCAGATATAATATTTTAAGACCATATAAGACATTTATTAGTGAGCTGTGTAACTAAACAGTTATCGGCTTTCAACTAAGCAGCTTAAAAAAAGTTTTTTGTTTTGTTTAATATGTTTAGTCGGTGATAAAATCTGAAAACATTGATTTATCAGATAATTTTATGGCTTCTTTTGATGAAGTTTTCTCGTCATATTTCGTAAATAAAATGTATATATATATATATCTTCAACTGTGAAACAGGTACATAAGACTGAGGTTAAATAAAAATCATTTGATTTGATATAAACTGACTGTATTTGTTTTATTTCAACTAGATTCCTTTATCACTAGTTACAGACAGTATGAATATTTTTTAATTCGTTTATGAACACCACTAGCCTTACAATGACTCAAATTAATATCATCAGATATTTTTTTTACAAAATATGTTATTAAACTTAACGTCTGCCTGTCTGTCTGTTTATGTTCTTTTCACTTGAAAACCACTTATCCGATTTACATGGTTTCTATTTTAATTCATAGCTATGTTATCTGGCCAGGTTAAAGGATATATTTTGTTACATGAAGTAATGTAAAAAATAAGCAGTAATGATAATGGTGTGTGATAATGTATTTAGAAAAAAGATGCTTTTGGGGCACTTAATTGGCTTACGTTGAGAGATATAACAAATGAATGTACTACATAATTTTATTTCAGATCTTAAAAAGACCCATAAAAAAGTCAGCGATAGCATATATATGTCTATCTCTTAAGGATCACCCACAATAATCATTTTTGTCTTTAAAATGGTAGAAATTTTTGAAACTTGCATCCAATAAAAAGTGAGGAATTACCTTAGTAAAACTTATACTTTATTTATAAAAAAATGTAAACAATAATTCTGCGGTCCATGCGAATGGAGCCGCGCTCACAGCTTGTATTAAATAAAATTACAATAACAATTTTCCTTGGTCTACTTCTTAAATAACTTATGCCTTATTTAACGAAATAAAGATAAATATATAGACAGTAGCATCTCGAGTGTCATGCTCGTTTTGGTGTAAACAGTCGTCTTATTCAATGCCATTTTGGCAAATGTCTTACAAAGGGCATAGACGGAGAAGGCAGCGAAAAATGCCCCGCGGCCTTATCTATCGGCACTCAGCCGATCATTTAAGATACCAAAATAAAAAAACCAAGCAAAAAATAATTATTATGCCGAATATGGAGTAAAATCGCCATTTGATAATTATTAATTTAGTAAAAAAAAAATACCAAAAAATAGGTTTTTAATAAATCGATAACCGCTTGAGATTGAGTTGAAATTTTGTTTGAATGCAATGTAAATGATCGCCTGAGTGTCGATAGGAAAGGTCGTCGGAGCAGATTCAGCTATGTCCTTTGAAATTGACTATCTTTTACACATGGCTTATAGTATTTGTTCCGTAACCCAACAGTATGGCCAATGGCCTCAATGTCCAGGTCTATACGTTACTCGCCAAAGCGTAATGTTAAAATACGTAGTTGTTCCTGAAGCTCAAGAAACTGGCAATGTTGAAATATGCCGGCATGGCTTCCACCACCCGCTTGTACTCCGCTGTGAACTCCTCAGGGTGGTGGATCTTGTGGGAATGGTGGGATAAATCGACGGCCGGTTCAGATTGCATAGACAGGGGCACCTGAAAGATTTTTTTATCGTATTACGGCAAAGTGACTGCACTCTGCCTAATGGTAAGCACAGAACAATCCAAAAAAAATAATTGATCTGCTATCCATCGCCGGTCTAAAACTCCTCGGTAGCTGGGTATACACTGAAATTGAATGATCCCGAAACATGCAAAAGGCAGGGGTGCGGTTTTTTCGCCATGTGTATGGTGGTCGCGATCCATTCTAACATAATTCGGTTCGCAGAGATTGCGTTGGCCCTTTTTTTATTAATCAAGACCTTTCTCAAGATCAAGACCTTTAAATTGAGAACCTATCAACAAAGACTTAATCAGCGTAATTCAGTAGATGCTTTTAAAAATCATTCCTATTTTTGCTAGTACATACTGTTGCCTGCAACTTCGTTCACATAATAATATGCTTTTAACGTTTCCCGGAAGCCAAATGTTGTATCTAGACTCATCATGGGCTCTTTTATTTATTTTTATTTCTTATTACTACTTAACCCTCACAGAAGGCCGTAATAATATGTACCCTAAATCCCTTCATCAAACTGAATCTTAAACACATCAAAATATTTAAACACAGTAACCTTCTCGGTGAGCACGTGACCTTAGCTTTTTTTTTTCAGAAATTGTTTAGATTTTTTACAGATTTTTATGTAAATTGTGTTAAAGAGGATAGCAGTTTTATTCTGGATAAATTACTGCTAAATAACTCAAGAAGGATACCATTACAGAAGTACTCTATTTTTACAGTAAAAGGTATGGCATAACTTACGGTCATGGTTACATTAAATATGAGAGGCTCGAAGGACTCGCTGTATGTGGCTATCGAATGGAAGACCACGTAGACCGGCCTCTCGAGGTGAGTGAACGAGGGCATCGCTGGTGAAGAGAAACTCCACGAAGTGACATTAACGTTCTGACGTGGCCATATCGTAAGCAAGTTGTGAGCGGCTCCTGGGTGAAAAAAAAAAGGTTTTACCCTTTGACCACAATCTCACTGATGTTAATTGACAGTGTTAACGATGGTGACACGCTAAGCCCAGTGAGGGAACTGGTTCTTAAGTGTAGTTGATGGAAAACACCTATAGGTGCTTGGCGACAGAATTCCAACTTGAGGGTAGTAGTTAACCTCCTGGGCATTAAAAATAGGTTGACTAAAGTGATATAGTTACAATATAATATGACCGAAACTCCGCTAAACTATAATAACCTCTTTTAGGACTGACGAGTCGTTTTCTATTCCATTATAGCATTACAATAAACACCTGATTGTAAGTATAAAAAAGGTGGGCGTGACCCACGTCAGGAGTTACAAAAAAAAAAAAATATTATTTAAAAATCAGTTACCTAGTTCATTTCTTATAGAACACATCGATGCAAGCTTTATATATTTGTTACCATACAAAATAACCGATGCACCATTGAATTAGTTCGCGAGACCACCTTTTTGGTGACTGTCTGAGGAAGACCTAGAACAGGCCGCATGCGATGCTCGTCTTCTCGAATCTCTATACAAACACGCACAAAAGCCGCGTTATGGAACTTTGTCCCAAAAATATAGACAAATGGGTTTAATTTAAGACCCGTAAGTCCGTGACGATATGGATTCCGGATATTTCTAGATATATAATTTGTCGAGGGGAGACGTAGACTGACCGGTCATAACGAAGCTGTAGACGCAGGTGTCGGCGCGACAGGCGCGGCGCGACAGCCGGGTCGCGGCCGCCGGCCTGAACGTTGCCGGCGGCTCCATGTACAGGAACAACCCGTTTGCTCTACAAATTATTATTATTATTATGAAAGGCACACGGCTAACAGACCTTGTAGTGCTACGGTAAATGGCAAGTCCATTATTCATAATCAAACACATCGCTCTTAGCAGATTTTATTTATTCAGTACTCTTTGTACCATTTCTTTTTTATGACCGTGGCCTTGTCCTTTCCTTACGAATACAGTATAAATTGCTACAGCAAAGTATATTTGATACTTTTATTATAGAACATTTTACTTTACGTTGAAAAATTTATATTAAATCGATAGCGTTTTTTTTTTTAATTTAGTTAAATTGTTATCAGTATTGGATGTCACGCCAGAGTAAGTCATTAATGATAAGGTATATCATAGGATACAGACAGACCTGTATCTGGTGACTGCTATTATGGCCTAGTAAATATAATTATAGTCCTGTTCATCATTAAACGTAGATCTCAAGCGTCATAATTATATAAATATGACACACGTGATTTCTGTAAACCTTGATTTAATATGGTTATATATTTACTGGGACGTTATATCCAGGATAAATAAAAAATCAGAAACCGTATGTTACTGTATTTCATATAAATATTTCGAATTAAACCAAATAGAGTTCAATGAAATATTCTGCAATGATAAATTTCTTTAGATATTTCTCTCTACTTGAGGCAGCATGACTGGTAGAATGCCTCCACCCTACAGGAGACCGCAGCCAAATGACCTAAATATGTTTTTGCTGTGAATAACGTTTCCTCCTTGGGGTAGGGAGATTCAAGGTCAACATCGCGCTAGTGATCAAATACGTAAGTGACATTATCCGAAACCGATGAAAAACTTTGAAGATATTCAGATCGGAAATGTTAAATAAGTAATAACTGACAATTTGTTAGGTAGTGAGGGTCTGAATACGGGCAAGTTGCAGTAGAGGTGCCTGTCGCAGTCGCCGGCGAGGTCCGAGCGCGGACGCACGTCGAGGTGCGGCCGGAGCGAGCCGAGCGCGCTCTCGCCCGAGTGCGCGTCCACTTTGCTCACGTACAAGCCGGCGGTGCGCGCGACTTGCTCGTTAGCGCTGTTGTAACTTGTTATCTCTGTGTGCTGTAAAGTACATATGTTTACGTTTTCATTGTTTTGCATATTTTAAAGGTTTTTCTTGCCTTCTCAACCTTTTTTTTTATTATTTCCATTGTTACGCTTCCCAAGTGTGAGAGCATGCTGAGAGATTCTTTGTTCAATAAAGCAAATTGATGAATTTATTAAGTTAATAAGCACAACTAGTTAAGCCGGTTATTCAATGAAGCTAGTTGCTCGACGTAGCCAATTATCCAGTTAAACTAGTTATTCGGTGCAGCCAGTTACATAATGAACCGAGTGATTCAGTTAAGAAAGTTACTTAGGGTCTGTTATTTGAGACATATTCAAAAATAGATTGTTAGTTAAATTAACTATTGTTGGTTGACCGAGGTAAGAGCGTTAACTATCACACAGAGAGAGATTACGTTTTTCAATATCACTTTTAACAATAGTCAAAGTTAACAATTGTCAAATATGTTGCCATTGTAAAAGACTGAAATGACCCCTCGGGAAGCTATTTTAAAATAAGCAATTGTTTTTTCATCGCAACACCGCCGTAGTTGTCAAAGATATCTATTCGGTGACGGCTGTATATAGGGACATGTGTGCGATCTATTGCTCCAACAACACTTTTGCCACATTGTATTTTTTTTTACTGTTTCTCTGATTTCTCTTGTTCCTCTAGGCATTGATATAAATTGTTTCAATTTTGTACATATTGTTCTTGAAACGTTATGGATAATTCGACATGCAGTCGATTTATACAACCCAAATAGGTTCCTGAACATTGCTGAATATTTCCAGTGGCATAGAATCTTAGGGTTAATTGGATTTGCTCTAACAGAGAAACAGCGTTATTTCTACAAAAAAAGTATTTAATATAAATATTAGTCGAGTTTTGCACATGTACAATATATAAACAAGTAATAAACAAACAAGATAATATTAGTAATAAACATTTACCTAGATGTAGGAGACCGAATGTATCTGCCAATTTCACTAACAACACTTTCCTTTGACATTCGATAACGAGCAATATATTCAAAATCGTCCCTTATTTCCATTTGCGAAAAACGTGGCCTAATAGTTTTTGGCTTCCGCAATAGTACATATTCTACAATTATTTCGTCGTCGCTTTCAGATGAACTATCATCGTGCAAGTCAAAAATCTTTGAATATTTAAATTCATTTTTATTAGTATTCGAGAAAGATAAAACTTATGCATAAATTGCGAAGCAACGTCTGAATGAAACAATACAGCTGTCAAGATTAACATTAACTATCCGCCACATTAGTTAACTACACTCTGGTGTAGTTTTACTGCCTTCTGAGGCAGTAGTTAAAATTATTTGAGTATTGTTAAAAAAATAACTACCTGTTAGGGTAACTAGCTATCAAACAACAGACTTTTGTCAAAATTAACAAATAGTCAATTTAACAAGCTGTTTTTAACTATAACTACTGATGAAACAACAGACCCTTAATGAAGCAACGTACTCAGTTAATCCAGTTACTCAGTACAGCCAATTAAACAGTAAAAAAAGTTACTCAGTCAAGCCAATTTCTTGGTGCTGCCAATTACTAAATGCAGCGAATTACTCAGTGAAGCGAGTTACATAGTTAGGCCAGTTATTCAGTAAAACGAGTTACTCAGTTGAGTCGCATAGAGACGCAAGTTGTTCTGTAAAGTAAACCCTCAGTGATGCGTGAATTTAGTAAGCATAGTCTATACCTACTACAATTTTATTTTTCCTAGCACATATTGAACTGACGATCTCTAAGGTTTTGAACAAGAAATGGAAGGAAATCAGTGTTTATACTAACAAACCAATAATGACGCTGGGTGACAGGACCGTCATCAGAGTAAGGGCTGAAAGGGGTGAACATGAGCACTGCACAGACAGCCCCCACAGCTGTCAACATCATCCAGAGCCGTCTCCTTGAGAACAGCAATTCGATTCCGGACTGAAATGATTTTATTAAGTATTGACATCGTGTAACAAGCTTGACTCGTTAAAGCTAGTTGTATCGTTATCAATCGTGATTGTTGTTCAAATTGTGCCCCATTGTTTGACCCGCGTTAAATTTATTTCATTAACTCTCCACCACGCAGCCGCTAAAATACCCGTGTAGCACAACGTGCCTACAGTTTGCCAGGATGCTTAACGCTCATAGTTATTGCTCCACTCCTTACGAAACTTAAAGTTATATAGTCTGTGAAATTATGAAAGCCCCTTTTGTTAACGACTGACTTATGTGCCACATTTATAGAAATTGGGCTCATAAGAAATGTATAGATGGACAGTCAACATCGCTGGGCTATAAATGTGATCTCTGTTGAAACTAAAGAATAATTACTGATTATTTATGTTAGTTCGTAATTACACCACTTAGTGTTCGGTATTATCCAACTATTGTCGGGTAAACTTGAACGCTAAAAGGTTTTAGGTTTCCACGAAAATATTATATTTTATTGAAAAATTCTAAATGTTTATTACCGAGTTAATTAGTTGTAGTTATTTTGTTGTAATGTACTTGCAGAAGACGCAATAAAAATAAGTTTTTGTCATAACTCTGCTGTTTATGTTATTCCAATTATGCCTTAGCTGTTCGCGATTCCCCCAGTTTCCACTACTCTTCATATATGCACAAACATATAAAATTCTTACTTAGAATTACACTTATTCACAGTTTAAAATTAATGGTCAATTTATAAATTAGCTTATGGCGGCGAAACCTTTCGTGAGCACCAAAAAAATAGCACGTTTTATTGAAATACGTCACAAGTAAGGCTTACAACTGTTGAAGAGACGACAATAGCCAATCCAAGGTTGATCAGAGCGGCGATATAGTCGGGAGTGTCGGTCGGCACCCGGCCCATGACGGGCAACATCATCGCGTCCAACCTTAACGCCAGCGTGTACATGAACATCGTCGACGGCAAAGATAGTATAATTTCTATGATCAAGTGTTGCCATGCTGAAATATTGCAATGATTATTTTAATTACATTCTTTTAGATCCAAAATTTCTTATTAATCAAGAAATCATTATAAATATAATTTTATTAATACATATTTAAAGTTACAAGAGGACACAATAACGTGGATAATAAATGACCAATTACATAGATCGTACAAGAACAAAAAAACATTAAGTTGGTAGTTCTGAGCCGCTAGATGGTGTTTTACTCAAACACATTACTCGATAGAGCTGTCACGCTGAATTTAGCTTGAGGTTCATAGGTCCTGGATCCAAGATTTTCCGACCGGGGGCAAAACCTTTATATTGATCCCAATTTACTCTATCATTTGAGGTTTTTAGATGCAACGAGAATTCTCCTACTAAAAACATTATACACACTATGAACGAGTTCAAAAATCAACTCCAGGATTGTTGTTATACCGGTTTACCCTCTCTAGATTCGGGACAATCCATGAATAAATGATATGAGTCAGTGATTATATCTAATTCCATTTTTTTTAATGTGAAACATCTAATGGCGCGCTTAGATAGGAGTATAAGCGTTCTGTTGGGACGTCGCTACGTGCCACTCAGCCAGTTTTATTCATTCATATTTCAGTAATAACTTGCCAGGCGACCAAGGACACCTCATTTTTTTTAACCTCTAAAGTATTAAGTATATCGTAATCCTACCTTAGCATACTTACCATGAAGCCTGACATATCTCACGAGGGTGAGAGACAGCAAGGACATCGCCGACATGATGCACAGCGGAGCAGAGATGACGTACCGTGTCGATATAAGGCTGGGGATGCACAGGAGCAGAATCAATCCAACTGATAAGATCGTTCGAGTCGCAGCTAACGCTTGAAGAGTCCTTATCGACCCGTTGAGACCGTTCTGAGTAATAGAACAAATTTGTATCACCAGAAGTTTAATAACACCAAAATTGTTGGTTTGAGCGTTTACAGAAAACAGCAGAAAGCATTTGCGGGGTGGTAGGAAACGAGAATTGTGTTGCGACCACCATACACCAAGTGTAACACCCGCTTTGGTGTGTCGCGTTCCGGGATCAGCCAGCGTGTATCCAGTAATCAAACGGAGTGGTAGGGCTACGCACTCGACTGGATCGCGAACACCGTACACACGGTAATAAATCCGCCACTCCAATAATATCGATTTTAATTTTCCGTATTTCGAGATTAGGCTTGAAGGCTATCTAAGCGGGCATAACAGCGACAACCGACGATGGATTGCTGATTTCTTGGTGGTCATCACTGTTATTGGATTTTAACTACTATCTTTACCATTAGGTACAGTACAGTCAGCTCACTGTGCAAGTATAAAAAAAGTTGTATTTTAGCTACAGTGTTTCCTCGCAATGTGTCATTCCTCGCCGACCCATGACTTTACTGGTTATATTCTTTATTCTG
Organism: Saturnia pavonia; assembly: GCA_947532125.1. Lineage (NCBI taxonomy): Eukaryota > Metazoa > Arthropoda > Insecta > Lepidoptera > Saturniidae > Saturnia > Saturnia pavonia. Next base: position 11,021,134 of record OX383919.1, on the reverse strand, counting down.
TACTTAAAGTATATGTATAATTTTTGGAAAAATGTATATATGTATATGTTATAGGCTACGTAGGTAACGTATCGGGGATGTATTTCATATATTGCCGGCTAGTTTAAGGCATTCTATACATTGCCTATAGCACATAAGGCAAAAAACGTACTGATAGACACATTACCGAGTATCGACATTACACATAATTCAAATAACTTATATTTGTAAGGATTAAAAAAAATCGTGTGCAACTCAGTACACGTGGCATAAAAATCGTCAAAAACAAACTAAATTATCGTAGAAATTTCTTTTTATTTTTTATCGAGCAATTTTAATATGACTCCCTGGAAACTTAAACTCTAGATTCGCACCGCACCTGGAGACAGCAGTAAAACTTCTTTAAATAGGTAATGTTTTAATTTTATGTGAGTTTTACATAAATTAGCCGAGACCAAAAAGTAAAGTTCAACGATAGATAGGCAAAGGGACACTTTATTTATCCCACGTACGGCCATTGACATCCACTATCACATCTATCACGCTCACCTATCTCTTGTAGTTTATAGCACTCTTTTCTTTTTACCTCTCTGGTCAAATAACTATTTTCGTCGTTTCGCCTCTGAAAAGTTGCGCTGTATAAATAGTACAACGTAAACTAGACCTTTGAATTTTACTCTTCATCACGGCTAAGGAAGTTTAGATTACAAAAAAACTACCTTTCTAGTTCTCCAGGAGTCGTAAACCTGGGATGCTGCCACAGCTGTGATCAGGTACGGCATCCAGTAGAGGGTTACCACAATCCACGGTTGGGTCATGTATCTAGAATGGAGTTTATTGCTTAATTTTCTATAATCGAGGTGGTCGAGTGGTTTAGTTTAGACCGGCAGAATATAATTTAAATATCCGCAGGCTTAATCCACGTACAAACATGTACTAACGAATTATTCATTTACATTTATTAATTCAAAGTGGTGGTTGACAGTGAAGGAAAACATCGAGAAGAAACCTTAACCATTGAGAACTGTTGCTGTAGTACCACCGTGTGGGAAAAATAAAGAACTGATGATTTCTCGGTGTTTGAAATCACCAATACGTCGTGGTCTGGCGTGGTAATTAAGCTCATGCGCTCCCGTAGGAACACCTTCGTTCTCCAGCAGTGGGACACTTACAGACTTCGTGTCCTGTATCGTGTCTTGGATTCATGTCCGACTGGGTTAATTCGAACCTGGTCAGGTTTAACGCAGAAAAAACACAGGCGTGTCGATTCTCTGCTAAACGGAGTCCGTTCAACCAATCTCTTGCTTTTCAGGGTGTTTCCTCAAGATTCTTGAGATCCAACAACATCTAAAAGTGAGAACAGCTGCCAAGAAATTGGGGATCCTCTTCAAAGTTAGGCGGTATTTCACACCGGACCAGCTTTCTTAGCTTATATCAAGCACAACTACGGTCATGTGTGGAATACTGCTGTCACCTTTAGTATGGATCAGCCAAATATCAGTCGTCAACAAATCTGCGATGAAGCACTGGTTAAGGCAAGTATGCTCAGCCTAGAGCATCGACGTAAGGTAGCTGCTTGCCTCTTAGTGTTTTACATGTTACACTTTTTTACGTTGCACATTTTTACTTACTATCAGGTGAGATCGAGGCCATGCGCATACCTATATTCCATAAAAATGGCTGGTATTATTATTATTTCTATAGTTTAGAACGGTTTAGTTCTTTGAACTGACCGTGACCATGGTCAAAAACTAAGACTGCAAAATTTGGCTTTCAAATGCAGCTGCCAGAACCTACCTATATTGCTTGGCGATAGATTTTCGACGTGAGTGTGGTAGCTCACTATGCTGGCTTTAGAAAATACCCTACATGACATATTTTCACTACGCACGGGTATAACAAGATGTATTTCCAGCACCATCCATCTTCTACGTTATGCTCACTCTATCTTTAACATTCTGTATTTCCCAAGCATCTTGCATCTCTCTCTGTCACATGAAATAAATGTGTACAGTCACCTAAGCTGTACGGTGGTCGCCACCATCACCAGCACGCAAACGACGGTCACGATAACTCCGGCGACCATGCAGACCAACCTCCCCAATACTGCGTACAGCAACTCTTGTACTGTCGACATTCCTGCACAAAATAATAAATGCTCATGACGTATCCCATTTGAAGTTGGCAGAATCTGTTATCGACCTTCCATTTATATTGCGCTAGCCAATGATAAAAAGAAAACTAAATAAAAAATAGGCGATTTATTAAATAAAAGGCGGCTTTAATAAACCTTTCAGAGATTGAAAGTGAGACAGCTTGTTATAAAGAAAAACTCACTCGGTCCTACAAGCCAGATGTAATACGCCACTGAGATGAACCCGAATACAGCTATCAGGAAGTCAACTGCGTAGGAGACCTCCAGGGGACAGCTGATAAGGAACAGGTTCAGGTAGTCGTAGTAGACCGCCGTTTTGGGAGTCGCCTGCAATCGACGCCAAACTACTCACAATATTCCTTTCGACAATTATTGTACAAGTATTAAGCACACATTTTTATATAAGATTTTTAATATCCAAATCTCATTTTCTAAATCTTGTATCTCAAAATTATATATATATTACTAGCTGTTCCCGCGGCTCCGCTATACAAATGCTTTTATTGACCTTTTTGTAGTTCTTTTTAAGGTCTACAATTATGTGGAACATTAATTTTATATATCTCTTAGGGTTGTAAGCCGGTGTAACGCCACAGTCGGGTTAGTAGTTTTTTGGTGAAAAGAACATAAACGGATAGACAGACAGAGAGACGTTGAGTTTTATAATATATTTAATTTAAATATATTTTGAGTATATATTATGTTACTGTAAAAGCCGTATATTGGTAAATCTTAGGTTTAACTAGTTATAAATCATTTATTTCAATTAAATCATTATTAGGTGTTCCTTAATTCGGGAAGGATTCAATATTATAGTATCTGGCCTTCGCCATGGCCGTCTTCCGCTGTTTTTTTATCACAAGTGAAACCTAACTTAACCCAGCGAAATCTTCCTTAAACTGATCATCCAGCTTACTGATTAGATCCAACGATCTGGCTGGGTTAGGTCGGACTTGCGATAAGATACAGTGAAAGACTAAGTAAAACCTAAGATTGACCGTGTGTATGGTGGTAAAAGTTCGTAATGAACGATGATTTCGGACTCTTACTATTCAGACTTCTAATCTTAGGATTTACCGTAGTTCGGGATTTTACTGTAACATATACAAATACTTCTTCATATTTCATATTAACATAATAACTTATTCAACTGTCTAGATTTTACAGTAATGATTCCCAAAGTGATCTTTATGAACCCCTAAGGTTGATTAAGTTACGTGGTTAAGAAAGTCAAATAAGTATTTTTGATATTTAAAACTCTGAAGCCAAGAATAGAACCTTACAATAATATTTTAAAGGGCAATATATTATATGGCCTTTTAGTTCCTAGCAGGCATAGATTGTACCCGATGATAACGAATTAGCAATTTACATGTAACTTATATTTCCAACTTACTTTTTCTTTTAATTCATCCATATCACCGAGTTCGGTGATGAGCGACATCAGCATATTGCCGGACCACTGCAGCACTCCCGGCTTCAGGAGCGCGGGCTGATCGTAACGCGTATGATATACGCAGCCCCACTTAGCGAAAGCTATATCGATGCCTTTCAAATAAGGTTACAGTCAATACAGAAATTAACTCATGGTCGAAATCTAAATCAAAAAGTAATACTATATTCAATTTAGGTCCTAAGGAGGCTGGTATGAATGTCAAAATACTGCTACCGCTACGGAAAGTATCCGTGTCATCGAGAAAAACCGGCAAGAGGGCAGGGTTTATATATTTTTTTTATTATACAAATAATATTTACAGTTAATAATCATATTAATAATTTAATGGATGCACAGAGAGGAGTCACTTCCTGACATCACTATCATTCACATAATGATCCACCATATAGATTATAAAACCGGCTTTACATGGTCCTTGAACTAGTTGTACATGTAAATGCTTGATGTGTTGTTTGTTAGATATTATTATTTATTAATTGCAATTGAGAGTGAAATATCAAGAACGCGTTAGGTTTAGGTACGTATCGGTACATGAGAGAGAAGACTGGTATAAAATGTAGAGATAAGGAGAAAGACATTATATATCTTATTGCTGGTTCACACTAGTTCGGACCGTCACTTTTATCAGGACGGTAAATGTGTCGGATTCATATTGGCATATAAATAAACTATTCCATACATATAATGATAAAGCCATCACTGGTTTTCATCTGGTTTGTCGCGCTCTGGGATCAGACGGTACGAGGTAGTAGGGATCGCGACCATAATCATAAAATATTTCCTGCTTAAGCGTGTACACATCGCAAGCGCGAAGTTCGCCATGCGTCACGGCAAAAGAAAACTTTTAATTCCCCGTACTCCAATAATTTCGAGCGATTAGCCACTCTAGTATTTCTAGTTTCCAATAAAACTAGCATTCGTGATGACGATAAAGAAAGTATGGGCAAATGTATGTGACGTGCTCACGAGTATCAAGCCCACAAAATCTTTACGCTTAAAACAGAATGGAAAAACGTAATTTATAAAAAAGTGTTAAAATAAGATGTCGCATTAATTACATACATTTCATTCGTTGAACTAAATACGTAGATTTACCTTTTCACTCCTAAAACGCTGAACAGATTTCGATAAAAATTTATATAGTGCAGAAATAGATGAAAGCTTGAAAAAAGGAATAGGCTACATAAAATATTTATTCTATACAGACGAAGTTGCGGGTACCAGCTAGCATTATATAAATATTTATTTATTTTGTATTTATTCAGCTAAGCGACATAAAAACATCGAAATGTGAATCGATATCGACATTAAAGCCACATTTCACACACACTTATTGCACATTATTTTTAGGTTCGCCAATCAACTTATTTCCGATCTAAGTATATTAAATCTATGTTATGCACAATCTATTTTACCGCGTTATTATATGTTTCATAACAAGCATTGTGTGATAGGTACCATGATAGTGTTACAAAGTGTCTCACCTTGAAACTTTCCGAAGTCCCTCCAAATCATGAAATCCGTGTTCGAAGGTATTGCACCCGTCGAGAACAGAAACTGGCCGACACCTTGAGCGTTTGGTTTCGACACTACACGCTTGTAGGCGTTCAGGACCCGAGGGTCACTAACCTAAATAAACATTTTATTTCCTCTTAACTCGGCCAACTGATATTTGTCTGCAATCCGGGATTAGGACAATTTATGGAAATAAAAACACTTAAACGCGTCAATACATGACCGCGAGTGACGTCATCATTCAATAAATAAAACTAATGTGAACGGTATTATATACAAAATTGACTTTACTGAAATTTCTCTAGCACAAATAATTTTAAAGCTATTATTTCAACGCTTACTAATAGATATAGATTCAGTTATTACAAGATACACTCAGTTGTGTGTATTTATTGAACGATGATGTCCCACTTTCTGTGTGGCGTATCCAATCACTTGATTCGCTGATTAAAAAAAATTACTTTCGGAAGAAAAATTATATAAATGAACAATCTTTTTTTCCAGGATTGTATTGTTTGAAACCAGTAGACCAACATCATAAAATAATTAACTTTAATTTTTTAACATACTCTCGACTCGCGGATTGATTCCCGTTGTCGTGATAATAAAACTCATACGTACTCCATTTGTTTTAAACTAGTTGTACTAAAACCGAAACTTTGCGGCGTGCGTACACATATACCTCAAAATTCAATAGAATTATTTAAAAACAATTAGATAAACGGCAATCCTGCTTAATAAACATATAAAACAAAGGGGCGGAACAAATAACAGTTTAAGACTCGCGACACCCTCAGTGGGACTGTACCGAGTGGGTCGCGACCACCACACATACGATGAAAAAAGAGGTCGATGCACATACAGTTTCTGTTTACGCAGAGCGGTGTCACAGCGGCGACTGGCGACCAATTCCCGATCAATCGGTGGTCACCGTTATACTTGGATTGAACTGTGCTTACCTTCAAGCAAAATTCCGTCACTTTGTAGTGTTTTACAATGATAAATAAATAAAAAAATATTGTCTACGAAGTAGTAAGTGTTACCTGAAAGATAGTAGCTTTACCGTTCATCCCTGCCGCGTCTAGGTTCACGACGGACGTGACCCCGCTTGACCATGGATGATGGAGGAATGCATGACTACCCTTAAATAAATAAAAAGTAGATGCATGAAGTTCTATACGCGCGTTTAAAGATACAATTCTATAGTGAAGCAATTATGGCTCAGTGGTAGCGCGTGAGCCTGAGCTTTCGGTGAAGGAGAACATCGTGATGGAACCATATCATGACTTTCTCTAATGCCCACCTGGCTAGCTACCATCCTCACTTGAAAAGCAATCGCCCAGCACCTATAGGTGTGTTCCGGTAGCTGCACTTGAGGGCCAGTCCTTCCATTAGCCTTAACGTGACGCCATCTTGGAACACGTCACTCACCATCAGGTATAAAGAATTTTAAAAAACACCATACAATGTGCACGCGCTTTGTAAATATTCACTTACATATTTTTTTCATAAGAAATCTAAATAAGTATAACTTAATTAATTTTTTGAAATGGTAACTTCTTTAGCACCGTTGTGATTTATACTCGAAAAAACGACAATAATAAGAGACAACCTTATACCATCTATGATTTAGCCTACGAGGGAATGAAATAAAATACATTAACATTAAGTACGGTAAAATTTTATGGCGTTATAAGAGATGGCGGTTAAATTAAAAATAAGTACATCATATGAGAATTTTTGCATAACAGTCCATAGATTTCAAGAATTTGCAGTAACGAGAATTAACATGTTATTGAATTTGTTTACAAGACTATTTAAGTAACAAGAATTAACACGTTTTTGAATTTGTTTACGAAACTATTTATATATTATTCCTACTGCCACCATCGTCCCAACGGTCACCGCCACCCCGACAGTCACCACCACCCCGACGGTCACCACCGAACTTCCGTCGCATTGTCGTCCAGTTGCCTCCTAGTCCTAAAGAAGTTTTACTTCAAAACTTCAGCTTTATTATACTAAGTAAAGATAACTTGTTCACCTATATAAATATCAAGTTATATTTGGCACAAATCTCGTAATCTCTTCTCGTAATGCACTGTAAAACCCAATGAAATACAAGCACACATTACTGCGGTTCAACGCAGACTGGACGGACGACAAACATGTACTGTAGAGGTGTCATGAATGTTTGTCCAACTCCTCTTGATTCGAGCTTCAAAACCCTTTCAACGATGGATAACTGACGAATATCGACCAATAGAGGCAAATAACTAAAACGTAAAAAACAACAAGATGCAGGCAAATACGCACTCTACACGTTTGTCTTTGTCTCTATTCGCCAAATACCGGTGTCTCGTTCTATCGCACTCATCTATCTTTCTCAGTTTATATAGCCCAGTTTATATCTTTTCTCTTTCTGGTTAAGTCCCTGTTTCTCATCCTTTTTGCGTCAGAATCGTTACCTTGCTAAAGCGTTGCAGTATAATTCATACACATACATACATAAGTCACGCCTCTTTCCCATTGGGGTAGGCAGAGACGACGTCCTTCCACTTGCTACGATCCTGACATACATCTTTCGCTACTTCAACATTCATCAATCTTTTCATGCATGCTCTTCGCAAAACTTCTTTAGCCGCGTTGAGCACTTTTTAGTAGGAGAAAATCTTACGGGTTCGCGTCACCGACATGCTAATGTTAATTGTATGTACCATATAATGTTGTTTTTTTAATTATTTTAAATAATCGTATTTTCATTGGTATATTTGAATATGTACCTGTAAAGGGTTCTCTTCGGCTCCATTAAACAAAAATATAATATTATTTTTAAATTTGTTTATCCGTTTTGACAATCTGCTTAGCGTTTCCGCCATCGCCGCACAGAACACTACGTTGTCTGAGGCACCTGGAGACAAGTTCTTGCGTATAGGTACTCGCGGGGAAGTCGAAATCACATTTCGGATTTAGACATTTAAATTAAATAATTGAAAATATCAGATAGTATGGAAGAATTTAGCAACAATATAGGTATTTTTATTTATTTATTTGGGGACCGCCAGTGGTTAGTGTAATAAATACAGTAACTGGAACAATAACAATTTGAAAAAGAAAATACACTTGGCCTTTTAACATTTAACAACATACAAACAAGACGAAAAAAAAGACAGTACTTGAACATATTTCGTAGGTGAAGAATATTGACTTCGTTTTAGATAAATATTATTTACTTAAATCTTAAGTCATTTTTGGTATTCGACAGTGTTTCATTTGGCTCCGTCCCTAAACGGAATCATTCGGATATCCGACACGCACAGTTACAGTTACGAAGTTTCATAACAGTCCTGGTAATCAGCACAAGAGGATATAAATGAAAACTTGTACTTTTTACCTTAAAGCCCCTGGAGCCATTAGAAGCTTTGAGAACTTCACCGGGATTGGGTAGCTCAGTCGGTAGAGCATGAGATTCTTGCACGTTAAACTGCTAATCACACGTGTCAATATTGGTAGCGGATGAATGCTACTAAAAGGTATCTCACCCAAGGCGACGGGTACAGAGTCGTAATGGCAGTTGACAAGGACCGAGGTGGATGTGGAGCCGTTGCTATGGAAACCGCTCTCGCCTTCCAACACGGCGATCACGTTAGACACATTCTGATAGGAATTCACTAGCGGGTGTGATGTCTGTGACCAGTAATCACCTGAAATAAAATAACTACAATGTAAACTCTATATAACGTACTACTATTTAACGAAAAACTCCTCTAAAGGTAGAAATGACTAAAGTTTGTTTGGTTTATATTGTTACCCATACATTTAAATCTATAATTATTAATATATTAAAGCTGAAGTGTTGTATTTTATTGTTTGTTTAATCGCGTTAATCTCTGAAACTATCAGGCGGATTCAAAAAAATTGTTTTGTATATGATAATCAGGAGTATTCCTATTAGGATATTATCTTATATTATCTATATATCTTAACGCTTCGACCCTAATTTCTCCAATATATTTAACACTGAGAAACTGTGGAGCACAGCTAACACTCTATATAGTGTACTACGCACTCTCAATAGCGAAACAATACGTCATTATTTAGACCCCAATAAACATTGATTTCACTGAACTTCAAACATGGTAATAGACACATAATTATAAATATTTCTTACCTACATGGGACTGTAAGAAACGTATTCATTAATTTTTTATTGTAATTAGCTAACACGTGTTTGTTTATTGTACTAACCTACTACCTTCTTATTTCTATGCGTTGTCGTTATGTTTTCATACTCTTAGTTGGTTTCAAACTTTTGAATATGCTACTCTAAATTAACTATATACCTACATATACGTTATTGGTAAAATTAAAAATAAGTGCATATTCTATATTGTTTTTTTTTTAATTGCCTTTTTATTTAGCTACGTATAACCAACATGAAAAGGACCGTTATCCTGAGATCAGGATAGGATATTTCTGAAGATCGACTTAGAATGACTTTAAAGGAAGAGAGTACGACAGAAGTATTATGCATCGAAATTGGTGGCGAAGAACTGGGACAAGTGAATGAATTTGTATATTACGGGGTCGATGTTTACTAGTGATGGAAAGTGTGAGTGATATTGAAAGGAGAATAAATGTTGGTAACAAGCTGAATGGGGCGTTACACACCTTTATGAACAGTCAGGAAATCTCAACGAAAGCTCTTCAAGTTGAACGTGGAGGAGTGTTAGTTCCAACACTCACGCACATAATAAAGTTGGATGTGGCAGAAAAAGCATGAAAGTAGAATATACATGCAGTAGAAATGAGAGCGCTTAGAACTATGTTTGGAGTGAAATTGAGTGACAGTATAAGAAATAGTATGCTAAGAGAACGTTGTGGTGTGAAAGAAGATATAGTAACACGGATTGGGAAAGGGATGCTTAGATGGTTTGGGTATGTAAATTATAAGACGAGTGCGAATGCAAACATTGCAAGAAGAAGGCCTACAAGAATTTTCCACGATCAAATCCAGGACGTTTTGAAGAAAGGTCACATCAAGAGCACTCTAAACCGACGCGCATACACGTAAACAATGTTGAAGAAGCTAAAGATGTATGCCAGGATCGTTGTAAGTGGAAATACGTACTCTTTACCTACCCCATCGAACAAGAGGCGTGATTTATGTATGTATGAGTTAGAATGCCTTCGATGTTAGTGCGTGTTGCCAATCATGACCTTCAAACCAGAACAGTGCAAACATTGTTGCTTTGCGACAGCAATGAAGCAATGATGGCTCAGTGGTAGCGCGTACGACTTCGCGTCGATTAACGTGAATTCGAATCCCTGCAATGAGCCTTTCGGTGAGGGAAAACATCGTGAAGAAACCATATCATGGTTGTAAGGCTATTTCTAATACACGCCTGGCTAGCTACCACTTGAGAGCCAGTCTTCCACTAGATTTAGCGTGTTATCATCTTGGGCCACATCTTCACTTAACATCAGGTGAGATTGTGGCCACTACGCCAAACATGTAAAGATAAAAAAAGATATAGACTGTGGCTGTGGTAATTTTGCAGCCGAATTTTCTACAGTTTCTATACAATTTACATACTAAATATCTACTAATTCACCTGTTGCTAACTGCCAATCTGTTTTTACTTTCTGGTTAGCAGAGACAGCTATACCGTCCACCAATGCCTTCATATCTTTGGTCTTGTTGAGATGGTAGGCGAGTCCCGCGACTCTCGGCTGGTCACCCATTATTTGGTAGAGATACCGCCATGCTGACTCCTCACTGAACATGTCTGCAGCCTGTAACCGATCGAACACGTTAAAGAACGGAACCAAACCAGTAACTACGAGTAAATATCTTAAAATGTCTCCTGAAGTCTTCAATCATATTATTCTAAATATTATCCACCCAAATTTCGGTGCAGCAAGTACCAAAAGTGTCATGTTTCGAAGCGATGATGTATCAGTGGGTACCGTCTTCGGAAACCGCGTCGATTCACGTACGTTAGAATTCTACACTGAGCCTGAGCTTTCGATGAAGGAAAACATCCCGATAAAATTATGGGGTGACGAAGACGTTGGCGGGGAAGAGTAACACGTCATTACGTCACTATACTAGACAGTCCACTATAACTTATTCATCGTAAGAAGACTTGCATGACACATCCACAGAACGTAAATTGTTACGTCGTGCAAATTATAACCTAAAAACATACATTTCGTCTATCAATTATCATTAAAAAAAATTAATTGCTCGTTAAAATCCTAAGACTACAATGATTTTTGTTAACTGTAGTTATAGTTTAATTTTGTTATTTAAGTTACACAGCCTATATTGATTTAAAGCACAATCGTATTTTTAATTGTATTTACTTCAAAAAGAATCGTATTATAATTTAAATTATGCTCCATCCCTAAAATAAACAATTGGCATGTGTCATGCAAGTCTTCTTACGATGAATGAATAATAAAATAAAAAGTATTTTGTCTCGGCGATGTTCTCGAAATAATTATCTACAGCCGCTCGGTAGACATACACGTATTAGAGCTGGAGATAGTTTTGGAGATTACCCGGAACAAACGGACAGACAGACAGACAGCCGACAATTTAAATTATAGGTTTTTTGTTATAGGTATCGTGTATACTTTCATATGCAATTATTTTGACATTACAAACAGTCACTTCAATTTTATTATATGTGTAGCGGATTATGTATACAATTGTCACTGACCCTCATTTGGTCATTACAAGTATTTGCTTACATTGTCCTAGATACTCACATCTTGTGGTACATCGCGGTCGTTGATAACCCTTGGCATGTCATCTTCTACCAGTTGCGTCAGATAGCCCAGCAGGAGATACACGCCGAGCAAAACAACTATGAACGGACTGGGAACCTGAAATTCGTGTATCCTATATTACGAAAAGCAGAATTTTATTGTGATTTGTACTGTTTTTATTAATGTTCCGTTTCTAGAAAAATAACCCAATTTAACAAGCCTACGCACCCTACCTTTAAAGAGTAAGACATCGCTTAATATTTTACTATTTGAACCGGTTCCTATTACGGTTCAAAAGATACAGCTCTTTAAAGGTAGGATGAACAGCGTAGGCTTGTTAAATTGGGATATTTTTCTTTTGGGAGTGAAAGAAACGCGTCTCTCTTTTTATTTGGTTTGTTATCATAATAACAGCGTTACATAAAAATATCAAACTTGTTATGATTATAGTATAAACCTTAAAGTAGAACAAATAATAAAAAGTTGGGCCCACCCTAAGGATTCACAATCGAATGAAAGAAATCATTTTTTTAAAATAAGTAATATAAAAAAGGTGATGAAACGAAACCCTCGGTGCGAGAGACTGGTTCACACATAGATTTAATATCGTAAATATATAACGAGGAAGCTCAAGTTTGACGCCCCAGTCTTAGTCATGGGTGGAGTCCGGCTATCGCTGGAGGACTTTCGCCTGCTGGGTCTGATCACCGATAGCAAACTTACCTTTGAGGCATTTGCCCAAAAGATTTGTAAGGTGTACCGCACGGTATCTATGACTGCGGCGATCGTCCTATTGGACCTACGAGCCGAAGAGGTGCACAGGCCGTATCGTGCAAAATAGGAGCGAGTCACTGACCTGTTTTAAGGCCAGATTTTCTTTCTGCACGGTTTTCCAGGCGAAGATGCTTGCGTCGTATAAGGCCACACAAGCGGTAGCCAAGACTAAAGCCGGGAATGTCGGCATATACAACGATTCTAAGTCGTTATTGGAGATGCTGGCAAATCCGGCTACACCACAGTCTGGCACTTGTAGCGCAGCAATCTCGGGAAGATCCGTGCACATGGGGCTCGGTCGCGTTACACTGGGTGCGGGCTCACGTCGGTACAGTCAGCAACGAGCGTACCGACGAATTGGCGAAGCGGCCCGCTCATAAAAAAACCGCAGCTGACTACGATCGGTATCCGGTAACGTACGCGAAGAAAATCATACGCGGGGACACGGTTGGGTAATGGCAGATGCGCTATGAGTCCTCCATCATGGGAAAAGTGGAGGAAGCCCACTGGGTAGTGAAGAAGATTCGTCTGTCACCTGTCTAAGTGCAGTCTTTAACAGGCCATGGGGGATTCGCAGCGTACCTGCACTGGTTTAAGTTGAAAGACAGCCACGCGTATGCTTGCGATCCGGATACCGCTGAGACATTCATTTCATTATAGATTGTCCTCGTTTCGACTTTTCTAGGTTTGACCTCGAGACTCGCTTGGGATGCAAGATGGAAATGGAGAACTTACAAACTTTAATGAAGGGGGAAGAATCGAGATGGATTTTCCTGGACTATTTGGAAAAAATTACAAAGATTGCAAATAAACAAAAGGTTATCAAAAGGTGAAGGTTATATACGGGCCAACATGATATATAGTAATGAGAAATATAAATGAAAGGATGACTATTTTGTGACTGAAATGACAAGGACAAGACAAACATTTTGACATCATGACATCATAATTGACTATGATGTGATAAAATTGTAATTGTAGAATAATTGTTATTAGTATTTTAATGTATTATTGAGTGATGTAAATAAAATTGCTAAAGTTAAGTTATATTGTAGAATTGAATTAATTAAATGTTAATTAGGAATGTAATTAAAATAAAATATTGTGTAAATGTGTTGTTATAAGCGTGACTGAATGTGTGTTAAACAGTAATGTACGCCTGTTTTATGGGCGGTTATTGCTCTGTGGCATGGACGCATCACAGACCTCCGGAAGCTGGAGACCGCCAGCTCTGTACTATGGCCGCCTCTTCTGTCAGTTCTCGATCGAGGCGGCCAAGTGCCCACCGGGGCAACGCCGAACTCCAGGGACGGCACTCTGTCTTTCCTGGGAAGATGGAGACCTCGAACCAGATATATCGATAGTTCGATAGGGTCTCCTCCAGTACCCGCCATTCTTATACACAGCGTGCTACGGACGACCACCCTTTCCTACGGCTACTCAAGCTCGCGCGATATTGTGACACTGCATTCAATAGCTTCCAATATACAATCATTACACTGCATTGAACATACATGCACATCACTTAGGTATATAGGTTCTGTAAGGGACCTTTTTTCTTCTTCTTTAGACCAGTTAGTGTAGACAAAAATTGACAGATCACTAAATACATATACACATGCTCCTTCCTGCCTCCCAGAGGAAAAAGAAATATGTATATATGTATAGTTAGTTTAGATTGAATTACAAATAGGTAATTAGTCAGACCGCGGCTTATTTGCAATCGCGGCAACAGTTCAAGGTTCTTTGGCAACTTTGGAACTTGTTGCCTTGCTTTCGCGGCTGAGTGCCTTAAGTGCAGCTGTAAAAGCCATCTGAGGCTCTAGGGCTCTTATGGGTAACAGAATAGTCAGTTCGAAAAAAAAAAACAAAGGAGGATCTCAAACTGTCATGTAGTAGACTTTGTTTCTTATTCATAAAGTTGTTTGGTTTGATCCTATATTGTGTAATACATGTGGTATTTTGCATAATAAAGTTTGGTTATTGTGCACTAGTGAACTCCCTAGTAAGTTATAACAAGGGAGCCACCATCTTGCTAAGATACTGAAATTGTCATAAGACAGAGGACACTATATTCATTCAATAATGGCAGTAATGGTTTTCAAAAAAGAGGACTAGTTGCCAAGTTAGGAAGTAGAATAAATATTTAAATTTGTTGTAAATAGATGTCCCCCTAATCGAGTTAGGTTGCGCTGTAATATGTTATACGCAGATCACTTTCAAAGTACAAAATTGAGTTGATTTCAACCACCTGCACAGTTCAAAACAATCTGAGCTGTCACTAATCAGTCTCCTAATAATGGACATCGTTCTTTGTTATTGACTTAATCTACCAATAAAAATGAACGTTTTTAGAAACAATTTGTTCTAATACTGATACAGCACTTTAATTAGTTTTTAGTGTAGTTTTTAGTTTAATATACTATTATCACAAGCCCGGTGAATCTGTAAAAGCCGCAAAGGCAAAAAAATACTGTGGTTTCATCACGATGTTTTCCTTCACCGAAAACTCAGGCTTATTGCAAGGTCTCGAACTCCCGTCGATAAATGCTTTAGTCTCCAAATAGCGTAGTTAAAGAACTAAATAAAAAAACACCCATTACAAGAATAACAAGACAACCAAAACGTCAAAACAAAAGTTTACGAGCTGAACTTAATCTGTCTACTTACATTATATTAAGTATTAACATTGAATTCACAGGTGATTACAACTAAAATTACACAAAATTTCCGCCAGTGACATATCTAGGAGGATACGCCTCCGGGCGGTAACCCATGCTAGATACGTCACTACCCATACCAGGACAACACAACAAACCCATCTGACATTTTTATCCGACTTACTGATTTAACCGGTTCATACAAATGCTTCCCCTTCTTTGTAATCTCGTACATAACCTATGAATGATGGAAAAGTAATTAAAATTCATAAATTGAATGTACAATGTAAATAATTTCAATTATCAGTCAATTAATTCGTGAACGAAATAACCTACTGGGGGTAAATAATAGTAAATATAAAAAAATATCATTTAAATTTTTTGATAAACCCAATCAAGATTCTTGTCGGTTCTTCTCGATGTCTCGGATGTTTGTCCGAACCGGTTGTAGAGTTTTGACGTTCACACGTGCCTTCTTAGGGCCTAAATTGAATAAAGTATATTTGATTTTGTTGAATTATTCAATTGATTAAAAGTGAAAAGCATGTCTTAACATATACTCTTCCTTGTCTACGCCCGCTTCACATATCAGAAGTATCTAAATCAAAAATACATTGTTCTATTAGGACCTAAAAAGGCACTTATGAAAGATAAAACACTACTAACACTAGTTCGGGCAAATATCCCAGTCATCGAGATGAGTCGGAAAGAAACTCGATCGGTTTTATCAAAAAAATTGTATCCTAGTAGAACAGGTATTAAAAACCTTTGATGATTACTTTTCTCCAATTAAAAATGAAATAATTATTACATTCAATTTCAATAAAAACATTCAAGATGATGAAGAAAATTTTGACAAATTTTATACAGAATTAAGAAAATTAATAAAAAAATATAATTAGAAAGAACTGGAAGACAGAATACTACGAGATCGGATTCAGAACACTTCAGAAGGCGGTGGACGTTTGCAGGGCATACAAAAATGTTAAGAGAACAATGTAAAACAATACAACAGCATTCAATGGGTAGATGTGATCCAAACATCATTTAAAAGACACCTTTAAAAGTCAAGTATCTTCACAAAGGTGCATATAATTGCAAAAAAATGTGGCACATGGCACAAGCCACGTAATTGCCTAGCATTTGGTAAGATTTGTTCAAATTGTCGCAAAGCAAATGATTTTAGAAAAGGATGTAAATTTAGTAAGCAAGTTAATCTTGTCAATAAAGAATATTTGGTTGACAGTGGCAACCACATTCATAATTTATAACTATGTAAAGTGTGTCATAGCATTAGGAACACGGTAAATATTAAAGATGAGTGGATTGTATCGATAAAAGTTGAAAACAAATTAATGGATTTTAAATGTGATACTGGAGCACAAGTAAATGTACTTACATTAAATGATTTTAAAAAATTACAATCATGAAAACCTTACTTTATCTGAGACAAAAGTTATTTTAGAAGCCTTAGAACACTTATTTTACCATTAGGAATATTTTTACTAAAATTTTTAATACATTATGTAAAAAACACTACTGAATTTATAATTGTAAAGCGCTTATGATCACTAAGAAACTTAAAGCTTTTAAAAACTATAAACATTATTGATAATAAATATAAAGATATAATTATTAAGAAATATTGTGAACTTTTTCAGGAAATCCGACAGTTTGAAACACGTCTGGAGCTTCACACTCAGCCCAGAGCCAAGCCCGTAGTAAAACCTCCTCGCAGAGTTCATCATGCGTTGACAGAGAAATTATCTATAAAATCTTAGAAGAACAGCAAATTATTGAGAGAGTTGAACATTTGATTATTGTTTTGAAGCAATGATGGCTCAGTGGTAACGTGTAAGACTTCGCGTCGACTGACGTGAGTTCGAATCCATGCAATAAGCTTGAGCTTTCTGTGAAGGAAAACATTGTGAGGAGACCATAGCATGGTGGTAGGTAGGCAGGTGAACAATTTTTCAAAAATTATAAGAAGTTTAGTATTATGGGCACAGATTTTCAAAAAATGGTGTGAAAATAGATCCGGATAGAATAAAATCCATTATAAAATTAAAAAGTCCAACCAATATAAAGGAATTACAGTTTATACTAGGAATGATAAATTATTTACGTAGGTTCATACCAGGCTTAGCCGAAATAGCAGGACCTTTACAAATATTATTTTAAAAGAACATAATGAATGGTTGTGGACACAAATATATGAAAATAATTTTGTTAGTATTAAACATTTTATAAGTCAAGCACCTGTATTAGAAAATTTTAACAGTAGGTTACCAATAACCATTCAGTGTGATGCATCCAAAGATGGTTTAGGGTGTTGTTTGATGCAAGATGGCAAACCAGTTAGTTATGAATCAAGAAGCTTAACTATAGCTGGAGAAATGTTTTCACAAATTGAAAAAACTCATAAACCTTTACAAACATTGTTAAAAAAGGGTATCCATGAAATACCATCAATTCGCCTACAGAGATTAAAATTAAAATTACTAAAATAAAATATTGAATATATATAAGATAGACTGAAGTAAAATATTTAAAAGGAAAATTAATGCATATTGCTGACTTGTCTCGCTATTATCTTAATTAAATTGATAATGGTGATAAGTATATAAGTATGAAGTTATTCACTGTGTAGGTTTATCTTCCTATTTTCAGTGTTCTGATAAAATATGAATGTTCAGATGACGAATTACTTCAATTATTAGAAACTTGTCATAAATGGGTGGCCAGAAATAAAAACAATATATCTAATTCTATTAAATATTATTTCCAATTTAGGCATAATATCACAACAGACAATAATTTAATTTTCATGAATAATAGACTCTTAATTCCTTCTTAATTCTGCGATTATCAATAATTAAAAAATTACATGAAGGTCATTTAGGTATTACTAAAATGAAGCAAACTGCTTGAAATTTATATTATTTGACACAAAAAAAAATACATATAGAAGAATTCGTCAGAAAGTGTTTTATATGTCAAACATACCAAAACAATAATATTAAAGAACCACTTTTCTCACATAACATTCCGGACTTACCATTTTAAAAGATAGGAGCAGATATTATGGAATTTAAAAAGATAAGATACTTAGTTGTATATGATTATACAACAAAGCGGTTAGATATAAAATTAATTCCTAGTAAGTCAGCTAACAGTATAATAAACACAATAATATAAATATTTTCACAATTTGGTGTACCATCAGAAGTATTAACAGATCAAATACCTTTTGATTCCAAAGAATGTAAAGATTTTGCTAATAAATGGGACTTTCAATTTAATTATTCAAGTCCTAGATATCCACAATCTAATGGAATGGCCGAAAAGGGTGTATAGATTGCAAAGAAAATGTTAACTAAATGTATGGAAGATAAAACAGATATAAGTAGCATTATTTCAATATAGGTCATTTTCAGTTTCAGTCACAAACTTTTCACCTGCCCAGTTATTTATGAAACTTAAAAACAAAAATACCTGTAACGTATCAGTATTTGAAACCAAAAATGAATGTACATGTGAATACACAATTTAATAAAATTAAAAGTAGAAATGAAATAAAATATAACAAAAATGTTAAATTTAAGGAAAACTTTGTTAGTTCAAGATGTATGGTATAAGAAAGACCCTAATTGTAATAAGTGGATAAAAGGGAAAATTGTTTATAATAATAAGTTTAGCTCATATAATATTTTAGACAGTAAGGATGAATGTGTGTATACTAGAACATCATATAAAGTAAATTACGCAAAATTCCACCAATATTACATAATATAGTATTAAAAAACATAAGTTAAAGAATAATAATAAATTTCACAATACGATAGATTAAGATCCCGTTAAAAACTCAAATTATTATTGAACGCGTGCGTAGTGTGTGATGTCTCTGCCAGGGGAATTCCCGTCGCAACTACAAATCTTAAACGGTGGAAGGAAAGGGGACACCAATGTCAAACTTTTGCCCGTGTTCGGAATAATTGTAAACCGGGGCTGTTTAAATGTACCTTATACATTTTAACATAATTGTACATATTTGTATAAATTGTACATTACCTCATAGTATAACGCTGAAACCTTCAATGAATTAAAAAGTACATTTATAGTACTATTTATAATATTAAGAGCTGTTAACTAGGCGCAAATCTAAATTGGAAGTTTGGAAGGGGTCATAAAGTAGAGCTTCTCGAAGAAATGACATTAAATACATGATAAACATAAAAAATAAATAGATTTTCCTAAGACAACTGAAAATTAGAGTTGTCATAATCCCTTGGATCCACGCCTGTACGAAACACATGTAATAAAATAATATATAACCGTTTGCCATGGCTTCTCGTCTCGTCCCTTGTTGTAATCGTCGGTCAGTACATCAGCAGACGAATGCGGGAGATTCTGAAATGTTTGAAATATTATAAATCAAGTTATTAAGCGAGTGGTAAGTATAGACTTGCGATCCCCAACTTACATTCTAAAAATGCAATATTTTACTAAATACTTATACATAAAGATTTAATACAAACACAAAACTATAAAGACACCCAGTAACTTCGTCTTTGTGGACTTTGACGTCACGATTCGATTTGACCAATAAATAGAGTTGCGTTTTGCGATTTTAAATTTCCCTCGTATTTTTAACACTTTTTATCGATGTAAATCTATTAAATTAAAAAACACGTTATAGGTGTAATTCTACACTAATAAAGATTCCAAATAAAAATGCTTTGAATTTCATGCATATTCCCTATTCGTAAATGAAGCGAGTGTCGTCACATTGGCCATTCGTCTACTGGGCTTGGTCACGTTGTAAAGTCAACTTGGTTGATAATTATCACTGGGTTTATGCGTTTCTCGACCATTCATCCGATGAAGATGAAACTTTGGTGAATTCTGGACGTTCTGTACGTTAGTGCAGGCAGTTTAAAATAGGTGGCGCGCGAGTCGTTTCATTATGAAAATAACGTGAACGAAGTCATGGACACAAAAACTGATCACTATAAAAATAATATGTTATTATTTCGAGGGTTTTTTTTGTTTGTTTTTAAACACGCTAATCTCTGAAACCACCAGTTTCGACTGGTAGGATTCGAAAAATTCTTTTGTATATGATAGCCAGATTCACGAGGAATAGTATAAGCTATCTAGCATTAGGCTACACCTCTCAGCTAGCCTTAAATATTGATTTGTGTTAAGTAAGTCGGCATAAATAGCGCAACCGAACTGCTTTATTCGCGTACACTGGCGTAATGGTTTTAATGGTTTTTACTAAACGCATTTAAAAATATATCATTATACGGTACTTAGTTAAAAAAATTTATTTAATGTTTGTCTGTCTGATCCAGCTAATCTCGGAAACGGTTGAACCGATTATGACGGGACTTACACTGGCAGATAGTTGATGTTATAAGGCATAACTTAGCTTACTTTTATTTTAGAAAAATACTATAGTTTCACACAAAAAATAAAAAAACCTTTTTTTAATAGTCTACGCGAGTGGAGCCGTGGGCACAGCTATTTGTTAATAAAATCACAATAAATTGAAAACTTAAGACACCCCGGACATATGTAGGTGATCGTTCCAATGAGCTCAAACACGATATCTCTGCTGTAAGTTGGTGAAGAGTAGATATTCTGCGGATTCCTAATGATACTGCAGCATCAGCTCAATAGTGCCTTGTTCTTCTAATATAATTGCAGTAAAAGAATACCAAATTTTGACTCGATCAGACATGTGAATGCTCACACCCATTATCAACTAGAAAAGAGCTGATAATCTTCAAATGGCAGAACAGATTTTCTTGAATCATGGTCAAGAAAACTCTTGAGCATGTCACTTTTTAAACAAAAAACTATATTTAAATCGGTTCGGCCGTTTGGGTGCTACGATGCCATAGCTAGACACACATACACAGTGGTCAAACTTATAACACCCCTTTTTGTTAGCATTGGGGGTTAAAAATGTATCTATATATAAAGTTGTGATCATACAATTAAGAATGATTTAAAGTTTCAGATTTTTTAAACTAAATCACATCATATGTTGTTATTTGTTTCTTCTTAGAAATAACCACATGAATAGAGCAAACAGGATTAGGAATATAGAATAAAATCACTAACTATTTTTTTACAACTTTTATTTATTCTCTATAGTAACAAATTCAAATAGTAGTGAAGCTGAATAAATAATTAGGAACGATTTATTAAACTGCTTGAGAGTTGTTTTAGTTCGTTTAGTTGAAACTTAGAATTAAATAAATAACATTAATGTGAAGTGCGTAAAGAAAAAAATAAATTAAATACATTTTAACCTGAAATTAATAGTTAGTAGGCACACTAACTAAAACACACTGCCACTAAATTGCCACACTGTAGATTTGAAACCTTTTTCTTGACATCGCACCAAAGATGCTCTATTGCGTTTAGAGCTGCACCTAGGACAGATGGATAGACAGACAGACAAAAATTATAGGTAGCGTGTATATTTTCATATGCATTTATTAAAAAAACTTTTTTAACATTACAAACAGACACTTCAATTTTAATATATGTATAGATTAATTATGATAATATTAATGAAATTGCAAAAGTGCAGTAATAAAAGTATTATCTAGTTATTTGTGAATCAATTAACTGAACACATAATAATAATAAAAATTCTAATATTTCAATGTATGTATGTACATAAAATTTGGGATAACATAGACCTAATATTAAGGAAAACATAATAATATTATAAGTGGCAGGAAAATTCAATAACAATATATATTTGAATATAATATATTCAAACCAAAACATACTTATAAGTTACAAAGGGCACTTATTAGTTACAATGGAGAGGCTATTATGGAGTAGTGCATTTTAGTTTATAACTTAAATATTATTTTAATATACTTCCTTCTATTTGTGCATGCTGTGATGACACATTGGAAGGGTTTGATCATTATACATTTACAAATTAAACATAATATATATTCTAAGAAAGTTTGGTAGAACCAAGTTGTGTGATCCTTAAATAATAAAGTACACAATATATATTTATTTAGTTTTAAGTAAATGTATTTTATCAAAATTTTGTATCAATAAAAATTCTTCAAACTGATATACTTAGCGTTAAACTTAACCCTGACGAATATAATAAATACAATACAAACAACGGCATTTATAAGTAAAATTAAAAATTATTAAAATTACTTACTAATTCATTACACCTGTTGCGATTAAAATTGTCTCTTTCATTTTTATTCCCACTCATTTTTGCACTCTAAACTTTGTAAAAACATGTAAGCAGACTGATTTTATACACAGAAACGTTCTATCACCTTTGCTCCATAAATCCAATTACTCAATACTTGAATTACATGCTGAAATTGCTGAAGTTGAACTTTACTCAAGAGTACAAAAAAATTTTTGCTACTTTAAAATAATTTGCATAGCAATGAAACGGAATTATTTATCACTGCTATTTCGTATGTGATAAGTGAAAATCTGCTATATTTTAAAAGGAGGGTATATAATATGGTGATGCATTTGTATGTCTATCAGTCAAGAAATCAGGAGATGACATTTTTATTATTATGTTAAAAAATCCTACTATATTCCATTATAACAAGTAATTTTTAAATCTAAACATTATACCTGAACTCCTTTCATGCGACGAAAGAAATGTTTCCTCGCAATATAAATGCATTCACTTCAAAATTCAAATGTAATTTCGCACATAAATCATGCGACATGCACGTCGGTTGCTGATGCACATACTTGTTCTTATATTAATTATGATTTTATATAAACTAGACATGGCTAACACTGTGCAACGCCGCGCAATTGCGCCAATTCAGTTTACTGCACTGGATAAGTCGACAAGTAAGCATAAATAATAAGCTGGATAATTATTGCAAATGTGTTGGCGCATAGCGCACTTCAGAGAAGCACGCCGGCTGCGGCACAGCACCGCACTGGTCAGAGGTTTGAGTGGCGCGCGTCTAACGACTCACTTTACACGTACCATTTTGCTTCGCCATATTTGAGTCATTTCAATACGCGCGCCGGTGCAGTAAGCTGCGCTTAAACGATTGACTTGACGCAGGAAATTTTGCCGAGTTAACCATGTCCAATATAAACATATGAAATTCATGACACAGTAATAATATTACAGAGAGCCACAGATGATAATCGGCTTTCATATTTTAAAGCTTAGTGATAGACATACCTAAGTAACATGACCTTATGATGCTATGATATTTGAATAAAAAAATATTATTCTGAATATAGTGAGTGCTTGTAATATGTCCGCATATAAGATATATATTTTTAATAATTAGAAAAGTGAATAATGTATAATATGTGTACTGTTGACGCTGTCTTTATCAAATAAGTAGCAAAATAAATATTCAGAACAACTTAATCGGTAATATATTAATTAAACTCTTCTCAGTTGATTACTTTTTCACAAAATAGAACAATATTAGGTTTTTCATTAAAGTATCACGATATTTTATGCTCGAAAACTAATATACTTACCGAAATTTGTCTAAATATCAAATGTCATAATAACGATCTTTATAACAAAAACTATATAGTAACTCCAACTTGATATTAAGATTTCCTTATTTTTCAAATGCTGAAATACTATACGACGTTATCTGTTTCTAAAAAAGTGCTCTTTTTGTTCAGAACGGTTGCAGAACATTTTTGCTATATATATTTAAATGATGAGTATATACAGCTGCAATCACCTTGACGTCAATCCCATTCAGTCACAAATTCATAAATGAATACAAAATAACGCTATATGGACAAGCTGGACGAGTAGAGGCAAATACCTAAGAATGCGCATTCAGCGAATACCGGCAAACGTGTTGAGATTGCATAACACTAGGACTTTTACAGTAAAATCTGTGACGCTTATCAAGCTACATTTTACTGACTTTAGGTATTTAATATAAATATATATTTTTAATATAACGATATTATAGCCTTTTTTATTGGTGATGATCCTTAATGTGATAATTAAAAACCTGCTACATTTTAAGATCGTTGTGCATAGCGTGGTTGTATTAATTTCCGGCTGTTATAAGTACCAAATGTTATCGCGTGAACAACCTTTTTAAAACTCAACCCTACAAAACACAAAATGAGTTAGATACACGAGGAACTTCCAACAAAGCGACTGTTTTTAACTCCTTGGCCTAATATATAACACACGTAAGAATTCGACGAATTATAATTTGAAGACATTTTGGAGTCATAATTTCATTTGATAAATTATTTTTCATTTCATGTGAAAAATAGCAGTGGTGCATGAAATGTTCTATTATGAATATCCAAGGCGTAAATGCCGTTATTAAAGATGACCATCTCTCTCAGTGTCATTCAGGTAGTCTCTATAAAATCTAACTTTTACTAGAAAGTACAACAAAATATTATTATAATAAATAAATAATAAATTTAATAAAAAAATGTTTTATCATTAAGTACAATTAATTTTACACTTTCGCTAAATATCTAATACTTTCTAGTAGTCCACTAATCTACTTAAGAGATCAGAGTAGCCTTTTAATCGTAAAAACCAATATAAGCAGTCTGCAATATTTCTGGGAATCTTCAGTACTTAAATTTGTGCAGGCACAAGTTTTAGCTTTACTTAGTGACCGATTATTTCACGCTGAAGCTTCTCACTGCAAGTAATAAATGCAATATTAGGTATAGATACGTTTCAGTAAAGCCATAGGTATCTACTTCATTGAGCTTCTTAAAATAGTAATAAAAATATATAATTAATTTAAATAAAATTTAACCCATGTTGCTGTAATAAAACATCGATGGCACTTAAAACATTTTGTTTGTACACTTCATACTAAAAAAACAGAGACGAATTGTTAGAAGGACCGGCTTCCTCTACTAACACGTCATATTAAATAATATAATATTATGTAATACATGTCTGGGAATCGTGTCGATGTGATTATGGAATCCGTACTAATAATTTAGTACCTCATTCGCTCTATGATTGGTTGGGCGCGATACCAACAGGTGTGCTCTGTGATTGCAAGCACTTTATAAATAGGCAACGACCAGCTTAAAGGCAATCATACATGCTCTCCACTCAGGTACATAAGTTCTGTAAGAGACCTGTTTTTTCTTTTTTGGTTAGTTAGTGTAGACAAAAAATTACACATTTTTCTAAATACATATACGCATGTTTCTTCCAGAGAAAAGTAATACATATATATATATATATATTAGGTCCCTACATATGAAGTTTTGTCGTACTGACCACTTTGATCTGAAATATCTCCTCTTTAGTTAAGAATTCCAAATTCAAATTTATAAATTCATTTAGCTGGTACATTTGGGTTTTGAAAACAGTCATTCATTTGTTGTTTACCTCATTATTTTTTTTCTTTGGCATTGCTTATTACCGCACAGTGGAAAACATGAAATATCGGTATATTTAAGAGTACGAGTTCTATCGTGGCACCAGTGCTGCAAAAACAGCTCGAAGGATTAATGACGTGTACGGCGCTGGTGTCGCAAAAGAAAGCACGGTACGTTTTTGGTTTCAAAGTTTTCGTTCTGGAAATTTCGGCCTGTAAAACCAACCCCTTGAACGGCCGGAGACCAAAGTGGAAAATGAAGAATTAAAGGCTGTTGTGGAAGCGGATCCCTCACAAAGCACTTCAGAGATAGCTGCAGGCTTCGGAGTAAGTGATAAAGCTGTATTAATCCACTTGAAGCATATCGGGAAAGTAATCGTCGTAGTAAAAAAGTATCGTCGACTGCTGTGTTACTTTGCTCAACCGACACAATAATGAAGGGATTTTAAATCGAATCATTACTTGTTATGAAACGTGGATATTGTACGATAATCGGAAGCGCTCGTCGCAATGGCTGAACCTGGAGACTCGGGCAAATCCTGTCCGAAACGAAAATTGACTCAGAAAAAGTTACTTGTGAGTGTTTGGTGGACTAGCGCCGGTGTCGTTCACTACGGCTTTCTAAAATCTGGCCAAACGATTACGCTCTAGGCCACTGCTGCCTTCACGACAACGCAAGACCACACACTGCACAACAAACAACCACTAAGTTAGTTGAGCTACAATTGGAATGTCTGCGACATCCATCTTACTCCCCGGACCTTGCTCCAACAGATTACCATTTTTTCCGGAATTTGGACAACTTCTTACAAGGAAAAAAATTCAACTCCGATGCGGCAGTCCAAACCTTCAAAGAGTTTATTGATTCTCGCCCCCATGGTTTTTTCAGTAAAGGGATCAATGAACAACCTATGAGATGGCAAAAGTGCATAGATAACAATGGTGCATACTTTAATTAATTAAAAATATTTTACAAAAAAAAAAACTTTATATTCCTCCCGTATAAAACGCCAATTTCATATGTTAGGGAATTAGCCAGTTCGCGATATATTTGCAACTGCGGCAACAGTCACTTTGGCACCCTTGGAGCTTGTTGCCTTGCTTTCGCAGCTAAGTGCCTTAAGCGCTCGCCCCCAAGCCCGGTGAAGCTGTAAAAGTCGTCTGAGGCTTCAGGGCCCTTTCGGCTAACAGTTTAGTCAAATCGAGAAAAAAAATTTGTAAGCAATTCCGTGTAATTACATGTTTTTTTATTTTAATTCACAGCTTGTAACCGCGTGGTTATTTAGTGGAAGGGAGATTATGGGATAAGGTCAAACAACTCTTTAGAACATTCACCATGGTACTGACGATAAAACACACACAGCGAGGCAATGTCTCTTCTCAGGTGAAGTGGTTCTCAACACTTAGTGACGTATGTACCGTACGGATTTAAAATGGTCTTTCAGCTAACGTGATATAATATTGGGTCCTTTCAACGAGTCGTGAAAAGGCTTTTTAATAAGCTTGCATAACATCGACAGTGCCGATGAAATCTGTGTCACAGACAATCGCCAGTCTGTCGTCTATACCATACTAGTATAAAAACAGTATTTAGTGAAATGTTTAACGTAATGAAACAATGACAGATATTGCGAGACTGATATATTTGATTTCGTTGGGTACATAGAAAACTAAATATTTATAACTGCCTTATGTATGACTATACATTACATTTAGAAAAGTCAATTTTACCAGGCCGGTATAGTGCTTGACGTCGCCACTACAAACGAAATCTCATTTCTCGATCGCCGTGATCATTTTTGCACCGTATTGTACTGTAAATTATTTTACCGATTAAAAATAAAAAAGCTATTTAATACCTTACCTGAACGTATCTTGCAATATATTTTTCGGTATAGGTTTTGCGTAGTGGCCACGATCACACCTGATGTTAAGTGACGATGTGGCACAATATGATAACACGCTAAACCTAGTGGATGACTGGCTCTCAAGTGCAGCTGCAGGAACACACCTATTTGTGCTTGACGACAGATTTTCAACTTGAGGATGGTAGCTAGCCAGGGCATTAGAAAAAGCCCTACCACCATGCTATGTTTTCCTCACGATGTTTTCCTTCACAGAAAGGTCAGGCTCATTGCAGGGATTCGAACTCGCATTTACATCACATAACATCATTTATTATTTAAATAAAAAACAACAGTGACATAATTAATTCAATATTTTATTAATATTATTATGCTCACAATACTAAATACAATGTAGGTATCTATAATTACAGAATAAATTAACATATTCTGGTAATCTAATATGGATTAGGTATTATAAAAAGCCCGTAATAAAGGATGATTCATGTTACACCGGACCGGGGCACGGTAGCACGGATCCGGCCCGGTGTAGCATGAATTATCTATTTCATACAAAAGTATACTATAAATGTTTGACCATTTTCCGTCCGAGGGCCGACCCGGTGTAACATGAATCGTCCTTTAATCAGCCGCTTGAAAGAACCGTTTAATGTTTAAACTTAACAGGTATCTGTAGATAGTTGTTGTTAGTATGTAGGTATGTATGAAAAATAGATTCGTTTAAAAAAGTCATGAGTTTTAGCAGATTATTAATTAAAATATAGAATTTTAAGCATATTTTATTTGGTCTATCCAATAACGATACTTTTTATTTCAAATATAACATGTAAAATTAAAACGTTTCAATCATAGTTACCTACACATTCAGATTTGAGAAATATAAAATGTAATAGATGCGGAGAAATGTTATATATCTTTATACACATATATACATAAACAGTAAGTACCAATTAAAAATAAAGATGAATTGAGGGGACTTGCTATAATTTCTTTTAATCGGAAAATTATGTGCGATTCGATTGTATGTACAAAAAAAACATAGGTATGTAAAATTTTATTTTTCATTATTTAGTTTATTGTATTAGAATCATTTATGTAATATATTAAAAATATAGTTAGTTTCCAAATAATTAGGTATAATGTATCATTTACCGAAGTAAAATTTTTTTTGGATTCTGAATTGTATTCTTTTCTTGAGACAATAAGCATATTTGCTATGTATCTATGAAATTATTATATTATTCTAATATTTTTTCTTCACAATAAGTATGTAGTTGGAAGTTTTGAAAAATATTGTGGAATAAGCCTAAGTCTGGCAACCCTATTACTGACTTTGTGCTTTTCACAGTGATTAATAATTTATATAATTGTTATCAAAGCTTTCGTGTACATATGTAGATGTATGAAACTTGCAATATGTATGAAAAACATTATGAAAATGTTTATGAATAACAAAAACCGAGTATTATATAATTTCACACCTGTATTTTATACAAGTTATTATTCAAAATTTACCCCATACTTTACCTATATCGATTATGACAGTATGCATTAATGAATAAAGTTGAAACTCCTTATGCTTAACCAAAAACAAGGAAAAAGAAAAGGCTGACTTTTGAATATAAGTATATATGTGTATTGTGATTAAAGAATAGAAATATCTTTCGATTAATCTGAAGACCAAGCTATACTTAAGTAATTAAAATTAACCTTATAACATTTTTTTACCTACTATAATATTTATAACGAATATAATTTACAATGATATTTACATATAAATATTTACATAACATAACCTAACAGATCTCCATTACATATAAAGAGGTCTTAAAGATAAAAATTATATTAAACTAATGGTAATCATCACAAAAACAAAGGTTGTTCTAAGCTTATTTTATTTATTTACATTGTATTTATGCCCTCATTGACTAAATACTACACTCTCGTATTAGCAGCAAGAAACAATACCACTGCTCCGTTTACAGCAAATAGAATGTTAACGTTGCTCGTGTGAACATGTATCATCAGATGATTGGAAGAAGGTCATCAATAATACGCAGTAAATTATATCAGAAGATTGAGAACGCGACGTACACTTTGATTCAATATACAACCAGGAATTAATAATTAGGTAATCTTTAGGATTGTTCCAGCGATTCCATATGATGTCAATACAGACTTAGGATGTACATCATTAAGTCAATAAATTCACTGTGAATATTAATTTATTGGACCAAATTTACCAATATTTACTCAGTTTAAAATATTGATAGCATATACATAAAAGCCAGACAATCATGGCAGGATGTAACACTGGTTTAGCTATGGGAGGGGTGTTTGGAAATACTCCCGAAAGTAAAAAAAATAAAACTTACATAAATGATCACAATTTTTCCTAATAGGAGTGAAAATTTGCTAAATGTAGCGAAATAAAAAAAAAGAGTTCACTGGGAGTTCACCACACGTATTTCAAACTTTACTGGAGAACTAGAACAGGAAAAACTAAAAAGATTTACTGCTCCAAGTGTCACCCGTACTAGCTAACAAGAGTTGACTGGTTATTAACAACAGACTTCAGAAAAGGAGGTTCTCAATTCAGATGTTTTTTTTATGGATGTTCAACAGTAACTTCTTGGTTTATGAACAGATTTAAATGATTCTTTTTTCGTTGGAAAGGGGAGACCTCAAGGGTGCTCCCATTTTAATTTCATCGACACTGTATCTTCGACTTCGAAGATACACCAGATAACTCCTCAAAATAATTAAAGTTGGTTTTCTTTTTTTGTTAAAAATTGTCCTGTAGCATCAGTTATTGTATCTAGTGTTCTGACAAAACTTCTAAAGAGCTCTGGTGTTGGTGTTAATACCATGGTACATCTGTTCCTTATATCACTGGACAGCACGAAATATATCCTAATTTACTGCTAACATGAGACATAGGCGTAGCCTGAATTTTAGCCAGGGGGAAGGGCAAGGAAAAACTCTTGTTAAATAAATAAAAATACTAGCTTGATATAATTATTTAAGCTTCCTTTCAGCTACCCCTCCCTGCCTGTACCTGGTTACACTCATGTCTTCAGAGTTTGTTCAGCAAGCTGATTGCACGTGCCCGCTAGAGAGTGTTCACATGAAGAGTGAATCAGAAATGTGGGCGTTAAGAGAGACAGCACTAGGGCGAAGGTGGCAGACTGTCGTCACTCTCCAAGTAGGTAACATAGTTGTCCTCTCCGCCGTGCGGTGGCCGGGGCGGGGGGAGGGAGGGCACGTCATACCCGTGCATCTGTAAAAAAATATATGTAGGTATATAATCATCTATTAGAACTATACAATTGTTTACTTATGAATGCATTTTTTTTATTCTTCTCAAGTGACGATGTGGCCCAAGATGCTTCATGTAAATAGGCATGCTATGCACTTTCAGGACAACTACGTTCAGCTCGTGTACCGGTGGTGATGGTAGGAATCATTGCTGGGTAGTAGATGGATAGTAGCGATTTCGGTCATCATACACAACGTGTAACAGCCGTTATAGTGGCATGCTTAGTGGTGTCGCGTTAGGAGATCAGCCGATATATATACAGTAATTAAGCGGAGTAGTAGGCACTTATTTCCGACCGGGTCGCGACAACCATGCACGTGGTGATAAACCAGTCAAAGTGACTATCTTTTGTTTTGTCGCCTTTCGGAATCAGCCAGTGTACATCCAGCTACTGGCTTGCAGCGACGGCCTTATAAGTACCCGATACAACTTCACATTTCGCTATTAGTTAAACGTGATTTTGTCTGCCACCTCTTCCCAGTTTTAAACATTCCCACTCGTAAATACTTCAAGCTTTTCCTATTAATGTCACCACGGTAGCTGTGCGTGCTTTCTCATGTTTTCTTCATTGTAAGTGTTTTCTAAGTCTAAGTACACCGAGAATTTTCTTTGGAGATATCTCTTTACTTGGGGCAGCCCGACTGGTGGAATACCTCCACCCTACAGAAGATCGCAGCCAAATAACCATCTTATGTTCATGCGGAGAGTACAGTTTCTAGAGCTATTTGGGGTAGGGAGGTTCCTGATTTGCAACGCACTAGTGGTACCGCTTAAAAGATAGAAAAAAGTAGAGGCAATGACCTGGTTGACAAGTTGCTGGAAAGC
Source organism: Saturnia pavonia (assembly GCA_947532125.1). Taxonomy (NCBI): domain Eukaryota; kingdom Metazoa; phylum Arthropoda; class Insecta; order Lepidoptera; family Saturniidae; genus Saturnia; species Saturnia pavonia. The sequence continues at coordinate 10,989,418 of OX383919.1, read as the reverse complement.
GGCGCTATGGTGTGGCGCTCGATCCAGGTCTGCGTGAAGCGCGAAGTCAGAGAGCGCTTTCCAAGGTGGCTGATATGCTGTCACCTCAAGTGCGAGGGAGCCACCAGCCTCGTGCCGCACTGGCGATCCCGCCACCAGCGGTACTCCCATCGACATGTAACCCAACCGACGACCTTCCTGAAAATCACATGGAATTTTCTTTGTATTATTTCAGGGCAAGTGGCTATGATTGCACAAGTTAGCACCTAAAAGTTTTTACATTTGGCTTATTCCGTATCATCTATACATATTATAAAGCTTAACGTCTCTCTGTCCGTTTATGTTCTTTTCACGCGAAAACTACTCATCCGATTTACATAGTTTTTGCTTTAATTCATAGCTATGTTATCTGGTCAGGATATAGGACATATTTTGTAATTGTAAAGATAAAGTAATTAATATATGAAATAAGCAGTGATGATAACGGTGAATCAATTCGGAATAAAGACGCTTTTGGGTCTTACGCCGAGGAAGCCATAAGAGATATATCAAAATAATGTTCTACATAATTGTAGATCTAAAAAAGACCTACACCAAAATCAACGATAACATATGTCTATCTTCTATGGATCAGCGAAAATAAGGATTCTTGTCTTTAAAAAGACCGGCAGGCGATCGCCGTGGTAGGGAGCGGGGGCAGTACGATTAGCGCGTCTACTTGACCCACGACATTCTGTAGTCCAAGCAAGCGGAGCCGTGGGTACAGCTAGTAGTTTAAATAATTTCGGATAAATTATTTACGATGGTATTCCGCTAAGTAACGCCTCCGACAATCAAATTATTCTGTACATACAGGACTTTTTAATTATAAAATAAAGATGTATAATTTTCTGGCAAAGCGAATATAAAAAAGTATGTCGCATTGTTTTTGCTTCATTTTGCAACATATTAATTGCGTAGGAATATATAATCAGTCTAACCTTTTCCTGTTGCATTTGCATTTTGAGTTGAATTGTTTTCTTCTTGTCCTTACACCGTTTGTTTTGGAACCAGACCCTGATGACCCTGGGGCTGAGGCCGGTCATTTCGACGAGCTGTTCTTTCATTAGCGCATCCGGTCTTGGATTCGCCGCGTAACATGTTCTAAACAAAATATAACATTTTATTTTTGAATTGGATAACTTCCATGGATTGTCTCTTAATATAAATGCCCCACTACTGGGCAATAGTATATTCCCGAGGGCTTGGCAATGGGTTAATTACAAAGCCACTTCAAGTTTGATTGGTAATTTCAAAATATATAAAATGTATTGGCTGTGTTTTTGGTATTGGGCAAAAATAAACGAAGTACCAAGCTTCCTTACGATGTCTTCATTCTTCATCGGCAAATAACATTACTAATTTAATTCAACTGAATTGTATTACGCACGGTAAAGTGACGGAAGTGAGTGATAAGCACAGTACAATTGAAAAACAGTGGTGTACACCGAAAGATCCGCAATCAATCGCGAGTTGGCGCTATCATACCAGTCTGCAAGCCTTTCGGTAGCTGGATACACCAGCTGATTCCGGAAAGGAAAAAACCAAAAGAGAATCACCGTAAAGTATTTATCACCAAGTCTATGAATAAAGACCATTGAGAAGAAAAGAGAAGGGAAGCTTTCGGTAAAATTAAATAATATAGAATGGGGCTGTTGGGGTAACTCCTCACAGAAGGATGGGCGTTCTAGCTGTTGTTAGCTTTATTTAGAATGCACAAGATCTCTGACTACGTTAGAGGTGCCGTAGGAACTTAAAAAAAAGACCATAGGTACCTATATATACGTTTATTTTAAAAAGTGAGTCAGCAAAATGAGTCAATACCCTATCTACCCCAGAATTAATCGTCGTAACGATGACGTCTTAGAAAAAAAAAGAAAATCTTCATTGTTAAATGAATAGCAAATTTAAATTAGCAAAGGACGCTTATTAGAAAATCTCAGAAATTACCTCAGTTCAGCTTTAATCACCGGGCAAATAGTGATAACTCCAACATTATCATTTTCTTTATAATTCATCTCAGTTATATCCTATCTAAACCATTTCTATGTTTCTATTTCAAGAAGTAGCGAACAGGCATACTATCTTGTTGATGTTATGTGGTCATTGCATCCTATATCTATTTATAACCAACCTCAAATAGCAACTACACTAAGTAGGTTACATTTTTTTTTAATCTTTACAGGTTTGTTTGGCCACAATCTCACCTGATGTTAAGTGACGATGTGGTACGCTAAATCTAGTGGGAGGTTGGCTCTGAAGTAACTATCAGAACTCATACTATAGGTGCTTGGCGACAGATTTTCAATCTGAGGGTGGTAGCTAGCCACCTGGGAATTAGAAAATACCTATGACTTCATTAAGATGTTTTTCTTCACCGAAAGCTCAGGCTCATTGCAGGGAATCGAACTAGCAACGATCGAGGCTCAAGATTTGCAACGCACTAGTGATATCTATGATATTACAAGCCTCCATAGGCTACAGTAAGTAACCGTTTACTATCAGGCGGGCCGTATGCTTTTTTGCCACTTATTTAGTATAAAAAAACAGTGATATATGTGTTGTTGATGCGTATTGCAATGATAAATACCTAAGTGTGTGTAGCTGCTTCTCATTGAGAACCGTTCGCACTCTGGTTGGCTTCCCGTCCGCTGCGGCCGTGGTGCGCGCTCTCCCGCTCTTGTGTGAACCGGATTCACTGCCCGAGTCTGAAAATCATTGTTATAACTTATTATCAAGCTAATACACCTTTCACAATAACTCGATATATCATTGAAAGTTTCAATGCTTCGCAAAATGTGCACTGGATCCTAATAATATTGTAACTAGCTGATCCCGCGGCTGCGCTCGCGTGGACGACAGAAGAACGGTAGTGCTTTTAAAATGGTAGTTTCTTAAAAAATAAATAACTTTTTATTAAATGATATCTTGTTTTTTTTTTCGATAAAGAACATGTGTCTAAGGAGTAAAACAAAGCAAATTGATCAAAATCAAGTAGTTTTTGCGTGATGCGCGCACAACGGCAAACCCTAATCATTTTATTTATACAGATATAAAAGTTTTTGTGTTTGGATGTATGTTACTCAATCAAGCAATAACGGCTGAACGAATTAGGATGAATTTAGTCACACAGATTTTAACTTGGATTAACATATAGGATACTTTTTATCCCGACAAATGACATATTTTTCATTTCTCTCTGCCCAATTTTGAACTCCAGGCAAGCGCAGTCGCGGACAAAACCTAGTTTTAAATAAATCTAAACCCAGTGGCGTAGATGTTTCATGTTCGGTGACATCATCAACCAATCATCAGCTATTTATTGTCATTCGTCATCACAGTTCGTCATCGATTACTTCGCGGGGTACAGTTAGATTATTGTACCTGTCAATCAAATCGCAAATTATATCATCGCGACTGTACCACACTATTTACGTATGCCTGACATTACTTCATAACATTTTAATCAGAATATATTCTATATACAGACATTAGTTTTTTTTTTTTCGAACTGACTATACTGTTAGCCTTAGAGGCCCTGGAGCCTTTACGGCTTTTACAGCTTCACCGGGCTTGGGGGCGAGCGCTTAGGGCACTCAGCCACGAAAGCTAAGCAACAACATCCGAGGGTGCCAAAGTGGCCGAACCTCGGCTCGGACTGTTGCAGCGATTGCAATTAAGGCGCGATCTGACTAAATCTATATCATTCGATCTAAAGTAACTATACATATATACATTTTTCTGCCCCCTGGGAGGAGGGAAGGAACATGTGTATGTGTATTTAATGGTCTGAAAATTTTTGTCTAATCTAACAGACATTAGTAGCTAGTACGGGTGTAACCCGGGCCTGCGACGTTCGGCAAAACTCGCTTTTGAGTGCGCCTAGAGTAGAAAAGTAAAATATGTTTTAGCTTTTCATTGAAACCACCTTTTTTGGACCATAGCACTAAGGGCCGCCACTTAGGAGCTCCTAAGGAAAGTTACCTATATTTTTTTCGTTCATTTGGACGGCAAAACTTTTAAGCTTATGGCGCCTAATTTTAAAATACTCCACTGATAATATGGCATACTAGCTGTGCCCGTGACTCTGCACACTATGCAGTGACTATTTACATATTTTTTTGTGGTTATATTGATAATTTATAGCTTATAAATTTCGGATTAATTAATTAAAATCAGATGAGAACACTTTTTTTTCTAATAACATTATTGTTCATTCTTATTATTATAGTCTATCAATTGAGGAATGATGAATACCTCCAGTGTACAAAACTACATCAAAATCCGTCAAGCTATTTTGAAATAGACATTTTTGATGTCATATTCATGATCAGTAGCTTTTATAATAGATATCTACTAAAATGTCACAATTTAACACAAAATTTGGAAAAATATACACGTGCAAAACGTGACAAAAAAACTACAGATTTATAAGTATTGATAAACTCAAGTGTCCCTGTCCTCACTGTCTGTTGGCACGAAGAAGCGTAAATATATTTAAAACCTGTTAAATATTCAATTATAGATAGATACATTAATTACTTTATGGCAACTCGTCCTTAATTATAATTTATTATTTTGAAGGAAGTAGTCACGACGCGATCTTGCTTACCGCGCGTCACTAATTGTCTTTTTTACATATCCATCGGTATGGAGCCCTTGAACCAAGCAGCCGTTCGCGCGATACAGTGAATCTACATTCACTAGCTATCATAGACACACATCATACACACATGTACCTGACATAGGTCATGTTAAGGATCTTTTTTCTTTTTTGCCTTGTTAGATTAGACAATAAAATTCAGATTACTAAATACACATACACATGTCCCTTCCCTCCTCCCAGGGGGAAGAAAAACATGTATTAGTTGTACATGTATGTTAGTTTAGATCGAATGATAGGGAATTAGACAGATCGCGACTTCACTGCATACGCGACAACAGTCGGAGCCGAGGTCCGGCCACTTTGGCGCCCTCGGAACTTATTGCCTTGCTTTCGCGGCTGAGTGCCTTAAGCGCTCACCTTTAAGTGTGATGAAGCTGTAAAAGCCGCAAAGGCTCCAGGGCCTAAGGTTAACGAATAGTCAGTTCAAAAAAAAAACATTGTTTTTCGCCGTGGTAAGTATTTGATGTTAGGGGGGGTTACTGTTGACCTTTAAAAATGCTGTGTACTAAAAATGTAGGTGGGTTGTAAATATGATTTATACAATGGGACAAAAAATACAGTATCTCTAAAATAAAAATGGCATCCAATTACTCTGTTCAATTTAAGCCTTACTAATGAGGCACTTATGAATGTTAAAACAGTACCTATGTACATTCGTTTACTAACTTTTTTTATAGTGTAATAATAAATATGGTCTATACATAAACAAATTATGTATGTTTATACATCGTTAAATTATTTTAACACGTTTATTTTAGCTTCAGTTGTAACTAACTAACAAACAATGTAATAAAACCTTACAAGTCAATTTTAACCTACTTCTAATTGTCGTATCGAAATTAAACTTTGTATATAGTTCAAACGACAACACTATAATTGGGTATCTTGAAGCTGATCTGACGATGGAGCCAGGAGGTGGATAGTGGAACACATCACTAGCTACTAGTAAACCCCTCGAGTTTGGGCTCATATGATTTGTTTTGACGAGTCCAATAAATTGGGCTTGGTAACGATGGTCTGGTGGATGGAACAAGAAGGTGGACAGTGGAACTCTTCAGTGGCTACCAGCAAACCCCTGGAGTTTAGGCTCAAATGAATCGTTTTGAGGAGTCCAATAGATTGGGTTTGGTGACGAGATGTTATTATAAGTTTAAAAAGTTTTCTAATTTTTAGTATGTAATTAAAGCGTGTTTTTAGTGGTTTTTGTTTTACTATTAAAACTTATTACACAATTATAAAATGACACTATAATGAATTCACATTTATCATATTGATCGCTAACTTCTTATTTTTAATTAATAGGTAAGTTATCTGGCCAGGTTATTATAGGACATAATTTGTTATATAAAGATTCGATTTTTAGATCTTAAAAAGAGCTACAAAAAAGTTAGCAATAACATATATCTATCTTCTAATTATCATCCGCAATAAGTATTTTTGTCGTTAAAAAGATCGTCGGACGACCGTCATGTTTGGAAGCGGGGGCGCCTACGATTTGCGCTCTGTTCGACCCACAACATTCTGTAGTCCCCGCAAGCAGAGCCACGGACATAGCTAGTTTCGTAATAAAGGCGACTTAGACATCGAAGAGAACCGCTGTAATAACTAACCACCCATAAATGTAAGAATCGACCCCTTTTGTTTGTTAATTGCGAACCTTTGATAAACAAATTCGGGGTGATTATGTAGCGTTACAGTTAATACCCCGGGTCCAAGTAATCCCAACTTCACACCTCCTAATCCTGGACACACGGACCTTTGTTTTATTTATTATTTATTACATATCAAAGAGAAATTTTTAGGTGAATTTCTAAGTGCTCGACAATTTTATAAATGGACATGCTATAAAATATTAGTGATTCTTTTTGCAGAAATCCAAAATTTTAAAGTGACATTTTATATGCAACATTTTCAACAAAACTTTTCTTACTCATATATACGCGATAGAAAATAATTACTTGGTCAGAGAGAGAAAAGACAGGACTATGCTGTAAACTGAAAGAGACAGATGAACGCGATACAATAAGACAATTGGTATTTAAAATCACCAATCTCCTTTTCAATTAAAATCTCCAGTTCTTTTGTAACATTAATCACATAATCGCACATTATCAGTCTCTCCTCTTTGTGTGAGCCAGAGCGAGAGAGCATATGTCGGTGTGTATGTATACGAGTATTGCACACTGTTTAAATAAAATATAAAATATCTTTATAAAATGAAGTTTCACTTCTATCGTGTGTGAATCACACACACACCTTTTTTATTTAAATTAATTTTCTAAAGATTTTTATTTATTTATCAAGTGTTCGGTCTAAAAGACCTAAGAACTAAAAGCTTTTTCTGAAAACCTTTGACATCCTCAGGTGACAACCTAAAGAACCTAATGAGTAAGGCATCTACTTTAAATTCTTATATCTAATTGACACACTCAGTCATCAGACACCTGAAAAGCTTTAATAAAATTTAAGTCATTTTCCTCTATTTGTGTTACTCGTACAAAATCCTATCCACATTATTCTATTTATAAGTTCATATCATTGTGGATAGTTGTCTGCCATGTTTTCTGTATTTACCATAGCTTTAAATTTATTATTATACTTTGATCTTTTATCTTATGTTCATGACATGATCAACCAATTATTAGTTATTAATTATCATTCATTATCAATCACTTCACGGGGAACAGTCGCTGATGATAAAGTGTATCAAATTGCAAACATCTTCGCGACTTTATCACACTAATGTATGCATGTCATTGCTTTATATTATTTTAACCATAATATCTTAAACAACATAGAAATAGGTAAACAAACGCATCAACGTAAAGATCCTTGCATTGTAATCTTAAGTTGTGTATAAATTTAGTTTGAAGCTTACGCACATTTTTGTAATTGTTAGTTATTACAAATCCAGCGAGGTATCACACGTATTTTAACTTGCGAACTAGACTATTATAAGTTGCGTTGATGTCCCGTACATACGGGACTGTTACCGTAATGCAGAAATGTCCCGTATTGCTAGTTATCTTGTTTTTATCCGTTTTTTATCAAAATCGAAAATGGGCATTCTATCTATATTCATGCATAATATAAAACTCAACTTCTCTCTATCTGTCTGTCTGTTTATGATCTTTCACGCGAAAACCACATATCCGATTTACATGTTTTTTATTTTAATTCATAGCTATGTTATCTGGCCAGGTTATAGGATTCATTTTGTAAGATAAAATAACACACAAAATAAGCAGTAAGGATAATGGTGAATCAATTCGGATAAAAGACGCATGTGGGGCGCGTAAATTGCTTACGCTGAGTAAACCATACGAGATATATCAAATTAATATTCAACGTAATTGTAGACCTTAAAAAGACTTACAAAAAAGTCATCGATAGCGTATGTCTACCTTTTAAGGATCACCCGCAATAAGCATTTTTGTCTTCCGTCTTTTGAGCGGGAGCGGCGCGATTCGACGGCATTCTGTAAAACAAAGCGAGTGGAGCCGCGGGCACAGCTAGTTCTAAATAAAGTAAAACTACGTCAAAATATTACTGACTTGATTGAAGTATATAGTTTTTTTATATTGTTAATATTATAATAATAAGTCATTACTATCTGATATTTAAAGTTTATATTAATTTTATGACAATATTTAATTATGGCAACCCTTACTATAAGCTTACACAAATGAGAGTAAGAACGCTTAGGTATAGTAAATTTATGCAAGAGAAGTACAGGCTAGTTAACAAAAACTACAACCCTCCCTAAACTTACTATTGACATTTCGTACAACGACATACGAAAACGCAACTAATTCGTCTAAAACCTATGACTAAACGAATTCTATCAAAAACATCACTTTTTTTTAATTACGATAAAAAGAAACAACACCAGACACTTGAGTCGGCAAAGTCAAAGGAGCCGGCGTCTTTGTCGGCGCCCATCAAAGCGTTATCAGTTAATCACGGGCGCAATCGCGAATCGATTGCCGTCTGATACTCGAATGTACGATGTATCTATACCAGATACCAACATTAATCTGCGATGTAAATAGATAATGCTAACAAATATTAGCGAGATTATGATAAGAGAGTGGTCACAAGTCGAACCGTGGCGCCTATGATATTTGATTACCTTGTTTTAGAAACATTAAAATCACTACTTACAAAAAAATCAGATGTAAAATATAGTACATTCTATAAATGTGGGAAGACAGCCCAAACGTGTAGTTTACGTGTTGTCGATTTCCCATCAATTATATTATGGTTTATCGATGGTAGAAGCGTTTAATCATGATTATTGCATTATAGGTTTTAATGTTAAGTATACCACAATCTGACTTAAAGTATTTCCAAATTTCCATTAATATTTTTAGAATCTTTGGGTATAATTATTGAAATGTTGGTCAGGATTCTCGCATCGATGTTCTTTAAGAGTTAATAATGTGTTTTTCCAAATTAGTATAATTATCGGTTGTCAGTGAAGATAAACATCGTGAGGAAACATGGACGCCCAAGTAATGTTCTCATAGAGAAAACAAAGAACCATAAATTACTCTTCATCAGATAACGCCAATTACCTATATCGTTTTTCCGATTGTCGAAGTCTTAGTCAGTAATGAAACAAAATAGTTTGTAGAACAAGGGTGCTCAAACAATCGATCAAGAGAGATTTTATATTCGATCGCCGGAATTCCCGAAAAGTATGAACTACCTTGAAAGTTCTACGGCGGTTTACTTTATCCAATATGAAGTATTGCTGATAATTCCGTTATACATTTCAAAACCAGAGCATCTGATGACAGATCTCAAATTTCATATAGTTTATTTGTTTTTCTTTCATGTCATGTTATCGTTAAAGAAAAAAGAAAAGATGTAGTTAGGTTAGTAGTCGATCACTTGCTAGCTACATATTTTGTGGTAGATCGTCGACAAGCTTTTAGTTTGAACACCCTGATGTAGACTGTTTTACAAACTTTTAACTCTAAAGGTTACTCACCAGACATAGAACCAAGTTCGTGTGGATGATGTGAGTTGTTATTACTTAAAGTAGTGTTGTTATTGCTTTCCGCATTGCCGCTACTGGCACCGCTCGTGTTTGCACTCTGTTTACAAATTCAAATCAATAATCATTATTCAAAATTCATTTGAAGCGATGACGTGAACATCGTGGATCTCTGAGGACAAATGTTGGTAATTCGTTAAAAATAGTAAGCACAGTACAATCTAAAAAATGTTCGGAAAAACTAAAAATAAGTTTGAACTCGTCAATAATAGACATAATTTCAATACTGGAAATATATGCAAATTGTATGTATGTATTTCAGGCTTACTAAAATTAATAAAAGGGTAATTGTCTTAGATTTCCTAAGAAACTTATTACCAATTTGCCGAACAATAAATTCAAGAATCATGTCAAGTAAGTTTATAGTTTGATAGGTAGAGTGATGTTTGGAAGTGATTCCCTCTCTGTACAGACACAATAACATTATAATAACTGTAAATAATACTTATATAGTAAAAAAGGAAGATTCGATTGCTGGAATGTTTTCCGAAAACGTAGTATTGTGCTTTCTTATTGCTTAAACTGAAGCCAACGATAAGCCTGAGTTTATTGTTGAGGAAAATATCGTGATGAAGTTATGGTATATTGTGGTAGGGTATTTTCCCTCTATTGCCCTCAAGCTAAAAATCTGCCGTCAAACACCTATCTGCATATTTCGGCAGCTCTCTTAAAACATGTTAACATTTTCGGTTACACGGTCACTTAACATCAAGTGTAATCGTACTAAAAAAAAAACATTGATTTGCTAATTATTTTAGTATTATTTAAAGTGCGAAATTTAACCGAAGAACTGAATCTATTGCCTTCGTGGTCGTGTCAGTCATTGGCCGCTAGTCCAAGGCATCTATCTGTCTTATAACTTTTATAATTCATAATTATTTGTCATATGTAATGTTTACAAAACACTCTTTTAAATGAAATAAATAAAAAAACAATAATAACGCAAAACGCAAATTACCCTAAAAATTATAATGAAATAAAATATTATAAAATAACATAAATACTTACTAACCTACTTAAAGATTATTTATTATTCTACTGATATTATTTTCGAGGTCATATACTCTTTAATATTATAACAGTGAATTTATAAATGTCTGAAAAAGATTTAAAATTTTAATTTCAATTCATTCTACGGTAGTTTAGTAATGTTTTATGTTTTGTATTTTATTATACCTAACTATTTTTAAATTGATTTCCTGTTTATGTGTTTTTACCAATCTAGTTCTTACGGCACTCACCTTTTCTAATACGTCATGGTCTTCTCTACAGTACAAAGCTCCCCCTTCTCTAAGCGCAAATTCGTCACCTGACAAAAGAACATGAAATGAATTAATGACAAAAATGAATCAATGTATGTAACTCCAATTGCATTTAATGGTGATACCGCTTAAACAAGGACTCTGCAATATTTAGGTCCTTTTAATGCAGTTACTATGAAACCCATTTTTTTTTTCGAACTGACTATACTGTTAGCCTTAGGCGCTCTGGAGCCTTTGCGGCTTTTACAGCTTCACCGGGCTTAGGGGCGAGTGCGGAAGGCACTCAGCCGCGAAAGCTGGGCATCAAGCTCCAAGGGTGCCAAAGTGGCCGAACCACGGCTTGGGCTGTTGCCGATCATGCGAAAAAGTCGCGATCTGACTAAATCCCTATCCATAGAAATTCGAGCTAACTAACTGTACAAATATACATGTTTCTGCCTTCTGGGAGGAAGGAAGGAACATGTGTATATGTATTTAGTGATTTGGTAATTTTTGTTTAAACTAACTAGCCAAAAAAAAGAAAAAAAAAGGTCCCTTACAGAACCTATGTACCTGAGTGGTGTACATGTTTGAAGTGCAGTGTTATGTGTGTGTGTCGATAGCTAGTGAATGCAGTGTCACTGTATCGTGCGAGCGGCTGCTGGCTCAAGGGCCATATTTATTCCCTGATAAATTTAGGCACTCTGCCTGATGGAAAAATCAAATTCAGGGATATTAGTAGCACCAGGTTTCAGGGTCTTGCACTATGTTCCAGGTACATTATGCTGGTACGCAATATTACCAACTTTTAATATCAAGGACCCAGGTATTTTGTGCACTAAGGAGCTAAAAAAGGTCTTCTAGGTGGTAGACGACGCGACGGCACTAAGCCTCTATTATTTGCTTGAGGTTACTAGCATGTCTCTTCACGTTTTCACTTTATCTATGAAGGATTCCATGTAGGAAGGAGGGATACACTGGCCGGGAGACAGTTCCACAGCTTCACAGTACGGCAAGGACATAACACAGCTAACTTCTATATTAGTGCCTCGATAGAGGTTATATTCATTGCTGAGATGATTCATTATTATATCTTAATCCATGTTCATATTTTCATGGTAAAGCTATAGCTTTATTTGTATACACCAGAGTAGCTAGTGATCAACCTCATTGGATAATTATTACTCTTATAAATGCCTCTTCAAGCTTTTATGTTCGGAGAGACAAAAGCCAGCCCTTTTTTTAAAGTAGATATGTATTGCTATCCGTAATTTACTGTTAGCTAAGTCATAGATTGCAACAATATCCACTTGAAAGTAGAAAAAGCTTTTATCATTATGATAAGCAAACATAACAAAATTCTAGTAAATACAATTTTTTATTGGAACCAATAAAAAATATGTTAACAGTAGGTATTAAACAACATTAGTAATATTGTATCGCAGCCAACAAGCCTCATGTGACCAGAAGTGTCTGCGTTCCTAACCTAACCTAACAATAAATATAATAAAGTTTTTTCTAATATTTAAATAACAATTTGAGCTCGTATGTGTTGTGTTGAAGGTATTGTTAGATATGTGTATGTGTTGTTTAAATGTGTGTGAAAGAGATAATGCTACTTGCGTTCTATCCGTTACATTATTAATTGTACGTGAAAGTGTATTTTTCGTATGAAGTATGAATGAGAAAGACTAAGCATATCTGACAGTATATTTTCAGTTAAGTTATGACTATGTGTAAAGAGCCTTAGATTAATGATTCTTTTCCGCTGCGCCAATCATTAATGTAAGGCTATAGCATTGTGTATTTATAATATAGAGAAATTTATTAATTAAATTACTCACCAGGTATTAATTGTCGTGCGCACGCGCAACATCTAAAACAGTCGATGTGGTAGATCTTCGTTTTCGCTCTCATCACGAAATCGTTTTTGCTAAAGGAAGAGCCGCATTTATCGCATTTCGTTCCGAATAACCTGGTAAGGAAACATCAATATTTGTTTTTAATACCATAAATGTAATATTTTCAATTATGACTCAGTGGTAGCGTGTATAAATACGGCATCGATCGACGTGAGTTCGAATCCCTGCAATGAGCCTGAGCGCCCGGAGAAAATAAACATCGTGAGGAAACCATAGCATGATGTTAGGGCGTTTTCTGATATCAGCCGGGCGAGCTGACACCTTCAAGTTGAAAATAAGTCGCCAAGCAGCTATAGGTATGAGTCCATACAGGGTTCATACAGTTTGGCAACGGGACAGACTATACTGATGCCAAGTAGCGTAGTATTACAACACAGCGCGGGTTTTTAATCTGCCCCATACCTTCATTAAAAATCTGTTAACTTTACGCGTAATCAGCAGCAAATACTAACTGAAATGCGCATTTCAAGTTAATTTCTTTGAATAGTGACACTCAGTTTTATTTGACGTATAACATCAAATGTGACTATCTTCAGAACAATACAAAAATACGTTTAGCAAGCAACTTCATAGTGTTATAAAACGTGCACACATCGCAAAAATTAATTTTAAAATGTTGTTCATAACGCGCCAAATGAATATTATTAAAAAAAAACAATAACAAACAATATAACCGATGTTAAAAAATATGGTGTATAAATAAGAAAAAAAAAATCGAAACCCCAACAGAGCCTAAGTGTATTCAACTCCCAACCCAACGGGGTGGGTATAAAAGCCACCCCCGGCAATCTTGCTAAAAGCATTGCATATAGATACTTACCACCGTATACCGCTTCTACACCTGATGTGGGGGAGGCAATAGCTTCAAACGGTATATGATAACGCTATTATACTTTACGAGTAAGCAGAGAGATTTACTTTTATTTATGCACCTCATCACGCGCTGGTAGTAGCCCCTATTGTCGAGATAAAAGGTAGCGGATTCTAATTCCGGAGGCTCAATTACACGTAACCAGTCGCTAGCGCCAATCGCCGGTACCAGTAACCGACCGAGTGCCAGTTCTGCAGCTTGTCTAGCAGAGCGCGATTGTACGAGTTCAACTAAGTCGTGAGCATTTATTGTGATATCCATACGTTTGTGAAACTAAAAATGAATTGTGACAAATACGGCTATTTAAAAAGAAATGTGTAAAGAAAATTTTGCCAAAAATGTATTTTATTAAAAACATTTAATAGTCGTTGAATAGTCATATATACATACATACATCTGATAGGTACATTTAAATTTATCTTCTTTTTTTATTATTCATAATGCGAAAACATAGCGAAGATAAAACTTTAAGATTCCTTTAACTTTATGAGAAACAGGCATGTATGCGGTACAATCGAAATGACTTATATAGAAACAATTAAATGCGTGATTCAGTCCTACAACAAATTCGGGAAGAAATGGCTATAGAACGATTTACCAATAATGAAATAAAAGCTAAAATTAAATATATCAGAACTGTGTATTAATTAACGACTATTTACAATAAAATACATTTTTGACAAAATTTTCTTTACACGTTTCGGTTTAAATAGCCGTATTTGTCTTTATGCCTCGAATTCATTTTGAGTGACACAAACGTGTGGCAGCACACCAAATGCTCACGAATGAGTTGAACTCGTATAATCGCGCTCTGCCAGGCCAGCTGCAACGCTGGCATGTCAGCTACTAGCGCCGGCGACTGGCGCAAGCGACTGGATACGTGTCAATCAGCCTTCAGGGAAAAACTTTTTTATAAATTATAAAGCTAGTCTATTCACAGACCAGGTGGAATTTCAGACAATCATCTTTAAAGAAGGGTATGGTAAACAGCCTTTTTTAGAATTTTTCCAGTTTTTAAGTTACGACGTTTTTTTTATTACAATGATTATAAATGTTGTCCGTTTTTTAATAACCTATTCTTTTTTTATGTATTATTTAATTTAGATATAGTTTATTAAAAGCTAAATTAATAGGATCAACTCTCCGCGCCGCGCCGCCGCGCCGCCTCGGCGCACCCGTGTAGTAGCTATCCTTGTTATCACTTCCCGTATTTGCCTACAGCTTACTAGATTACTTAACGTACAAGGTTACTTCTCCGCTCCATAGAATTGTATAATGAAGTTAGATATCCTATAACCTTCCTCAATAAATCTATACTAATATAATAAAGCTGAAGAGTTTTTTTGTTTGTTTGTTTATGTGCAATAAGTGCAGTCTTAATGCAAACTTATGTGCAGTCGAATTCGAAAAAACATTTATTGATAATGATAGGCAGATTAATGAGGAATAGTATAGGCTATATAACTTCACGCTATGATACTAAGAAGCGGAGCAGTAACGGAAAGTTGAACAACGATAGCGCTATACGGGCGCGTTGAAGGTGGCGCCGCGCCGTGGAGTTTGTCGAATAAATTTAACACGTGTGAGACCGTTGGGCACAACTAGTGTGTACATAAATGAGCTTGGAGAAGTTTTTGCTTTGCACACTGTGACTAAAACCAGAATAAACTAGTTTGCGCTAGCTACCACATACATCGCACTCTCGCATCAGTCGCTTATAAGTAACGTTAAAGTGTCATGCCATTTTGTTTGTTACTCTTTTCTTACTAATTAGTATATCATAACGAATTATCATTAACATAAATGGTTTCTCGGATGTAAGATGATTAAAACTTACGTTGTATATGTATAATATTAGGTACCACTCCATAAAAATAAAACCACAAAACGTATTTGTTTATTTATTTATCTGCAGACCGTACACTACGACGCCGCGATGCGATTTACGAATTACACAAATTAAACGTCTCCAAGCTGATTTGGCTGTAGTGGTTAGATCTCTTTGTTTACTTCGCTATCCAAATCAAATTATTACATACTATCAATATATATCATAATAGGATATACTGAAATTAGATATAAGTACCACCAGATGGTAAGTTAGCTATTTATACCGGTACCGGAGCCTACATACCAGAGGGAAGCTTATATTTAACTTCTTCGAAATGCTTAGGCCATTTGATACAAAACTATTAATTATAATATAATCAATTAATTACATTGTCCTTTATCAAGACGATTATTTATCTGTTACCTACATGTTATTATAACCCGCGCTTTCATTAATCGCCCGAGACGGCGCCAATCTATTTTTCTATATCGGTTCGAAATTTATTTAAGACTAAACTAAAATGTATGTACATTTATGACGAAATAATTTATTCTGGCAGGATTTAATGTTTTAAAAGCCCAGGTAAAAATTTCGTTTTTTTTCTATATAACATAAAATTAGTCATTGTGAGTTAAATGTTAAGTTAATTATTGTTATTTAGTAGGTTGTTTATTTTTAGATCATTATGTTTTAAAGCAATTATTTATAATATTACATTGTGTTTATATTTAACGGTTTATGCGGCGCCGTATTATAAGAATGTCAAAGGACAATTTATCAACCTATTTGCTTTACCTATGAAGGGTTAGAGGTAAGGAGAACCATCTTTATGTATGAAAAAGTATCCGTCGAAAAGCGTCAAATTAGGTTGGCACCACGGTAAAAATTGGGTCAATTTTAAAGATTTTTTTACATTATTACATTATTTTTACATTATCGCCCACTTGGACAACTTTTCACTCCACAAACTTTTCCCATTATTATTAAATTATTATTTTTAGTTGTACAATAGCATCATAATGGTGGGTTTTTGAATTGTAATTTGCTGCTTAAAGCTGGATACTTTTTCAATTTGTCCCCCGTATAAGATATTTCTCCTTTTATTACCATCATCGTCAACTGGCTTGAGACTGGCAGAACTTGTATTAACGAGACGCTATTTTAAAAAACGCTATTTTTTCGAATTGACTATACTGTTAGCCTTTGGGGCACTGGAGCCTTTACGGCTTTTACAGCTTCACGGGGCTATTGTTGAAGTTGCCATTATCGTCAATACACACTCTTTAGACACTGTTTGTTTGTCTCCCATGCGTTCCTAAACCATTGCGATGAAACTTTGCGGAGTTGTGCAAACACTCGCATTGGTTGTGTATTAGTACAACAAGTTTAAAAAAGGTGGCGCTCGAGTCGTTTCATTTCAGACACACCGGAAATAAAGTCACGGAAGTAAATAGCAATCGACTCCGCAGTCCATTCAATGTCAAGTGGGTAATGTAGTTAAATTTTAATAATAATATATTATTCTAATAATTTTATAGATAGATAAATTGTATTGTATATAATATAATGTTTATGTTGATACTAAACGATCGATTTTGATTGGTTGTTAAGACTTCCGTAAAGTTCACAGCGTGTACGTGCTAAATGGATTTTAAAATATTTTTTTGCGAATAACTTGTTATAGTGCAGCGAAGTATTTACTCTAAATCCTACCGGATTAATGACGCATATAAAATTTTGAATTCAAAAATTTAGGTTAATAAAAAAGAACAGTTTATTATATGTGAAAGGAATAATTTTACGAGAGATTCAAAGAAAAGGCTATATGGTATAAGACTATAGGAAGTAAAGCAATGTTGGCTCAGTGGTAGCGTGTGCGACTGACGTGAGTTCGAATCCCTGCAATGGCTAGCTACCCCTAGCTTTCGGCGAAGGAAAACATTGTGATGAAACCATAGCACAGTGGTAGGGCTTATTCTAATGCCCATCTGGCTAGCTACCACCCTCAAGTTGAAAATCTGTCGCCAAGCACCTAAAGGTGTGTTCCGGCAGCTACACTTGATAGTTAGTCCTTCCACTAGGCTAAGCGTGTTACCATATTGGACCACATTGTCACTTAACATCAGGTCATATTGTGGCCATAACGCTAAACCTATTAACGATAAAAAAAATGTTGCCATTAAATTAAACGAACAAAGAATAGTTTTACATTGCAACATTATTATGAGAATTAAAAAAAGATTCTAAACATGATAATGGCCTTAAATGACAGTCTGATAAGAAAGTGCCTGTTCTTTGGCGATAATAAACGCCCTTCCATTCTTCTCCTGTTTCGAGCGTACCGGATTATCGATGTTTTACTTCTCCGTCAAAATGTTTTCTTCATACTCTTATATTATTACCCAAGTATGTACGGCACAACATGTTTTCCCCTCCCACTCTCCTCTATCTGCTGTCATCACAGTATTCACTCCTTTTAAACATACTAGGGGTGGGCACCCCGCAGAAGTTGTTCTGCTTCCGGTAATTAAAGGCTCGACTACAGCGCCATCTATTGGATCCCAATCGGTTAAGTCGTTCAGAATTAAAAAGTTATTGAATTACTGTTTTAACAGACTCCAAAAAAAGGAGGAGCTTCTCAATTCGAATGTATTTTTTTAAGGAAAGATACATCAAGGGTAGTCCCATTTAAATTTCATTGACATTGGACCTTCGACTTCGAAGATATACCAAAGAACTCCTCAAAATAATTGAAGTAGGTTTTCTTTTTTATAAAAAATTGCCTTGTTTTTATATCTTCTTCGGTCTTCCTCTATTATCCGTGTACTTTCGTACTAAAACACATCTAGTTATATTGAATTTCATATCTTCTCGCGGCATGTTCATACTAAGCTAGCTTTTCTTATACAATACAAGCTGTGTCCGCAGCTGCGCTCGCACCCGCCACGACCGCCCTCCTCTGCGGCAACTCAAGCCTAGGTCCGAATCATCGGCATGGAGCCCTTGAGACAAGCAGCCGCTCGCGCGATACAAGTGACTCTACAATCACTAGCTTTCACAGCCATACATGACACTGCATTATACACACATGCACAACACACAGGTACATAGGTTCTGTAAGGGACCTTTTTTTTCTTTTTTTGCCTAGTTAGAGTAGACAAAAATTTTCAGACCACTAAATACACATACACATGTTCCTTCCCTCCTCCCAAGGGGCAGAAACATGTATATATGTATAGTTAGTTTAGATCGAATGATAGGGATTTAGTCAGATCGCGACTTAATTGCATACGCGCAACAGTCCGAGCCGAGGTTCGGCCACTTTGGCACCCTCGGATGTTGTTGCTTAGCTTTCGTGGCTGAGTGCCCTAAGCGCTCGCCCCCAAGCCCGGTAAAGCTGTAAAAGCCGTAACGGCTCCAGGGCCCCTAAGGCTAACAGTATAGTCAGTTTGAAAAAAAAAAAAAAAAAGCTGCGTTCGAGTGGACTATTGAATGGCGTCGGTCGACCGCACCTGACTTTTTTGTAGGTCTTTTTAAGATCTACAATTATATAGAACATTAAATTGTTATATCTCGTATGGTTTACTCAGCGTAAGTCATTTAAGCGCCCCAAATGAGTCTTTTTTTCCGAATGATTCACCATTACTGTCACTGCTTATTTCCTATGTTACTTTATGTAACAAAATCTATCCTATAACCTGGCCAGATAACATAGCTATGGATTAAAATGAAATAAAACATGT
This sequence comes from Saturnia pavonia, assembly GCA_947532125.1. Classification (NCBI taxonomy): domain Eukaryota; kingdom Metazoa; phylum Arthropoda; class Insecta; order Lepidoptera; family Saturniidae; genus Saturnia; species Saturnia pavonia. The sequence goes on along the minus strand of OX383919.1, from coordinate 10,970,064 downwards.
AAATCGAATAAATGGTTTTTGAGTGAAAATAACATAAACGGACAGACAGACACAGAGACGTTGAGTTTTATAATATGTATAAGTTGAATAAATTATAAAGTTAATTATGACTCAATAATTAAAAAAAAATCACTTGCTTAATAAAATTTCTTTTCCGTACTATAGACATGAATGCTATATATTTTACAAAGTAATAAAACATTTAACTACTAAATCTCGTTTACAACTAAACAGATAAGAATGTAATTATTATAAATTGTTCGTACAATTAGATACGTAAACATCAAAAACTGCGACATATAGAATTTAATTAACAAGTAAAACCCAAATGTTTTTAATTAGGTATTACTCATGCTAATACATAAGTTTATTGTCTATAAAATGAACTATATTCTCATAGAAGCGACGTTTAGTTTAAGTTTTATTTCGACATAAAGAGCGAGATTTATTAAAGCGTAAAGCGTAAAGATAGGTATATAATAATTCTTCTAATTATTTAGATGTTGTGTGTCTTGCGTACGTACATTTGATTTACTGTACGTTTAAAATAATATTAAATTTCGAACATCATTTTAACACTTACGTAGTTAATTTAATGAGAAAGTCGTCGAGTTTTGTCATATCGTTGGAAATTAATCGGGATATAAACGGTGTGTGTCAGCTCTGACTCGCGACTAGAATTTACTCTTCAAAAACAATTGTCTTGGAATATATACAATACGTAAAGTTAAATTATTAATATATATAAGGACTTCACTTTCCGTTAAGACTCGATTTTGCTCCTCATCTAATTTACGTATCGCCGTCTAAATAATATGAAAAACGATTAGAAGTAGTAAATTTTAAAAATTAATAGATTTAAAAGTAAACTTTCAAATATGCTAATATGTAAATAAACTAGATTTTTTATAGTTGCGTGATAAAGTGACAGAATTATGCCTCATGGTAAGCATAGTACAATTCAGAAACACCATCAGAGATCAACAATCCATAGGTAATCAGTTGTCGGTGTGAGCCTGGTTTGTATACGTAGAAACTAAATATGTCATGACGCGACGCGCATAAGCGAATCACTTTTCACTATATGTATGGTGGTCGTAAAACTGTTAAGATGTTATTCGACCCCCCTTACACCCTTAAACTAATTATAGGTTAACCTAATTAGTTGATGACTATACACATTTTAGAAAATACTATATCTACCTAATCGATATGAATTATTGGACGGTGACAGTTGTGTTTGGATTGTATCATTGTATTTACTAATCTGTTCTCAACTTTTATCTCTGTTTAATATAGGTTTATTGATGGGTTACATTTTAATTGATGTTAATTGGACTAAGAAAGTAATAAGCTAAGCCTACTGGAAGAACTGGCTTTCAAGTGCAGCTGCGAGAACACACCTATATGCATCAGATTTACACCTTGAGTTTAAAAAAAAAACTACGAGTTGTAAAAATTAGCAACCAATGTAATATGGTTTTACAACTGTCACTAATTATTGTTGAAAAAAACAATAATCTTCAATTATTTTTCTTTCTTAAGCAGATCTTAGATATCTACCTATCAAATTTTAAACAAAATAAACAAGATTCCTGAGACGTTGCCAATGGGAAATTCAATAAATGCTTTAAAATAACGAGATAAAAACCACGGGCTTTAAGTAGTACCTACATTGTAAAAGGGTAAGAGATACTAAAACAACAGAACCGTTATGAATCTCCGCAGCATCCCGGGCGGTGCGCGGCGCGCGGCGCGGGGTCACGCCCCTGCAATTAGCGAAACGCGATACGAGCTATGTGTCTCATCTTACCAACAACTGTTTACAGACTGCCTATTTAGAAACGTGTGTTTATACACAATTCTGCAAACATCACGTGACTAGAATATTTCTAAACTTCAAAAATCAAACAATATTCTAACATGATGGTAATTTGAAACGAAAACAACCGATCAATTATACGGATCTACTCATTAACTAATGATAATAAATAAATATTCAAGTTGATTGTTTACATCGAAACATCCTTAGGAAGTCAACTAAGAGCTCTTCCCGTTATTATTAAGAACTTCCTTTGTTTATCATTTGCAAGTAGAAGTATTTTTATAACTATTACATTGTTTTTCTTTAGGAATGTTTAATGGCAACTGTGTTCACTCTTTTTTCCATACTGTTAATTCAAAATTCTGCCAACGTCACGTGATTCGAATAATTTTGTAATTATTCTTGTAATCTTCAAACATAACTTATAAGATGGCGGTTCCCTTGTTAAAACTTTATTGAAACTGTCCAGAACTATATTTGAAGATTTACAAGAATAAGTAGAAAAATATTATATTCACTTGACGTTGGCTGAATTGTGCATTAATCATACAGTTGTCGTAAAATTAAAATAACTAAATACCTTCGCAGTTTTAATCGCTAGAACGTCCAGGGATCCCAGATATCCTCATCCAGAACAATTTCGATTGTAATGTTTGTTAATAAGGACCGATAAAGCAATACACCGGAGACTTATGTTTTATTACATAAATGAACACTACATATCCGCACTTGTATGAATAAATTATCCAGTCATCACAACTAGCTAACGTAGCTAGCGTCCGTCCGTAAAACCCACCTATGAGGTATTTTACGACAGATTTTCAACTTGTCTTGTACTTAAAACATTTTTTAGTTCACAAATTGTCGATGAGTTCATTATGCTGACATTATTTTAGTAAAGGAGAAATTATTATATTAGGATATTTTGACACGTTATTCAAAGAAATTTAGGTAAATGTAACTATAACCACTATGTTTGAGACTTAATTATTAGGTATGTAACACGAGTTTTTAAATATTACAAAAAAGAAAATACAAATGAAATAAAATGTTTAATGTATGTTGGATTAATTAAGTATAATTTGCTTTAGAACATATAATTTGATGTAGCGGTGTTAATTAGACTTTTTTAATTTGAAATTTTATACTTGCAAATATATTTTTGTTTTATGCTTGTACAATAGTTGTTTTAATTTTATTAGTACACTAACTTTGCCCGCGGCTTTGTTCGCGTGGACGACAGATGAATGCGTAGTGCTGTTTCTTAAGAATGCAATAACTTTTATATAAAAGAAGATATCATGATTTATTTTTGACAAGTATAAGTATCTAAGGAGTAATGCAAAAAAATATATCGAGTAGTTTTTCCGTGATGCGCGCACAACGGTAACACTCAGTCATTTTATTTATACAAGAAGACTAGATGTGCGTAGGTGTTTGTGTAGGTTTCACCCGCTTATAATTTAAAAGAAATTGGTAGTTTAAAATACTTCAGTATAGACAATATAGCCTATACTATTCCTCGTGAATCTGGCTATCATATACAAATAGTTTTTTTCGTATCCGACTGGTAGTTTCAGAGATTAGCGTGTTTCAACAAACAAACAATTTTAATATTTTTTACTAGATAGTTAATCATTTTTATTCCATGTTTTCGTTGTTTAATGTAAATTCCTGGAATCACACAAGGCTGTAGTTCGCTCACGATAACTAGAACTTAAATTAATTAAATGAAAATACAGTGGAGGTCGATGGAAGAAACTAGTTCAGAATAAATATGTACAAAAAAACAGTAATCGAAAACCCGCTTATCCGGCCGGGTGTAAACGGAAACAAACATTACCATAGACATATCAGGTTCCCGCCGCCCGCCGCGCTGTCAAACTGACGTTTGTTTTGGCGCCAAAATACATAATGCTCAGTCAAACCCGGCTTGTTTTCTCTTCGGCACATCAGAGTGCATGCCGACAAATTCAATTTACCAATCCCCTATCGAAATATCCGACAAAAACGTTCGATTTTGTTCCCTAATTTTAGCAAGATACGACTTATAGGTTATGAATTTCATAGTGTCACTTGTAAAATTGTATATTTGTCTATGGGTAATTCTATATTTTGGTCGCGAGAAATGGAAGGGTGAAAAGGTAAACATACGCGAGTTATTTTAGTGAATTCATCTTTGCCGTTGGTTTGTGTATAAAAAGTGGCGCCGATGTATGATTGTGATTGACGTTGGGTTATGTTTTTTTAAACTCTGTAGGTACTGGATTAATGTTGCTTGTGAATAACTATTAACTGTATTAATAAAATGCTATTTTTATGCATAATATTTTTGTCTGCGTTTTCAACATTGAAATTGGGTTTGATTAAGCAACTAAATAAAAAAAAAATTGTCAACATCATTGTTTATAACAATCATCTTAGATCATATCATACTAGGCCATCCATAGATTTAATATACTATAATATGTATGGGACCATCTATAGGATATTGGATAAACTATTTATTAACTATTTATTACCCAGGTTCTTCTTGTTTTTGTTATGGCGCTGCAGAAGCATTTGCTAGTGTCAGTGATAGTAACAGAGTATGTTAATTTAGGGTTCCTACGATGTCTTCGACTGATTTCGTTTCTTAAAAAATAAATAAACCACAAAGATTTTTTTTATTTAAATTTTTTTATGTTTTTACATAGGTCGAATATGATTCGAATACATCGAATATGGATATGCTTTACGTATTCAGTTTGAAATACCTATATATTATTTTGCATACCTAAATAGGCTCACTACTATATATTTCTATAATACAATGTTATGGGTATATTATTGTACGGTTGCTATTCATATTAAGACTGTTAATAGAACTAGAAAATTTAGATTCTAGATCTTACCTAGTATAATCTCTTTTACAATAAGTCTTCCCATCTCTGACGAAGCACGTACACGATTCGTCTAAGAACTGACGGCATTCTTGACACTTGAGGCAGGCCGCGTGCCATTCGAGGTCCGGAGCGACCCTCAGGATGTACTGATCGTGGATCTGACCGCCGCAGCCGACGCACAACGACAGCCTCAATTTTTCTGCAAAAAATAAACTCATAACAGAAAGGTCACATGACTTTTTATGTCGGAAGGTTGCTTGATGGTGGTAGATAATGTAGATTTTGGTGAAAAAAAACCCGGACAGAACAGGAGCTGAAATCAAATAAGAATGGGAAATGCGAACAATGGAATAAACCACTATAATATCTATAATTTTACATCTATAGTTCTCTCAGTACGTGTATTTTTTCCAAATTTCCCGATAGGGCATCGTATATGACGGCTTACGAATATGCCATTAAAACAATTTTTGTTTGTACCTATGTCTGTTGGTTTGTCCGAATTTAACTCAAACACGGCTTGAGCGATTCCTCTGAAATGTTTTACACAGGAAGCTTAGGTCAAATGATAGCCTAAATGAATTTTTAATTATCCAAAAAAAAACCTTAATTTGTCCTTAAAACTTAACCGACTTTGATGAAATTTTGTATACGGGAAGTATACGTTATTTCTTAATTAATAGACTACTTAATGAATTGTTAATAATATGAGTAAAAATAAAATTACGGGATGAAAATAATTACTTCGTAATAAACGTATAAAATAAATTTGACAACCTTTCACATTAAAAATAATACTCAGTCGTGATTTTTACGCTCGGGTGAATTACCAGTGTAGGCAATTTTACTTATGAAAGCTTACTTCCAAAGCTTCGTGTTTAAGCATTTTAAATTGCTATAAATACTTAATAAATTACAACAATTGATGTTATTATGCATCAAATCTAGATTAATTATAATTTCCTGATGCTTGAGAACAACTGACAGCGAAGGCAATCGCACTGATTTTTTTATGCCACGATGGTGGCTCGACGGCAAGCGGTCATCGCAGCCTATGGACGCTTGCAACACCAAATCCATCACACGCACGTTACCGACCTTATAACCATGCATATGCAATAAGTACCTACATATTACAGGAAAACTATGCAAATGCTTCGATCCCAGAATCCTGAGCAAAAATTCTTTGTGACCGAATTTATATTTGTCTGACGACTCCTGTCAAGTTGTGACGCGGCCACTTCCCCTCCCTCCTTTAACCGCTATGACGATAGCGATAGGCTCTAATTCGATAGAACACAAGCCATAAGAATACATTGTGTCACACTTAATGTAAATTTCAGTTTTCACCATACTGAATGTACGAAAACGACACCATTTTGACCCGTCTCAAAAACGACACGACGAATATAAATCTGGCTTTAAATACTATTTTTACGGACATTTGAAAATTGTGACATTTTATTCTCTTATCATTAAAAAAACTTAAGATTTCATGGCAAAGCGTTGAGCGTTGGGTCAATATCATGGATAATGACGTCACTGTTCATTAAGGCTAAAAAATGTATTGTATTAAGCTTACTGCATATTTGTTAGTATAGGCAGGCAGTAAATACTACCTGTATTTACCGTTATACAATAATTTACCAAGGTATCTATGTTGGCTGGCCTCAGTGGCATTCAAACAAGACCAGCCAGGTCACGAAGGCGGTCGGTATATAAAAATGGAATAAAAAAATTATATCTAGACGCCATTCGAATTCTTGTTTTTCCCGTCATAATAATATTGTCAATTATGAATAAATTATGGTTAGGCAGGTCGAATCGATATTGGGCGTGTTATCCAAGGCCCCGCCTCTTACGTCCGAACTAAGGATATAGGTACATCTCTTTTCAACAGCTGTCTCCTTCGCTCTTATGCGCGAACTGTAGTGACGTTTTGCATACTAGTTTTAATCTACTGGTTTCGTTATGTTCTGTAATTTTAGTTAGGTACTTAACTTGATTTTTTTTAAGAAATAGATTTTTCTGCTTATTATGTGTATGGTGTTCATGTTTATTTCTCATACTATTAGAAGTTTATAGGATAAGCAGATGTACTGTGCAGTTAAATCCGTTTTAAATCTGGGTTATTTATTTTTATTGGTAGTTATTCTTGCTTAGAAAACTTGTCTATAACATGCCAGCTTGTTGGTTTATGGTCATTGTTCCCATCTTTAGGGTTGTAAAGTGATGTTTTATAATCTAGATCCATTATAAATAATCGGGCTGTCTATCATAAAAAATATTTTTTCATATCTGGCCTGTGAATCCTGAGATTAACGCATTCAGACATACAGACTAAATGTAATACTAAATATATAATTACTATATATTTATTTAATACTATATATTATTTATATATAAATACTAAATATGATTAAATAAGAAGATAAAATAAAGGGATTATATTAGTAGATACTTATCTAATCTTCAAAGGAATAATATATATTACTAAAACTGTATGTAGTTCGGTCTGTAAATGTATTTTTTCCGCGAACATGCCTTTTTATCTGTCTGTTTGCATGACTGGATTTAACTTAAAAACGGCTTGACAGATTCTTACGAAATTGATATATAGGTTATAAGAATTATAAATAATACTCATAGAAATAGTAACAAGACTGCCAAAAACTATTGTTTATTAATTCTCAACCGATTTTGTTGAAATTGTATACACGGGAAGAATTATCAATAATAGGTGCTTATAGAAATATCAAAAAATTATCAAAAATATTAGTAGATAAAAATAAAATTACAAGACGAAGCTAATTACTGCGTCTAAATACGTGCAGTACCGCGGGGCATTGCTAATATAACATTAATCCACAACCCAATAAAACTAATGAAATACTAGGTAATATATTGCATTCAACATTTTCTGCCGACTCCTCAAGAATCATAGCGCGATGATAGAACGAATGAAGACAAAATTCCAGAGAGCTGTAGATGGCTTCCGTCTCAGTGAAATCCTGCGAGGCAAACAGCCCATTAACTTGCGCTATTAAATTTATCGAATAATAAACTGATTTAGTTATTAATTAGGCAAGTTTAATGTTTGAACTTGTGTTCGAAGGTAATAAAACAGTCTTTGTTGCGAATATGAGAGGACGCCGTTACACGACTAATGCATTCTTTATGCGCGTTTGAGGTTCCGGATTTTATATTCACGTATACGACTTTTAATGGGTGAGCAGAATGTTTCGTACAAATTGGATTTACTTATATATTATTTTGTATACGACATAAATGAAAGCACTGTGCCCGATGGTACCACCGAGAGATCGAAAACCATCGGCGGTCGTCACCACCAGCTGGATTTATACTGACTGTCCCGAAAAACGACAAACCAAAAGTGGGTCAGTGTGACAGGTTTACACCATGCCATTGTAGTCCCGACCCAGTCGGGTTCAGAACCCTATCAGCCCGTTTGATTACAGAATACACACCGGTTGGTCCCGGTAAGTGATTCTAAGTGACTCTCTCTCTGTGCATCCATTGAAAATGATAATAATTGGAAACAATAAAAATACTGAAAAAAATATTTTTTTTTTTTTGTTAAACTCGATCTTGTTCCTTGCCGGTTCACCTCGATGACTGGGATGTCTGTCTGAACCGGTAGTAGTGTCTTGACATTCATAAGTGCCTTCTTAGAGCCTAAATTGAATAAAATATTTTCTATTTCGTTTTGGATTTCGAAAGCGACACCCCTTAGCGTAAATAATTAAAATTAAAAAGGTATTGAGCGGTTCATCAAAGTATAAATAATTAATTAATTGTTATTTTTACAATAATTAACAACGTTGATAATAATGGAGAACTGTAATAATAAACATTTTAATAACATAAGTACGACGAGCAGACGGGAAACTTAATGCATTTTATAGGTAATGTAATGCATACAATGAGTACCTAACTATAACATTATATTTTATTGCCAAAAGATTTTATTTTAAAGGTAGAATGCAATTAAGGTCGTATGGAGTGTACAGTTAAAATGTTAGTTAAGGAAACGAAGATCGAGGGTTCTCATCTTGGGCGCTTATTATCACAAAATATATTTTAGACGTTTTTTGACTATGGGCTCGCTTATCATCAAATGGTGTAAGTTCAAGTTTTCAATAGTTCGGTAAAGCGCATGTGATACTTCTTGTGTTGCCATGTTGTTGGTGGTGATGGTGTCCATGGACTACGGTGACAGTTTACCGTCAGACGGACCGCACGCCACTCTCGTAGGAGAAGAAAGGTGTATGCGAGATTAAATAATCCATCAAATATTTAGTACAACGAATTAAATTGACCATAGGATCGTGTCCGAGACCCGCACTTCACAAACCGGGCTCATTAGCAACAGGACACTTGGACCAGTCAATAAAACTGCCGGCAAAATGTTCATAAGAACTCGTCACGGCGCACAATTTAGCACAATACGATGCGCGGAGATCACCAGATAAGCCCCAACGCTTTATTATTTTATTTCTAAGGCAACGAACTCTTGCTTATTAATGTGTAGCGCTAGTGCCAGCATGCGGCGTCGCTCGCGTTTCTGAATCAAAATAGATTTTCAATTCGAGAAGAACCATACATATTTCGGACATATTTTTCATTGCAAAAGGAATTCGTAATACTGCCATCTAGTCAGAGAACAGAATAATAATTTTCTTACCATTTCTTTTGGTATATATATGGTTATCTAATCCAATTGCACGTGTAACTTTTTATTTATTAGTCCAAAGTTTGGTTTGCAAACACTTAAAAAAATGTTAAATTACACTGTTGCCGAAGTTTCCATAACACGTCTTTGGTAATGACGAGAAAATTTTATACTTTTTAAAACTATATCTATGTAATGGTATGTAATGTATGGTAAATATTCTATAATCATTTTTTATATTTGAAACAAATTCAAAGTGTTATAATTGAAACCTATTTTATTCAATTTGTTTTGAATTTTGGTTTTTCTTTACAACTTATAAGTATAGTAATTTTACTTAATATTATAAATATTAAGTTGTAAAGTTTAAATTAATAAAAAAAAGTATTTTTAACATACTCAAAAAAGGAATGGTTCTCTATTCGAATGTACCTATATTTTTTATGGATGTTCAGCCATAACGTCTTTCTTTATGAACCGATTTAGATAATTCTTTTTTCTTTGGAAAGGGGATGACACCTCAAGGTTGATCCCATTTTAATTTCATTGGCATTGGACCGTCTACTTCGAAGATACACCAGGGAACTCCTCAACATAATAGTTTTCGTTTTTCTTAAAAATTGTATCACATAATATTGAATTGTTCTTCATCAATCTGCCCCACTTCCCCCTAATGTGAGCAATAACCGTGACATAAATTCATAATTATCATATGACAAATTATTTTTAATCACATGAAAAATGGCAACGATAAATATTCATTCACAGTGATAATTAATCAAACTTACACCGTAAGAAAAATAGCAGTGACATAAATTCATAATTATCATGTACCAAATTATTTATAATTTCATATGAAAACTAGCAGTGATACATGACATTTCGCAAGCCTAGTTTTTATCCAGTTATTACAATGAGTTAATACGTATTTTGTTATATACATGTAGTATGTGTAAATCTGAATATTTATGAGTATTCTCGAGGTTACAACCGTTTGATATCCAAGTCATAATATTTCGTAAATGCCAAGAACTTTAATCTTAATATTTTATTCAGTGGATTATTATGATGCAATTTTTAATTTAATTATTTTTAGGGTTCAGTGCCCATAAAAGGAACCGTATTGCTAAGCCTATACTGTCCGTCGTACATTTAAAGGGCTGTGTATCTTTGGAACTATAATAATAAGAATTTTCATAGAATATGTGTTACTATGGCGGTTATCGAATAATAATTAAAAATTTGTTTTTGTTAAAGTCAGTAAAATTAATTCACGTTATTATCATTGATGGCAAAATTAATCATGTCGCACTTCCGTCACGTGATGCGCGCGCGCAGCTCTCAATTTTGCGTTCTACTAAAGGCAACATAGGTATAACTTCAGAAATAAAAGAGTCGTCAATTATGACATGCGTAGAAGTCATAGGCGGACTAGCTGTCTTGGCCGCCCCAGGCCGTGTAGCACTAGCCTTCTCAGCTCATTATTTAATAAAACATTTCAAATTTGATGGTATTACCTGGCCGCCCTAGGCCTGGTCCTAGTTGGCCTTAAGGGAAATCCGCCGCTGGTAGAAGTTAACAAAAGATTAGATGACTTTTTATTTAAGTATTGATTATTTTTATACTGAAAAAATAGCAAACAAGTATACAGCCCGCCTAATGGTAAGCCCGCCTAAGCGGCTACGTAGCCTATGGACGCCTGAAATACCATAGGTATCACTAGCGCGTTGCCAACATTGAACCCCCTACCCCAAGAAGCTCTGGATACCCTACTCACCGCAGGACCACATAACAAGGTTATTTGGCTGAGATTTTTTGTAGAATAAAAGTATTCTACCAGTCAGGCTGCCCCAAGTATAGAGTAATCTCCGAAGAAATTTCCCTGTGCCCTACCTCTCTAAAATTTGAATATAAATTTATTACGTTTTCTTATTTTTTTATTTACCGTATATAATACGCGTCATCGTATTATTTCATAATTGTTTTAATAGTATTTTTCCGTTTATATGTAAATCTATACTAATATAATAAAGCGGAAGAGTTTGTTTGTTTGTTTAAACACGCTAATCTCTGAAACTACCCGTCGGATTCGAAAAATGAAAATTGTATATCATAGCTAGATTCACGAGGAATAGGATACGCTATCTATTATTAGGCTACACTTCTTAGCTAGCCTTAAATATTTATTTTTGTTAAGTAAGTTCGAATTAATAGCGCACCCTAACTGTATTATCCGCGTGCGCTGGTGTAATGGTTAATAATACGTAAATCAAATATTCTAAAAAAATATTGCTCATTAGTACAACTAAAAGAAGTCCGCGATACCATATGCCTATCTCTTATACATAAGCCATAATAAGGTATTTTGTGACAAAGTTTTATTAAGTGATTTATGGGCATTATTATTAGTCATGGCATATTAATCCTAAAGAACGAAAGTAACTTCATCATCAAGACAAATATGTAGATAAACTTTGCCCTTTATTGTATGTTATTTGAACGAATATTATGGGAGATAATGTAAAATTAAAATAATTAAATACTCGGCTCGGGTCTATGGCTATAGGTGTAGGGGCGCGAAAGAGCCATGTGAGTTTTAAAGCATAACCCTGGCCGCCCGATAAAAATATTGTCTATACTGAAGTATTATGAATCACCAATCAGCGATTTATTTTAAATTACACGCAGGTGTAAACGCGGGGCACAGCTAGTGTTTATATATATAAATAAAATGATTGAGGTTTACCGTTCTGCGCTCATCACGTAAAATCGGATACGGGATAGATTTTGATCCAATTTTTTTGGTTTACTCCTTAGATATTCGGTACTTATAAACAAATATCACGATATCTTCATAAACAATAACTCTATAGGCCACGCTAGCGGAGCCGCGGGCACAGCTAGTAAATAATAAAAATAAATGTAACATAATATCGTTGTATTCAAATATCAATTTGTTATTCTATATACTATTAATTGAGATCAATAATAATTTATAATTGCATCTTAATACGAGCCTACCCTTATGGTAATAGTCGTGAAGATAAGCAGAGGTACGTGTAGCGCGGTATCTTTGTGCCGCCTTTGGCGTACCGCCTCTGATTCCGATTCATGCGTAGGGCTGCCGCGTATTCAATTTTGTTGAGTTATTTATAGATAATATTTAATTAATTTTTGTACTTATCGCAGATCATGGATATCTTTAACCTTGCTACAATAAGTTTATATATTTATTTGAAGCCAACACAGATTATTTCTGAGTTTTTAATTGTTGTCAATTTACAATATGTCAACTGCACTTATTAGTTTATTTAATTATTGCAATTATTAATTCATTATAATTTATTATATATTCTTACTGAATCGAATTTCGGGCGCACCGTGACTTGCGCTGGGGTTCCAGCTGAAAATAAGCGCTGAGTGCCCCGTGGCACTTCAGCATTTATGCTGAGCTGGACGCCTTTTCGTAATGACTCGACCGCAGCGGAACTATTTATATATTTATTTTTTTATATACCGCGAAGGTGGCAAACAAGCGTGCTGTTCACCTGATAGTAAGCGGTCACTGAACCCTATGGAGCTAGCAACATCAGAAACATCAAATGCGCGTTGCAGACCCTTTAAGAACCTATTTGCTTCCTTTTTGAAGGACCCCATACTGAGAAAACCTCAGCAGGGAGTTCATTCTACATCCCGAACGTTTGTGGAAGGAAATTCCTCTGGAACCGGACTCTCCGCGACCATTTAGGTTCCAAAGTGTGAGGATGAACGCCCTGCCGCTGGCGAGTGGTACGATAGTGGAAAGTAGCCGCTGGCATCATGTCGAACAATTCCGAGGAACACAACCCATTATATAAACGGTAGAACACGCACAAAAAGGCAAGGTTGGTTTCTTTTTACGTATGTAGATATTAGTATATATTTATGCAGTTTCCTGTTTATCTTTATATATATATTTTTTTAATTTTAATAAATGTTTTCTGTAGTTGTCAAAATTGTACAAAAATATAAATTATATAAAAATTATAAAGCACATAAAAAGTTATACTTTTATGGGTAACAAAAAAAAACTATATTTTTTAAGCCGCGTGTCAATAACACGATTAAGTTAGCCATTAATGATAATAATGTAAATGAATTTTACTGTATATTTTTTTGTGTAATTAATTTAACGGTGTATAAATACACTTATTTTAATAAAATAAAAAAAAAATTATTCATATAATTTAAAAAGTAAAGTAATTCAGTAAAATGAATTGACATTATCGTACTTCTGTCACATGATGCGCGTGCGGCTCTCAATTTTAAAGAAGTACCTATAGCTTCGAAAATGTTTTTATTTCAGTATCTACGTTGAATAAAATATTTGCTAAGGCAATAAGAGATTAAGATTTCTCAGGCAAGCAGGCTAATCGACACTACAATGAATTATGGCCAATCAGTTAAGTAACCATATAAATACGCCTATATTTTTAGAAAATGTGCTACGAATGCTAAATCCTCTCGATTCGTACCGCACTATTTATAGCTCTATGTTCAAAATAGATATTAATTATTTAATGTAGTTTTGTGCCACTGTATTTTTAACATCCGACGCGGAAAAGAGGGGTGTTATAAGTTTAACGTTTGTATCTGTGTCTGTGGCATCGTAGCTCCCAAACGGCTGAGCCTATTTTGATCTAGTTTTCTTTGCTTGGAAGGTGATTAGATCGAGAGTGTTCTTAGCTATTCAAGAAAATCTGTTCAGCTATTTGAAGATTATTAGCTCTCTTCTAGTTGATAAATGGGTGTGAGAATCTTTCATAGGTCCGATAGTGTCGAAAAATTCTTTGGAGATTTCTCTCTACACGGAGCAGTCCGACTGGTGGAATACCTCCACCCTACAGAAGATCGCAGACAAATAACCTAGTGTTGTGTTCCTGCGGTAAGTAGTGACGCTACACGCTAGTGATGCCTATAGTATTACAAGCGTCCATAGGCTACGGTAGCCGCTTACCTTCAGCGAGCCGTATGGCCACCTTTGCTGTATAAAAAAACGCGAACCAAGATGACTGTCAAACAGTTATCTTCTGATTTGAAACACGTATTTGTAGCTAGAACCTTCCTAATATCCACAGAGTATATTTCTTAACGATAGAAATAGCAATCCTGATAAAGATTTCCCAACAGACACTTGGAAAATAAAAACTTTATAAATATTTAAAGTATAATTTTAAAATGATATTAGTAATATTTTGTTGATTTTATAATGGTTTTTTTCTCGGTTCCCGACAATTAACTTTGCAATTATTGTTAAATATTAAGTGTAAACTTTCACATATAAACTACGCAAGGAACATTATCTAGCTGTATTGCACTATATTCATATTTATATAATCAAATATATCATTATTATAATCCATATATTAAAATATTATAAAAAAATCGTATGATATATGTATATATATCATAAAACTCTACGTTTCTCTGTCTGTCCGTGTATTTTTTTTCAAGCGAAAGTCACTTACCTGTTTTTCATGTTTTTATTTTTTATTTTTAGTTATGTTATAGGATATATTTTTTAAAATAAAATAACATACAAAAAAGCAGTGACGATAATAGTGAATCATTTCGGAAAAAAGACGCATTAGGGGCGCTTGAATGGCTTACGCTGAGTAAACCATATGAGGTGTATCAAATTAATGTACTACATAATAGTAGATTTTAAAAAGTCAGCAATTATATATATTTATCTTCTATGGATCACCCTCAATAATAATTTTTGTCTTCCGTTTTCGAGTGCGCTCAATCGCCGGCATTCTGTACCTAGTCCACGCGAGCAATGCTGCGAGCACATCTAGTTTATATATAAAAACTGATTTATATAAATTGATGCTGGTATACATAATTTTGTAAAACTCAACAACCGTTTTACCAAACTCCCTGAAAGTTAGTACATCTGAGTGTTTTTCCATAAAAGGTTTTTTGCTTTCCCTGAACGAGATTTTTTTTTAAAATATATTATTATAATTAATTCTTTCATTTTAAGAATCCAGTATAATATATTTAAAGTGTATCGGTCTTTTTAATTTATTTTACGTTAATTATTTACGTCGTTAATCTTTCTCTAAAGTGAAAATGGTAGAAAACCTTGTCTATAATAGTTTTTTTAATTACTTAATATGTTTTCTGATATTTTTTATTATCGTCATTCCAAAGTAGAATTTTTATTAAGTGCTTTATACAAACAAATAATATAATGAATGCCGTCTAATGGTAAGTTCACAGTAATATAATTAGAATTTTTGTATCAAGATTGAGTTAAATTGACCAGTAAATGTAAAGTGATATATTTCTACATCAATAAATTATTTTTGTAATAAAGCCTTTCACTATTTACTAACCTCTTCAATTGTTTTGAATGTAATAAAAAAATCAAGCATTTAAGGTAAGAGTCGCAGAATGTTAATAAGAAGCTTAGTAATGATGCATAGAAGGCGTTAATTCTATGTGCAACTTTTTTACGTGTGGAAAAGATTCTGCCATAAGATGATTGAAATAAGCTCTCTAATCTCAAAACAAGCATTGAAAGCATTAAGATAAATGTTTTTCATTAGTATATAAGTCACAATCTAGTCAGGCAAGAATTTTATATTTTTTTATTTCTCTTTCTTTTTTTCACCAGTTTTCTCTTTTTCTCCCTGCCAATACAGAACTACGCGGGCTGGTATACGAAGCTTCAGTTATACGGTAACATCTTTTTGGACAAGAACAAAGAAGTTTGCAAATTCTTATATTTGCCGTACTGTGACGATGTGGAACTGCTTCCCGGGCAGCGTGGCAGTAGTGCCTACGATATCGCGCCTTCAAAGGAGGCGTAAATTATCACCAATTGTTGTGTTTGATTTTTTACTGCACCGCACTAATCATCAGGTATTTGTTGCAGAACTAGTATTTAAAAAAACAGTTGCTGCCTATGGTTATTTAACTATGGTTACCACTCTAAACTACACGTAACCTTATCTATTATGAGGTATGTTCTTACGCGTACCAATTGTTCCATTTCGTAAATTTGATTTTACTCCTAAAAAACTTTGCACCTTTTTCAAGTTAAATACGTGACTTATATTATGGATGGGTTCTTACAAAGCCAGATATGCAAATGCTATAATATTCGAAGATAATTTACTATCATCTTATCAGCTGAGAAGGTTAGGACAAAAGAATATTTTTTTATCGTCAAAATACAATTTTCGCACGGAAATATGACGTCAACGTACCTGATTGCGTACAATGCAATCTATGCAAGCTTTTTTGAAGAACTCCATGTCGTAGGAACGAGGGAATACACTAGCCGGAAAATATTTTCAAAGCGAACTTTGAACACTTCATGACATAGCGAACTTCTTTGTTCGTTTCGATATGGACAGATTTGTTTATTAAATTTATATAAAAAAAAAACATTGCTTACATCTTTATATTCTCAATAACTCCTAGTACTGTGATGTCTTAAAAAAACAGTTAGTGACGTACCGTTATCTGGTTCAACATTTATAAGTTTAGTATTTTATAGAAGATGATCTCTTAACATCTAACTTAATTGCTTATCGAAATAGCTGATTAAATTTCAACAGTGATAAGGAATCAAATAGAGATCGTAATATTGTACAAGGAATAAATTAAAATGGTATAAATATTTACATTCAAACATTACATATTATACAATATGTAATCAAGTTATCTTGTCGACAATCTAGTAAAGAATGTGTTTAAGAACTATTTAAACTTAAATAATTCATATTACATTGTATAATTTACACATGCTTAGGTAAATATTAAGCGATCGCTATCTACACTTATGTTATAATAAGGGAGATAACAATCAGCTTCTTAAATTAAGCTTTTTTAATTCTCTATAGATTTATAGTTTGGTCAGTGCGAGGTTTACTCTCAAGCCACCGGTATACACCTGTGAGGGCTTGGGGACAGATTTTCAACTTGAGGATGGTAGTCTACCACCATGCTATAGTGTCTTCACGATTTTTTCCTTTGATTCGAACTCACATCGAGTGAGCTACCACTGAGCCATCATTTTAAACTATTTATGACCGACGGTTCTGAATGTTTTCTAACGTTACTTTCATATTTTTAAAGCAATTTGCCTGTGACTTTTTCTGTTGTTTTGAAAATGATACGACTGTTGTATATTTGTTGTAAACTGGTTATACTGATACCCAAACCTTGGCGAGATTGCGTGTAAAAGCTTCTCAAAGTTTCATCACAATTGAATAATTGGTCTATGAATGCATAGGGTACAAACAAACAAAAAAAGAAACATTCATTTATATGTACCTACTAGCAAACCCATCCACGCGATGCTGCGATGCTTAGAAAAAAAAACAAATCGCTACATACATACCAGGATCACCGCTTACAGGATCACCTGCTGAGTTAATCTGAAGATTGTCTGAAAATTTCATCAAAATCGCTCCAGCCGTTTTGGAGTCCATAGGTAACAAGCACACAAAAATAATTTTTAAGGTTTCCAAGTCAAAGAAACCCATATAGCTTCGGTATGTCCGTCTGTCTTTCCGCGGCTTAGCTCAGAACTTCATAGTACTAGAAATCTGTAATTTGGTATGGGTATTGGTATGGATATCTACTCGTATATTAATCACGCCGACAAAGTAATAAAATAAAATCTTAAAAAGAAAATTGTTTAGGGTACCTCTCCTACATGTAAAATGGGAATGATGTTTTTTTCCTCGTCTATCAAATTGTGTGGGGTGTCATTGGATATGTCGTTTAAATATTGTGGGTCTGTGAAAACCAATTTGCGATTCAACGATCTGTTTGCTAAATAATAAGCTTTAAAGTGCTAATTTTTGTTAGAGTCAAGTGCCCCCCCACTGCCAGCTAAATGGTTGTTTTTGGATATGTGAAAAATTCATGGTATATATAAAGAAATTAAAAAGAAAACTATCAGAGGTAAGTAGGCCTTACAAGTTCACGAGTTCAGTCAACTTATAAATGTATTTAGAGAAGTAATTTCATACAAATTCCATTGAAAACTACTTAAAGACCCCTCTCTAAATGATGATACATGTTTCAACAAGCCGGACGCCTGGGACACGGTTAAACATCTATAGTATAATTTTCTATGGAGTAATTCATGCTACACTGGGCCGTGTCCCGGCTCCAACCTGGTGTAACATAAGCATCCTTAAATCTGCATATTGTGACAGGCAACTACGGAACCCTACATTGCGTGTGGCCTGACATGCACTAGTCCAATTTTTATATATGTACCTATATAATATAGATTTTCAAGTAGATCGGCAAAATCTTTTTAGAAAACATCGTGTCGACGTAACACTAATACAAAAATAATCTAGTAAGAAAATATACAATATAAATTCTATAATAAGAATGCAGATTCTTTTAGTAACACAGTACAGTAATAAGCACATTACAATCAAAAAACTACGGCCACCACAGCAAGATAGGAAATCTATCGCCACTGGTAGCTGGCATACCGGATTGCAAACCTATTATCAGCTGAATTTACACTGGCGAAAGAAAGAGTCACTATGATGGGCTTATCACCGTGTACATGGTGGTCATGATCCAGTCACTTACAGATTCCTAGCAACCCGCTTGATTATTGAAAATATGCAGGCTGTTTCGGGAACAATACGCTTAAGCGTGCCACTCACTATAGTGGATATTACACCTGGCGTATTATGGTCATGATTCAATCGAACACAAGAAATTACCGTCTTGCGTTTTCAATATAAAACATTCAAACAACACACGCGATATTTTTGTTGCGGTAATTTTTGCATAACGTCTTTAAACGTATTATTTGACATCTGCGGTGATATTTTAAATCAAATTCGCAATTTACAAGCCGTTACATAAAGACAATATGTTATATATTATTACACTAAGCAAAATTATTTTATATTTACGGTTGCTGATGTCTTAGATTGTAATTAATACTCATGTTACATTCGTCGAGGTAAAAATCAATATAAAACCCTCATAATATAATACATGTAATTATTAAATATTACATTTAATAGAGCATTTAAAATCTAATTAATATGTATTATTAAATAATCATATATAATAATTCCAAAGGTATTTCGTTTTCAACGCCATACCTCCGTTAGTTTTACGTCAAAATTGTATGACGAAATTTAAACGCTATTATAAAGTATGGTATGTTGTAATAATAGTTTAAAATTATTTATTTCCTTAAATAAATAGATTAAAGAATTGTGTTCCTATTTCAATATATTATTTCTCAAAGATATTTAAAAAATGATTTAAATATGTTATTCCTAATGAAAATATATTCATCTAACACGTATGAGGCGCCACCTAGTAACAATTTGCATAACTAACATGATCATTAGATTATTTGAAATCTATAATTTGCGAAATATTTGCACGGGTCAGATATTATTCATTTAATTTTAACGTTATTTTACTATTTATAAACTTGTCAGCTTAATATCATAACTACCTGAAATAATGGAACATAATATGAAACTAGCAGTGCCTCGCGCCCCCGCACGCCTTTATTATGTGTATTATATTTATTAATTTTCATCTAGTAATTTAATTTTTACTCGCACTATTGCCAATTTTTATATTCTATAAATTAAAGAATTATTATACAATCTTTCCACGTACAAAAATTCACAAATATCTGTCAAGCCGTTTTTGAGCAAAACACAAAGAGATTCTAATGTCATATTCATGATCAATGTTAATAAACTCTCCGGCATTTAGAGGAAAACATTGTATTTATTTAGTACAGATTTATTAATATAATTTAATATTTAGTTCAATTATTAATGAATCAGTTAGAATCATAAATAAGATAAATTTGTGATAAATAAAATAAACGAGAACGTAAATTTAACGTTAACAAATTATTTCTCACGACGTAGATCAGAATATGTTTTTGACATCCCTGGAGCTGAACGCTTGCCGCGTTGCCGCGTTGGGGCGGCTTTCATTATTGACTCAATAAATTCTAACGCACGAGTTTTTAAAACCTGCCTCACACTATCAGGCACACACGTACAGAAATATTCTCACATATTATAAACTAGCTTCAGCCAGCGGCTTCGTTCGCGTTTCGAAGTGGTTTTAAAATGATCTCTCCACTAATCTACTATTATACTAGCTGTGCCCCACGTTTGCAACCATGTTAAATTTCGAGAAACTTTTCACTGCACTAAGCCGCCGCTATAAATAACTGTACCTACTTCATATAGCTTTCGGTGTTTTGAATGTAGTTTTTTTATTGGACTAAACCCTAAGAAGTATTTACACTACATAATATTACGATTCTTCGGAGGGGTTAAAGGGAAATAAGGACTTCCACTTAAAGAAAATAAAAGACAGCTCACCTCTATTCCAGATATGTAAATTAGTTCTCGTGGGATATCAAAACTATTCCGTGAACAAAGTGGACGAAATTGTCATTAACATTTATACATTAAACACTAGCTGTACCCCCCGGTTTCACTCGTGTTAGATTTATCCGACCAATTCTCCATCGTACCCGTGTAAACTATCGTTGTTCCAACTTCCCGTATTTCCCTGCAGCTTGCCAGATTGCTTCACGTTCATGACTACTGCTCCGCCCCTTAGAGTCGTAGCGTGATGTTACACAGCTGAGATTAGCGCGTTTAAACAAACAAACAAACAATATCTTGAGCTTCATAATCATGATATATATATATATATATATATATATATATATATATAATATTATAAAGGGGAAAGTGAGTCTGATTGTTTCTTACTCAATCATACGAGATATATCAAATTAATGTTCTACATAATTGTAGATCTCAAAAAGAACTACAAAAAGTCTGCGATAGCAAATGTTTATCTTCTAAGGATCACGTCTTTTGAGCGACGTCTGACGATGTATTGTAGATCACTACGTGATCGAGGTTGTTTTTGAGCTGCACTCTTCTTAGTATTTTGAGTATCAAAATTTGTGAAAATTGTCGGAAAAATACGAGTAATTGAAATATTATAGATACACAGGATCACTTACTTATTAATAAATAGCTTCTGCCCGCGGCTCCGCTCGCGTGAACTATAATAAATGTTGTTACCGGGATAAAAAGTAACCTATGTGTCAATGCAAGTTATAAACTGTGTGCCAAATTTCATCTAAATCCGGTCAGCTGTTTTTACGTGTTTGAGTAACAAACAAATTAACTCACTTTCGCAATTATAATCTTACTAGCTTCTGCCCGCGGCTCCGCTCGCGTGAACTAAGTACAAAAAATGTTGTTAGCGGGATAAAAAGTATCAATCCAGGCCTGTGTGCCAAATTTCATCCGAATTCGTTCAGCCGTTTTCCGTGATTGAGTAACAAACAAACTAACTTTCGCCTTTATAATATTATATTAGGATTAGGATGTGAACAAATAGAAAGATGGAGATTTCTTTAAATAGAAATAATAGAAACGATTCAATGAACGTTATAAAAAGACGTAGTAGTTTAACTAAAATCTAGTAGATTCTGGTATCTCATGTCGGAAGTTTTATTTTAACGATCGAAGCATATATTAATGATTCGTTTCCGCGCCACTTCAATTAGATACTGTCGGCGTACTATAAAAAAGCGGCAATGAAAACTACGCCGAATCGGCGTAGGTACTCGAGTCAGTGTAATTACCGACAATACTGTCACGTTGACAACCTTCATTTCAAATAATTACTACACAACTACGATAACAAGTTGTCGTATTCTAGGAGCTATTGTATGTAGCCTGCGCGGTATCTAATTGAATCGCAGCGGAGACAAATCATAAATCTATGGATCGGAGCTCATTTATCATAGAGCTTTGTCCTATAAATAGACATTACTATATGCGATTCATTAGTAGTTACACTTTATAACAATATATATAAATATATTTCTTATATAATACTAGTCATCATAAACATATCGAACAAGATTGTCCAAAGTTTTAAATCCCTTGGTCCCTTGATCATATTTGTTGTATACGAAGAACTTATACAAGGATTTGGATGCCGTTTTATTTTTGCTGATCTATGCAGATAAGGAGAAATAAAGTTACAATGGTACAAAAAGCAATAAGTAGGTACTAAAACCAATACTGGCGCGTGTATCAAAGAGCTTGAAGCGATATCAATTTGCAAGGATAGAGAAAACAGCGACGTAGCACATATATTAGATATGTACATGTACGCAAAAGTATTAGGGGAAAAACCTCATGGCCTATTAATGTTATATTATAAAATAAGAGAACTCGCAGAATAAATTCGTCAAATTTTTGGATGTGGTGACGAAGGTGTGGATGTGAAGCGAATTATTATATGAGTATTTTTATTGGGTATAAATTTACCTATCACCAAATAAAAATTTGTCTCTAATGTAATAGATGTGTCACCAGAATCGAATCACCAAACAATATCAAAACTTTTGTCGAATATTTCTTCAATATTATTAGTATCAGGCGCTCGCTGTCTCCCGTTATTTCTTATCACAAGTCAAACCTAACCTAACGCAGCTATATCATACGTGAATTGATCATCTAGCTTAGGGGTTTGATCAAATCTCCCCTTTTGTCGTGTCCCTTTGGAGACAGTTTTCATTAATATGATGACAAAAATACTAATTGATACAAATACAATACGAACAAAAAAATAATAATTACGAGATTCATGTTTGTTACATCACATTTGACAATAAATCACAATGTATCCAAAAATTATAAAACAGTAGTGCTTGAAAAAGGACCCCTTCATATAGCTAAGGGAATACAGAGCTAGCAGCTTGCTGACGGGCTTTTAATTTCAAGGTCGACAATCTTCTACCACCGTACTATGGTTTGTGAAGTCTCTCTTTACGGGAAACTTAACACTTGTCCTAACAAGTATTATATTTTAATTCCAGATTATTTCTTTACCAGTTCCCTCGAGGAGGGCAATGGAGAAAGTAAAATTTGTTAGCGTCCCATATAAAATTAATAAATAAATAAAATAGTCTTCATTGCTGTTTGTTTCACAAATTCTTAATTTTTGATGTATACTTATAATAGTTCTATACTGTATAATTATATATTATATAGGCAACCGGTTTACCTTTTTCTGTAACAGCTTGTCTTTTTAATGATAAGCTACTTGTTTAAATACGTCTTTCCAGCACTTCACTTTTCTACCCCAATTTCTTTTACTTTCTCTTAGATACCATTCTGTGATTATTTAAATCCATTTTAGTCTACTGTAGGTATTATACACGTTGTTGAATTATTTTTTATTTCTTCTAGTGTTATTCTGTTTCTTCTCATAACTCCCACTATACATCTCTCTATTCTGTTCTGAAACACTTCATGTTTATGCTGTTGTTGTTCTGTCAGCTGCCCATGTTTGTCCATGTCCAATATAAGATACTTTATAAAAATAATTTTTGATTTTGAAAACACTATCAGGAAAATATCCAGTGCTTTTGTGTAACAAATAAAAATATAAAGACAGGCAGAGAGGCATTTTTTCATTGTTCGCTTAAACTAGTTATTACATATTATCAAGAGGTAAAGTTTGTTTCTTTTTAAGAGGTAATCTCTGGAATTACTGATCCGATTATATAAAAAATTCCACTGATAAAAAGGTATATTATCTCTGAGTTGATATAGGCGAATTTTTATTGTAATTAACGCGACTGAAATCGCTAATTATAGATAAACCAGTTACCAAGACTTTCAAATTATATAAGAACATTTTTATTGTACTTATACAATTATGGGAGCCAGGTCTATACGCGGCGTCTGGAAAATGAAGGCGCCACAAAAATAACTTTAAAAGCTGACAAATTTTCGAACTGTTAAACGCTTGCAAACACCCTTAAGACGAGTCGCCGACAATAAGTCATTTTCGGCCGTCCATATTTGACCAGCTCCTCATATTTATTTTAACTATTACATTACAGAGACTGCCTTTAAGCCCTGCCGCGGTAGGACCTGCTAATTTTAAACCTCAGTCCTTTATAAATAAAGGTAAGTCAACAAGCACATCAGCACGGGTTAATTTCGTTTGATACTTATTCTCCGCGTACTGAACCATTTCATATAAATTTGTTAAGTTCGTCATAGGATTATCGTCTTTAATGTTTTACGATGTGAGGTTAATATGTTTGCAGAGTTATTAGAGTTCGAATTTCTGTTTTATCCCTATACGTGTTAAAGAGTTTTGTTAATTTTCTACATGGTTACTTGTTAAAATATATATATGTTATAGTATTAGATATATTTGTTTGGGGAAAAATATTTGTGTGGTGTTACATGTCGGGTTTCTCGAATCACGACCATTGACAAGCCAGTACAGTTTCAATAAATCACAAAGATTTAACCAATTTAACACATATAATTTTAAGTTATTTTTACATCTCAACACTGGACGTGGGTAACAACATCGGTATACTTTATGTCCGTTATTAATATTATTCTGCTATTTTCAAGCAATATCACTATTATTTGAAGTTACATGAAATCAAATCTTTTGGCGAGTTTAGTAGAGGATACATTTACAATTACAAATACGCGCGCGCATAATGTGAGGAAAGGGCGACATGATGAGGTTACCCATCAATGACGATAATGTGAATTTTGGAGTCATTTTGTTTTGTTACGCCGAAGAAGTTTACAAGAACACACACAATTTTTTTCATTATTATAATGCGCCAAAAACAGGGCACTGTTCCCAAAGGCAAACACAGTAGGTACAATCCAAAAAGGACGGCGACCAACGAGAGATTCGCAATTTATCGCTGATCGCCGCTGTCATGCCGGCCTGCATAAATATCTCTTAACGTTACACTTGGATGTCTTAAGAAGAAGGGAACACGCAAGCCGGTTCCACAGCTTCACGGTACGGTAAAAAGAAGCATTAAGAACTTTTTAGAATTTAATTTTATTATTCCAATTTCCACAATAGAGGAAATAAGGGCACTAAAACAGTCAACACGAAATGAAATTAAATATTGGCATCCATCTTAGCATAATTTCAGTAAAATTATTCTAAATATCTGATAACCGATCGCCGAACTCTTCTAATCTTGAGTCATTTGACACTCGTACGGACAGATTTTTTTTCAATTTCAAGATGGCGCCCGATACGTGGATATAGACGTCAAACGCAGCCACTAAAGCCTTTATCTTGATCTCAGTTCTTTGGCTATGAAATAAGCGATGCGAACGTTTGAGCGGCATCAGATCACGAATAGCGTTCTTTTTTGTCTTTATTTATTTAATCGATAACACGAAAAATATACCAAACAAATTTGATTCATAAATGATTATGAATGTACGTATAGTTTTTTTACTGATAGACTAATAAATGAGTCATATAGAAGCAAAAGAAAAATTATGTTATAGAAAATATTTAACTATATCTATACTTCTATTTGAAATCTATATCTAAGATTATTTCCATTGCAGTAACTTACGAGTTTATTAAGGTCTGTGTTCGTGTCTTAACACTTACTTACCATGTTCATTTAATAGTTTTAACTATGTATACATAATTCATTAATAGTTTAGTCCTTTTTAATAGTAGAGGGATGTGAAACAGAAAAATACAAAAAAATATGAAAAGGCAAAGAGAAAGGGTTATGGACTTTCTATCTCTATCGCTGTAACCATTATTTTTTTCTGATGTTTTTAGTATTAAAAATGTCATGTTGTCATGGTTTTTTAAACGAGAATAAAGCAAACTAATATTTTCTTCTACATCTGACATTGAACAATATTGTTTTAACAATAACACTATCGCTATCTCATACCCGGTTACACCATCTGTCTGACTATTTCCTTCTCTGTCTACGTTTCTAATCTTCTTATCATGCCCATACTATCATGGAAATGGATGGCCTCGACATTGACACTGACATGGCGATGAAGATGTTCATGAGCCTCTTCAATTTTATTAAAAAAGTTGGTGAAGATATATATCCCGTTGAATGTAACCATTTTTTATAACATAATATTTATTCAATATGCACCTAAAATTTATTAGTTATAATTACTTTACAAATTTAGATGAACAATTAATGTTTTTGGCACATACTGTACAACATAATTTCTGAATAATTCCCTGATATCAAAATATCAATGTAATTTATATAATGAAAATTCATAAGGACAAAATTCAAAGACCGCCTTTGCTTCGATATGGCTGAAATCGAAAAAAAAATATGATTAGAAATACTAAAGGAAATGTGAAGTAACTTGATGTTTAATAACAACTTCTATCCGCGTGCTATATGGCCACACACCACAGTAGCATTTTAAACATAAAAATCAGATGAAATCATTTTAATCAAAGATTAAATATTTTAGTGACTTTTAATATGTTATTCCCACGCTTACTCACTGACTGTTCGGTACTTCTTTGTAGGGGGTGTAAGGAGGAGGGGGAGGGGCAAATAACATCTTATGACTTGAGTCACCCAAGCCAACCTTACCTGCATGTGGTGAGCAACGAACGAGGAAACGGCGATATCTTGGGTGGTAGGATTGTACCAGCCCGTGTGAGTCGTGTACACCAAGTATATGGTGAGAAGTCCGTCATACTGATTCACTACTGACGACAAAATTACGTCACTATATGCACTATTAGCACCATAGATAATTAAAACAAGTTTGTTTTAATTATCTATGATTAGCACAGTACAATTAAAAAACAACGGTGACTATCGACAGATCTGCTAACAATCGTTATTATCCAACCAAACCTCTCAGCAGCTGGTTTAATTTTAAAGGTTTGGCGTAGTGGCCACTGTTTCATCTGATGTTAAATGACGATGTGGCCCAAGATGATAACACGCTAATCCTAGTGGAAGACTGGCTCTCAAGTGCAGCTGCCGGAAAACACCTATTGGTGCTTGGCGTCAGATTTTCAACTAGAGGGTAGTAGTTAGCCAGGCGGGCATTAGAAAAAGCCCTACCACCATGCTATGGTTTCCTCACGATGTTTTCCTTCACCGAAAGCTCAGGCTCATTGCAGAGATTCGATCTCACGTCAATCGACACGAAGTCGTACACGCTACCACTGAGCCAACATTGTTTCAAAATGGTTGCGGGAAGCTGCTGGATGCGAGCAGCGCAGGACCAGTCGTTGTCGTGATCTTTGAGGGAGGCCTATGTCCAGCAGTGGACGTCTTTCGGCTGAAATGATGATGATAGCAGCGTAGCAGGATTGGCAGAAGTAATAATTCACCCGTGCTTGCTTCTTTAAAAGTTTTCCTCAGTAGCAAGAAAATTATAAGCTGGATACATTATTATTTGAAATCGAAAGAATAAAAACTTCAATAGGTTAAAACCAAACGGATATTAGTAAAGGTTAAATATATATAATTTTACAAGTGTGTATATTATCCATCATGTTTTTAAAGGGATTTGTCTGGAATCCATTTTTTACTTGCCATGCCTTCGCGCCCTAATAAAACCTACGGTAGCTGAGGATCTGTCAAAACTTGTTGTTATGAAGTTTTTTCCAACGTGTCCCAGGCACACTGAGCCTTCATTTTTTATAAGTTTTATAACAGAGTTGTGATCCACCAATATTGTTTTGCGACTTATAGAATTATGTTTTACAAATTTTACAGTATGAGAAGGCCAACATCTAAGTACTAATTAATATGTTTAAAGTTAGTCTGCAAACAACACACTTGAAAATTTTATATAAATTCGTTTCAACTTGTAAAAGTAATACGACAATATCAATACTATAAATAAATATATAATAGTAATCCCATATTTTAGATTTAGTAAGATAAATAAAAGTAGTTTTAAGGTAATTGTGTTAAGTTCTACAATAAACTTCCTAAGAATGTTACCGACTTTCCGATAATAATCATATAAAAGGTTGTTATAGGTTAGATTTCACGATAGTGATGTTTGGAATTAACTTCCTCCCTGTGCGTTCATTAAAAATTGTAATAACTTTAAATACCGTTTATAGGTTTAACGTTATGGCCACAATCTCACCTGATTTTAAGTGACTATCAGAAGAAACTGGCTCTGATGCCAAGGTTTTAAGAAACGTTTATTTAAGTGCGAAAAACAATAAATAAACGATAATTAATAAAAAAAATTAAATATTTTAATTGTTTTTGAAACTCAGTGTGCCTCATACCTATATCTTAGCTTCAGGGATTATAAGAAATCTCTTATAATACGACGCGTAAAAACTTTAGACCATTCGACAGTTGAGAAGTAGGTACTTCTTGATAATAAGGTACATCGTTATGGATTACTTGAATTCTAGATTGAAGGTCCAGGTTCGAATACCCCACTTGCTATGAACCGAAAATATATTTCGATCTTAGATGTATCATTACTTTTTGCACGACAAAGTGACTGAACAGTTCCTGATGGTAAACAGGATAATCTAAAAACAGTAGCGACCATCGAAAGATCAACATAGTCACTCGCCGCTGTGATGCCGGCATGCATAAATAGAAACTGGATATGAACCGGCTGATACCGAAGCACGACATACACAAGCGAATTATTATGACGGACTGTTCACTATAAAAATATATTCATGGTGGTGTCTCAAGTCTTAAGATGTTATTTGATCAATTTTCGATTTTAATATTTTTTATAATACACCGAGCGAACCATATTAACAATATAGTTAATGTTGTATCAAATTATATTTATGTGTTAAGTATATATCAATAATTATCTAAATTAGATATAATTATGTAGATGAGATGGAGAGAAAATCCCAAAATTCAGCTAGACAGGGAGCCAGAACGTGACTCGCTTAAATTAAAATTATAATAAGCTAATAAAGATTATAATATAATAATTTTAATTTTATTAAAACTGAATATTATTAGTCATAAAGACTAAGTTTTTTGTTACTTTTTTAAAATAATTTTGTTAAATAATTAAACGCCAACTTTTATTTTACCATTTATGAAAACATTAAAATTGAATAATATTTCGCCTTATTTATACACGATATTTTATACAGCATAATTATGAAATAAAATTATTAAATAGGGAGATATTTTAATATTTATTATAAACTAGCTACCTCGGCAAACGTTTTTCTTTTATTTCCGGCAGTTAATGGATTGACCATAGCGAAACCTATCGGATCCACATAGCTAAAAACCATCGTCTCGATCAAACAATTATATTATTTGAATACCTATGAGCTTAATCGGTCAAGTCATTCAGAAGTTACACGATAAATATTAATCGTTAGGATACATGTAAAATTACATATTAAAAAACAATTAAAATATTTTATTCATTTTAGGCCCTAAGAAGACATTTATGGACGTTTCAACACTACTACCGGTTCGAACATGAGAAGAGACGGCAAAAAAAAGATTAAGTTTATCAATAAAAAATTGTTATGTTTACAGTAAATTATTATTTGTTGGTTTTTCTCAAGCAATGTCTTAGTTCTTTACTGGTTCTTGGATGGATGAATCTTGGAATGTATCTACTATATGATTCGATTCGCGTCATATTGATTACCTTAGGCGCGTCGTTTTTTGGTTCCGCAAATATCTCGTACTAAATAAAGATGTTAACCGTATAATATGAAATTTCTTCTCAGCCAAGGTAAACAATCATATTCGTAATTTCACATTGACTTCCTATACATAAAAATATTATGACAGATATATTCATTGAGAAAAGTCATCAGGGTTATTTAGGAACTAATTGTTTATTAATACAACCAAGTGTTTACTAATGATCTAATAATACATCTATAGGAACTAATAATATAAAGCTAAAGATTTTGTTTGTTTGAATAAACGAACCTCTGAAACTACCCATCAAAATTGACAAACTCATTTTGCATTTTAAAGTTTAAATATTAAGGTAGATTATAGGTTATATAATTTCACTCTATACCTATAAGGATCGCAGCAGTAACAATGAAAGTCAAGTGACCTGGCACTGTGGAGAGTTGGTCGTATAAATTTAACACGGGTGAAACCATGGGGCACGGCTAGTTTAATTATAATGGTAAATTAATAAAATCGATTGATTAAACGGGACATGGTACCTCATCAAAACACTTCCTATGCACAAATCTGTCAACTGTAATATAACACTAAATAAATAAAAAAAAGGCCTTCAAAATGTTACCGTCACTGTAGGGGTCATTATGGATGATGTTTTAAAAAAAGAAGGCGCCATTGTTTTTGTCTCCAACGTGTGTCGCGTCGGTGACATCCGGTGTGCGAGTGTGACGGACATAGTGGCCAGTGGCCAGTCTTGACCTTATTTTCATTTCTAAATGTAACTTCTTACGCCAACTATAAAATTGAGTAATTTAAATTGATTGAATATTTTAAAACCAATATCAAAAGAAAGGTTGTTTCCTTGTTTGTTTGATGTAAATAAAAATTATAAATTTCTTTATGAAATTATTATTCTATGAGAAAACTGAATCTTTTGTGTCACTTTAAAAAAAAAGTTACATTTATTGCAAACGAATAATTAACAACTTTCTAGTTTGTATTGGTGACTTTTTCGTACACAAGAATTATATCTTATTCCATAATTGCTAGGATATAAGAATCATCAATAATACGCTTAGAAGTCTTAAAATATATACCAAGAAACTTTTTTTATTAACCGACCGCTTTTTATGAAATTTTGTACACGGAAAGTATAAGTCATTCCTCATATTGTTGGTAATATGAATTGTCAATAATAAGAGTAAGAATGTTAGTATATTGTATTAATAAAATCCTTATTTAATAAATAACAATCACATTAAAAATTATATTTGAAGATTTCTCTCTTCTTAGGGCAGCCCGACAAGTGAAATATACCTTTATTCTACAGAAGATCGTGGCCAAATAACCTTGTATTGTGTTCCTGCGGTGAGTAGGGTTTCCAGAGCTCTTTGGAGAAGGGGGGTTTAAGGTCGGCAACGCGCTAGTGATACAAATGGTATTAGTGTTACAAACGCCCATAGGCTACAGTAACCGCTCACCATCAGGCTGGCCGTATGTTTCTTTGGCGCCTTAGTTGCATAAATAAGTAATCTGTACAAAAAAAAAATCGCAACCCCAGAGGCGCCAACACAGCGTGTGACTGATAAAGACAATACAGAACGTTGTAAATTCGTCACAAAAGGCGGACACACCGTTGGAATTTCTTCACAAAAAAAAAAACGCATTGTTACCGGTCAATACTAAAAAAAAGCGGCAATGAAGCTGTCACGATAATATGACAGCTGTCAAAATGTATGCCTGTTTGTGGCAAATTGAGATTGACGTTACGAGATACATAAAAATATTTTGAGTTTCGTTATGGATTTGTTTCCGCGCGTAGTCCGATGTAACTTTTGAGAATGTAATTTTTTTTCTCTCTCTTTCCTTTCAAATAGTCATTTAAGTTATTATTTGAGTTAATGTTGACATAGCGTATAATAGGAGAATCGTAACCGGTTGGTATCATGAACGCGATGAAAAGCCTGTCACGATGACTCACTTCGGTATTCAAGTCAGTAAGAAATAGATTTTGATTTAAAAAAAATCATATGACTATAATCAATTATGGCTCAGCGGTGGCTGGATACCGCGTCGATCGACGTGAATTCAAATCTCTACAATGAGCCTGAGCTTTCGGTCAAAAAAAGAAAATGATGGAAGCATAGTATAATGGTAGGGTGTTTACCATGCACTAGAGAACCAGCCACCCCAGCAGGCTTAGCGTGCCACCATCTCGGGTGACATCGTCACTTAAATAAAACCATTATTCAAACCCAAAGTCAAATTCATCCAATATCATTATTAATAATTTACTTTATTCTCTCGTGGTTATAGATACATCTAAGATTTTTTAAATCAATACGCGAAGATAAAGTGACCGTGGACAATTATACAGCTTCGTTTAAATAGCAACAGAACTAGTTTTAAATATTTAAATAACAAATTAGTCCGTTTCAATAATTCTTTGTGTGAGTATTTTATTGACGGAGACGGTTTGTTTATTTATTTTTATTTGAACTTCTTTTAAGATAAATTGTAAATCTCTTTTCCTATACCATAAATGTGAATGTTATAGGACGTCCATTCGTTAAAAACTCTCAAACGGTTGGGACAATTTAAAACAAATTTAAATGAATATTTCTTTATACCGATATAGAAAAAAAAAAGCCCAGCGAAGCGGACTGGCAGCAGTTAGTAATCTGTTGATAGGTACTTAAAGATATTTGAGAAAAAATACTACAGGGGGAGGGGTTAGAATCATGGCCAGAATTCATTACAATATAATTACGTTACATAAAAAAAATCCGCCTGTTTGTTTGTTTTTCGGTTAGTTTGTACGCCAATCGCACAGACACTACTAGGCCAAATTTGATGAAAATGTGTGTGATTGTAGTTTATAGTCTGTAGTAATATTTAGAATTTTTAAAACGTATTCACATTTGTATGGTCTATAAATTGCGTTTCAGTTATCTTTACCTATAAAAAATCTTGTGTGCGTCTGTTAGTGATCGTATAACTTCTGAACGACTTGAACGATTGTGCTCATATGTATTTTTTTTATCGTTATAGATTTGGCGTAGTGGCTACAGTCTCACCTGATGTTAAGTGACGATGTGGCCGTAGATGATAAAATGGTACACCTAGTGGAAGACTGCCTCTCAAGTACAGCTGCCAGAACACACCTATTGGTGATTACCAACAGATTTTCAACTTGAGGGTGGTAGCTAACCAGAAGAGCATTTAAAATGCCCTACCACCATGCTATGGTTTCCTCACGATGTTTTCCTTCACAGAAAGCTCAGGCTCATTGCAGGGATTCGAACTCACATCAATCGACGCGAAGTCGTACACGCTACCACTGAGCCATCATTGCTTCAAAATTATATTTATATTATCTTTTATCGAGACGATGCGTTATAGCTATGTTAAGATACTTAATATAGCTAAGTAACTGGCGCTTTAATCGTTATAAACTAACAAATTATTTATATTCACTATATTATTGGCTTATTCAAAATCGTTTAACCGATCACCTTGATAGCCTAAGTAGTATCATAATAGTAGTAGATCTAAGTGTCTTTTCATAAAGAAGATTTCTATGCTATCTCTGAACGTGACAGTTGGCATTGTGGTCAAGTTAATGATTAGTGAAAAAAAAAATTTATAAAAATTAATTACCTGGTTTGTTAGTAGCAACTGTATCATACCGTTACCGTTATAATAAGAATTTGTCCATTAGGAAAGTACAAGAACAAAATAAATGCAATTAAATAAACGTGAATATGATTATTATTATTAAATATAAAAATATACCGTACCCATTTACCTTAACTCGGCCCATCTATCGTACTTAAATACAGATAGAATTCCAAAACACTCGAATATTTAAATAAAATAAAATTCGAATTAAATTTAATTTTAAAGTATATCTACGTAATTATTATAGTTTATTTAAATAAATATAAATGCAAATTGACACTTTAGTCTTTATAATTATCGTAATAAAAACTATTAATTACGGGTAGTCACGCATATGACTTTCCAAAAAAAAAACTTAAAAAAAAAACAATACACTGTTACGGCAAAGGGTTGAATCGTACATCGAAAAGATAATATAATCTTTATTTTATCGTATGTCCACCATAAAAGACCTATAAGTCCACAGATACAAAAAAAAACAAAAGAAATGCCTAAACCTACGTTATCTCTGGACGGCGCCAGTAGGAGCTCGTATTTTTTTTTTTCGTATGGAGGCAAAAACCCTTCGGCCGTCTGTGGTAATTGTCAGAATTTACGCGTTCGATAAGAAGAGACTTTGTAACCGGTTGTGCGGCGTTCGCTTTCGTTTTTTGAACCCCGGACCAAGACTGGCCCGGCACGGCGCGGCGCGGGCACACTGTGGGTTATGACTGACGTTATTTAAGACGTGTCGTGAATTCCATACCATATACATAATACATATACATAAATATATCTAACACCTCCTATAATAGGCAGTTTGATTAGATTGTAAGATAATCAATTATCCTTAATTGTATCTATACAAATTCTACTTATAATATTATAAGTGTTGAAGGGATTTGGATTAAAATTGCCTACAGTTTATAACCTGGATTAACATTTAGGTTACTTTTCATGTTTTTATCCGAGTAAATGACATATTTTTCATTTCTTTGTGGGCCTAATTCTGAAGTCCGCGCAAACGAATTCGCGGACAGAAGCTAGTATACAATAAAAAATCAGTTATCTAGGAAAACTTGGATTATAACAACATTATCTAAATATGAAATTTCATTCAAATTGTTAGAACCGTTACCGAGAAAAAACATACATAGGTCAGTATACTTTCTTAGTATATTATAAAACAAAGTCGCCCCGTTTCGGCTGTCTGTCTGTCTGAATGCGATAAACTCAACAATTACCGAAAGGATTTTCACACGGTTTTCATCAATGGATGTAGTGATTCACGGGGAAGGTATATGTGTATATAATTCATTATGGTTTTATGTAAATTGACTGAATTACGACGATGATAGTTGAATATGTCGGAAAAAATTATGCCGTCTGGGAGCTTCACTGGCGTGCACCGCGTAAACCAATAGAGTTATATGTATTACTCTGCTACCCAAGCGAAGTCTGGGTGGGTCGCTAGTAATATAATATAATATAATAAATCTAAATAGTTTTTTGTTTGTTTGTTTAAACGCGCTAATCTATGGAACTACCAGGATGTATATAGATATGATAGCCAGATTCGTGAGGAATAATATAGGCTATATAACTTCACGCTATGACCTTAAGGAGCGGAGCAGTAACTATGAACGTCAAGCAATCTGGCAAGATGTAGGCAAGTATGGGAAGTGGAACAACGATTTGTCGCATTATGGGATTAGCTAGTGTATTTTCAGCAGCCGAGCGCCTCGCAGGTGGCAGGAAGCGACGACGGCCATGGATTGGTTGGTTGTCATTTCCTTACCATCAGTGACAATGCCGTCGCTTATTCGCACCAGCCTTTTTTTTAATAAATTTGGTCGTGTGCTACAAGCCACACGCTTCAGACCGTAATAAAGTCACTCGATCGTTTCTGTTTCGTGGTAGAAATAATGTTTTGTGAGTGTTTTAAGTAATCTTGGACGAGAATAGTATAATATTTTGTTAAAAAACTTAACCTAGACAGGGGACTGACAATAACAAGACACTGGAATATTATTAGTGGAGTAGACAGATATATTGCAAGTTCGACAATAGTGACCTCTAGTACTATTGACCATTTTTTTCAGAGCACTATTAATAAGACAATACTCATAATCTCATTTCCTTACTTTTTTTCTTTTATCACTGCTTGTGTGCTAAGTTAATAATCAAGTTGCATTATGGTTAATCTCCGAGCGTCCCTGCTTACTAAGGCCAAGCGTGGGCGTGAAGGTAAAGGGTAATGCGACACAAATCAATCGATATTCAATGTAGGAATGTTAATTCGTCGACATCCGGCCCTCCAATTAACATAATGTGGTTAGCGCCGCCTGCCGGCCGCTAACGGAAGCTCGGAGATCAGATATGGCGGCCACTTCAAAGCGGTCCAACTTTAAATTGATCTACATTTTTGGATGACATAATTGTGGGGATGTACTGATGATGCGAAGATTTCGTGCGTGTTAAGCTGATTTAAAACTCTTACTTCATGGTGTTTTGATAAATCTAGTTCGTTTTTATTTGTCTCATTTGCAAAGATCAAATATAATTGAAAAAAAAATACCTCTATGGAAAATTCATGACGCCATTAAATAGACATTATACCTACTATGTAAAAAGTCAACTGCCTCTTGATAAATTTGAATTCCTAAATATTTACTGATCGTTTACATTGAGAATCCAATACAATATTTCCAATTCATACTTAAACCCAACTCACCTCGAATAAGATATAGGTTGATGGTATTATTATTATTATAGCGTTAGCTTCAAAGCACGATTCAGGACCACCAAGGTAAGGTTTTATGGCGACGCTAGTCCGGTAGCTTCACCTCGCACCTACGAGCTAAACTGCCCTTCGCCACTGTTGCCGACACAGAAATAAAATATCTAAACTAAGTAATACTACTTTAGAGCCCGGAAAAAAATATTAGTGAATTGAAATAAACATTGGCTGAGGGTATGATAATAATTGGGGTTTAATCTCAAATAGTATAGTGCAATTTGATTCAACAACAAATAACTTATTATTACAGACAAACATTAACAAGGCCGGCAACTCGCTAGTGATACTTCTAGTGTTACAAGCATCTACGACTACGGTAACTGCAAAAAAAACCAAGTGCGTGTTGGTTCAAGCGCAATTTGGGGTTCCGTAGTTGTCCGTCACAATATGCAGACTTTGAAGGGGGCTTTAAGTAATTTTCAATAGAATTTGTACGAAATTACTTCTCTAACTACATTTTTTTATCGTTATAGGTTTGGCGTAGTGGCCACAATCTCACCTGATGTTAAGTGACGATGTGGCCCAAGATGATAACACGCTAAACCTAGTGGAAGACTGGCTCTCAAGTGCAGCTGCCGGAACACACCTATTGTTGCTTGGCGACAGATTTTCAACTTGAGGGTGGTAGCTAGCCAGGCGGGCATTAGAAAATGCCCTACCACCATGCTATGGTTTCCTCACGATGTTTTCCTTCACCGAAAGCTCAGGCTCATTGCAGGGATTCGAACTCACGTCCATCGACGCGAAGTCGTACACGATACCACTGAGCCATCATTGCATCATTTTATAGGTTAGTGGATTATAACTCGTTAACTTGTAAAGCTTACGTAGCTGTGATAGTTTTCTATTTAACTTCATTATATATACTATTTTTTGCACACATTCAGAAACAACCATTTAGCTGGCTGGGGGTGGGACACTTGACTCTAACAAAAAATAGTTCTTTAAAGCTTAATATTTCGCAAACGGATCCCTGAATCGAAAAATGGTTATCACAGGCCTGCAATATTTTTATCCAGCTATTCAACGATACCACAGACTATGGGATAGATGAGAATACAAAAATCATCCCCACTTTACCTGCAGAGTTTAAAGTGAAGAGTGTATATACTAATACCAAATTACAGATTTCTGGTATTAAGAATTTCTGAGCTAAGCCGCGGACAGACAGACGGTCATGGCGAAACTATAAGGGTTCCTTGTTGACTTCGGAACCCTACAAACGGTAAAAAAATTTTGTTAAAATATATCGTCAAGCCGAACAATAAGCCTCAGCGTCCGAGCCGGTCGCAGTGGACAAGCACACGCACGTGTTGTATTCTATGATTACCGCATTACCAATTTACAACGTTTTAGTGGAGTCATATAAAGGTAACCATTTTTTAGGGCTCCGACGGGATTTCAACACAGGGCTGTGGGTGTTGAATCGTGGGCGTTTTATTTTCACGCCCGTTACCTGGGGGGTTGAGTAGACAAAATTATTTTAAAAGTAATTTTCGTTAGATATGTTCAGAGTTTTTTTATGCAAATATTGTTTATTAGCATACGCTATGAACGCTTCTTTGTTAGATTTTAATACATAAATTTTAACCAGTAAGTACCTACTCGCAGAAACGTGTATGACATAAAACCCAGTGCAAATATCTACGTTGTAGATAAGGCTATTTGCATATATGTCCAAGTTACCTAACGCAGCCGCGTAAGGATAACTTAAACACATGTCCGGTTTTGATGCGCAAGTGCAAGTCGCATGCATCGATAGCGGCGACTCGAGTTTCGTATTATCTTTACTAGTATAAACCTTAAGAGATTGTTTGTCTGTTTGAACGCGCTAATCTCTGGATCTACCAGTCAGATTACAACAATTCTTTTTCCATTATATAATACTATTTGTGCCAGCGGCTCCGCTCTCATAGACTACAGAATGCCGATGGTCAAGCACACGCGCGAACCATGCTGCCCCCGCTCAACAGACGGAAAACAAAAACGCCTATTATGGATGATTCTTATAACATAGATATATGCTATAGGTGACTTCTTTGTAGGTCTTTCATAGATCTACAATTATGTAGAACATTAATTTGATATATCTCTTATGGTTTACCCAGCGTAAGCCATTTAAGCGTCCCAAATTAGTTTTTTTGCCGAATTGACTCACCATTATCTTCACAGCTTATTCCATATATCATTTTATCTTACAAAATATATCATATAACCTGGCCAGATAACATAGCTATGTATTAAAATGTAAAACATGTAAATCGGATAAGTTATTTTCGCGTGAAAAGAGAGATGTTGAGTTTTATAATATGTATAGAAGAAAGGTTATAAGCTGTGTAACTTCACGTTACGACCGTGAGGAGCGGAGCAGTGAGTATGAACGTCAAGCAAACTGGCAAGCTGTAGGCAAGTACGGGTAGTGTGAACAACGATAAGCTGCACGGGTGCGTTGCCGCTCGCTCAGTGGACAATTGGTCGAATAAGTGTAACACAGGTGAAACCGTGGGGCAATGCTAGTAATAAAGGTATTCCCTTATATGTTCATAATGGCTTCTGTTTTCGACTGGAATATTTTTTTATAGAGTACCACGGCAAAATGGTAGCACAGTGCAATAGAAAAACAACGAAAAACCGGTACTCCATCGCTGGACGTCGCTGTCATGACGTCATGCAAACATCACGACAACTGGATATACACCGGCTGATTCCGAAACGCGACAAACCAAAATGTAGTCAATGTGACGGATTTATTTAATTCTTTATTGTACATAAATGTACAATGAAAGGAGTGAATGTTAAAAATCATTCTCTGCTAATCTTCCAGGGGTGCAAGAGAAAGGTTGCAAGGTTTGGATAATGTTTAGTGAACAGAATCTAGTAGATATTCATATGCGTCAAATGCAATCTACACAGGTGGCAAACAAGCATACGGCCCGCCCGATGGTAAGCGGCTACCTAACTTATGGACTTTTGTAAAACCATATGTATCAATAGCGCGTTGCCGACCTTGAAACCCCCAAGAAGTTCTGGAAACCCTACTCACCGCAGGAGCATAATACTAGGACAATTAGATGTGATCTTCTGTAGGGTGGAGGTATTCCATCAGTCGGGCTGCCCCAAGTAGAGAGAAATTTTGAAAGAAATTTCTCTGTACCCTTACCTCTCTTCAAAATGCTTAAAGGAATGCTCGAAGGAATCTCAAGAGTTAGCTAAATGGATGTTAATCGGAAGCGAATTCCACAATAGTGCTACTGTTACCGCGAAAGATCGGTCGCGACGCGACAATTAGTATGATGGCTTGGTATACGAGTCGAAAGATCTTAGTTGTCTATTTTGCGTATCCGCGAGAGATTGAAATACTGTTTTCAGTCAAGTCGCGACCTGCTCGGATATAAATCCCTACCACTCCGCTTGATAACTCTAGTGGTACACCTGGTGTATGGTGGTCTCGATCCGGTCAGGCAGAATTGTCGTCCCAGCAAATTAAATATTAGTAAAAATTATTAATAAGTCCGTATACAAGGTATAAATTATAACACTGACACATTACAACATTGTAGGCCTGTTTAGGTCATTCGACTGGTTTAATACGTATGACTAATTTTATCAAATTAACAACTTTGACAATCGCAAGATAACTTCAACGCGACGTCACCACCAGACATCAGATGAGCAACGTTACGTACTTACTAATAATACAGTTAAATGTACGTCGATGTTATGTGACGTAAGACATCAAGCTTGACTATATTCACCACAAAAAAACAGGAGGTTTATCGAGCATCTTCATAGCGTAGGCTTTTAGTACCAATGCGCGCGCACGTATAAATCCATTTTCATCATTTTTTTAACGTGTATCTTTTATTCGCGGTTCAAGTGAAACTCCTTTGAATTTTAATTACAACACTATTCTTTTTATACCTTTACGTATCGTCTGTAATGTAAGACGTAACGTAACGCGTTACGTACTCTACTAAAGGTAAGTTTAACTTTATTAGGAGATAATAAATGAGGAGTGGATTCTAAGTTCACCCTGGAACGCACAGCTTGGAAATAGCTTACAACATACAGTGGTATCAAGTCAGATCAGAGATGATCGCTTTAGACTTAATCAGTTTTATTGGAAACGGTGCTGTTTTTCTCATCTGATGTTAAGTGACGATGTGGCTCAAGATGATGTCTAGTGAGAGGACTGGCTCTCAAGTGCAGCTGCCGAAACACACTTATAGATGCTTGGCGATAGATTTTCAAATTGATGATGGCAGCTAGCCAGGCGGGCATTAGAAAATGCCCTAACACTATGCTATGGTGTCATGACACAGAAAGAGAAAAAAATAATAATGGCATATTCGTGATGAGTGGCTTTCATACCTATCTAGGATGTCTATTTGGAAAGGCCATAGCAAGATAAGTAGAGCAAAAGAGCCTTTTGTAAATATCTTAATGATATTCTATGGATATGTAGGTACTATCGAAGTATTAAGATCCTGAAAATTGTCCTAAAGATCCTGAAAAGATCCTAAATTAGTTTTTGAGAAAAAAAAAATTAGGAAAATATTGAAAGTATTTTTTTATTTCGGATTGAGTGGACCGATTTGTTTCATAATTTAATATGTTATGCAAGCGATAGGGAGCTTTTACAGACACCAAGCACAGCTTTTTATCTCAACAAATTCATAACAAATCGATAAAACTCTTCCTTTTTTTAATTTTTACTGTGGTACTTTAGAGCAAAGATATGAAAGTATCTGGGCTTTTGGTTAAGGCTGTTTTATGTTTATTAATTTTGTTAGTTTTTAACGCATACGGTCTACGAACTTCGAGGCAGTTTCTAGTCATTAATAATATTCAAAGTAGTCAGTAGATGAAAATCAACTTGAAAACATAGGAAACATGACGTGCCGGTATAAATATCAATTCCTTCGGCTTAACTGTACGCTTGCAGTGGTCGATTTGCGTATCTACTTAACAGTTGCGTATGAAGGCAAAACAACATAGGGTTGACACGTACCCGGTTTATCGGATTTTTATTTGGCTATTCGGCTTTTAAATTGCCGGATTTTTCGTCTTTAATTATTCGGTCCTCTATTATATTGTTGTGTAAATTTGGTTTCATCGGAGTAAAATAAATAAAAATAGTAGATTTTAATATAGAGTTGTGAATTTTGTTACTTTTCTATTTTATTCGCCATATTGCGTTTAATTTTAACATATGAATTATCTATAAATATAATAAAATTGAAGTGTGTATTTGTAACGTCAAAATAACAGATTTTTACTAAATGAATATGTATACACGATTCCTATAACAAAAAACCCATTTCTCTTTGTCTGTGTGTTTGTTCCGGGTAATCTCCGAAACGGTTGAACTAATTTTGATAGAAATTTCACTAGCAGATAGTTGATGTTATAGGACATAACTTAAGCTACTTTTATTTTATAATATAATTTAGGGTCCGCACAAAAAAAAAACCTTTTTAGTAGTCCACGCGAGTATGTACTCGGGGTACGCTGCACTTTTTGGACTCTATTCTACTTAAAATTACCTAAAGATTTTCGAAGTTGTTAACTGAATCGATTTTAAAATTATTTCACAGATATAAATGTAAGATATTAAAGGTTTTCAGCTTGTTTATATTTTTTACTTTCTGTAAACGAAGTCGTAGGAAATGTCTAATCTTCGACATAATATCGTCAAACACATTGAATCCCAGGCGTGTCCGTCGACGCTAACATTTTACTAATATCTGGAATTCACATTTTGCTACAAACATTTCTAAGCCTCATTTTCCTTTACCACTATATGTGCTAGATGGTAAAATTAATATACAAAAATGTAACAAATAATCCGGAGATTTGCTACGAGAACCGTATATCCGAATCACCTGCCAACCCTACACGCAACTCGGCAATAAAAATTCATCCTTGCAACTCGCTAAAAGGCAAACATTTGTGAGGAAAGTACCACCTACGTTTCACTAAATGTGTTTGTGCGTTTGTTTGTGTGTAAGTGTATATATTTTATAGCT
This sequence comes from Saturnia pavonia, assembly GCA_947532125.1. Classification (NCBI taxonomy): domain Eukaryota; kingdom Metazoa; phylum Arthropoda; class Insecta; order Lepidoptera; family Saturniidae; genus Saturnia; species Saturnia pavonia. The sequence continues at coordinate 10,927,636 of OX383919.1, read as the reverse complement.
AGTGTCTGATACGCTGGCGCTTTTTGTAGTGTCAATGATGTTTGAATAGACTATTTTATTGCCTACGTTGAATTATTATTATATGAGCATTGTTTACCATTGATTTATAATCGGAAAGTGTTGGGAAGATTGTATTTATATTTAATAACTGTCTTCTGCCCGCGACGTCGTATGTGTGGATTTCAAAATTGGTTCTTTTTGGATGAAAGAAGTGTCTCAGGTACAAATCCAAGCCCATATATAGTGGCTTGTATCGACGACAAAAGAAGGTTTGTGTGCAGTTCACACACGGTAGAAGTGAAACCTTCAGAAAACAAAATCTGACGGCAAGCAACAATAGGTGTGTTCCGGCAGCTGCACTTGAGAGCCAGTCTTCCACTAGGTTTATCGTGTTATCATCTTGGCCACATCGTCACTTAACATCAGGTGAGATTGTGGCCACTACGCCAAGCCTATATACGCCAACGATAGAAAAAAAAGTGTTCTTTTAAACCCTTTTATCCTAAATCAGTGGGATTCGAACTATCGAACCCTCGTGCGTACTAAGTCGTCGTTTCATACCAATAGTCCAATCCGACAACGATCACAATTATGAAAATCAGGACTTGTATTAACCGTGTATAATGTAAATGTATTCTATCTCATTCTCTCGCACGTTATATCCTATAGATGTATATGGTTGTCTCTTTTTACTCTCGCTTTTTCGTTTCATCGAGTTGCAAATCACAACGGTGCGAAAGAGGTTTTCACTTCAAAAAACAGTATCAAGAAAGCATAGCAAAATTTTGCATAAAAAAAAGATTTTATTTCGTTCGATACTGACACGGTAAAAATCATTAATACTAATACCAGACTATAAATAGCCCACTGCTGGGCAACAGCCTCTTCTCGAAGGAAGGCATGGGCCTAACCAACACGCCAGCCCACGAAGTGTTGGCGATTTTAAACGTCGAGAATATCCACAGTTCCATATTTTTCTACATACAGTGGTAGTGCAAGAACAATTTCCTAACGATGTTTTCTTTCACAATCAACAGATAGTGTTACCAATTTAATTTAGTAAATGCTAGTGAATTCCGAAAAATTCGTTGGTACATGTCGTTCGTCGTGTTCGTCGAACCTGCGGAAATCGAGTTGATATTTCGCATTTTATCCTTCTATAATCCTTACTAATATTATAAATGCGATAGTGAGTTTATTTGTTTGTTACACAATCAAGCAAAAACGGCTAAATAGATTTAAATGAAATTTGGCACACAGACAGCTTATAACCCGGATTAGGACATAGAATACTTTTTATCATGGTAAAGGCCCAATTCTGACGTCAACGCAGACGAAGTCGCTGGCAGACGCTACTTTTTTTAAATAAAATAATTACTTTTTTTAAATTTCGTATTAATACTTATTTGCACCTAGTAAAAATCGAACCTGAGAACTATTAGACCTCGATAGCGGCCGGAAGAAACCATTGGGATTCATTTAATCGGACGCAATGCCACCAATAAATTCCGATTGAAAGGGGGTTGAGACTGATTTATAAATTGTGGGGTAGTTGGGGCGCCCTCTATTATTTCTGCTAATGCAAGCCTCGGACGCCATTAGAGGGGTTACTTTTAAGATTTATTCGGTTCTCACTTATTATTTTACTAGCTTACGAGTAACGAGATTCGCTTGCGCCGTGAAAATGTGGAACCATTTTCAAATCAATGACATTTACTAATTTTTGTTGAGGCTGGGCCCTAATACAATCATTATTTCAAGAATATCAATGCTAAGAAAGTCATTTATTGGCTTATCATTTTTGTTCGGTTTGTCAACTTTTTAGAATTTCGCAAATTTGTTTGTTTGTTTTTACTATGTCGTATAGATCCAAGGCTATCTCTATGCCAAATTTCACTACGATCGGTTCAGAGGTTTAGTCGTGAAAAGGAAATACATACAGACAGAGTTCCTGTCCAATTTATAATATTAGTGTGGAGACTGCTATTATAGAGGTAAACTTGGTGAATATGTTTGTAGGACGTAAGTATCCCACTGCTGGGCAAAGGCTTCTTCCTAAGGGAAAGTACGGACTTAATCAGCACGCCAGCCCACGGCGTGTTGGTAATTTAAAACGTTAATAAATCCACGTTCTACTTTTTTCCACTCATATGTTCCTACTACAGGAACATTTCTCAATTGTTTCCTCACGACGTGTTCTTTCACCTTCAGCCGATACTGTTACTATCAGAAATTGGTGAATGTACAAGAATTCTGAAAAAATAATTGGTATATGTCGGAACTCAATCATTAAGATATTGCGTTGATTTTCCGGAAATCTAAGTCACTCGAACGCCACGGCTTTAAGTATATAGTAGTGTAGGAGGTATGAAAAAAGCACGGTGACAGTGAAGTTGAGAAGTTATTTTCCAAGTCAAAGTTAGCGTAGTATCAGGGCTGATAGCCGAAAAACTCCTTGTTACGTACCGCTCGAATTTGTCGTAAAATAAAATAGATATATCACTGGTTTTAACTATTTAGCCAAATGTCAATTTCAAATCGTGACCACCTTCTTCACCGTACAGGTTTTGCAATCAAAATACTACTTATATTTTAAGTTAACTTTGATATAATGTAATATTAGAATATATTACTGTAGGTAATCAATATTATAAAGCTTAAGAGATTGTTTGTTTGTTTGTTTGAATGCACTAATATCTGGAACTACCAACCAGATTTGATTTTTTTTAATTTTTTTATAGCATATTTATTGAGGACGGTTATACGCTAAATAACTTCACGCTATTGCTCTAAGGAGTGGAGCAGTAACTATGAACGTTTGGAATTTGGAAAGGTGTAGTCGAGAATTGGTGGTATATGGGATTTGAAAATAACGATAGGCTACACGGACACATTGGCAGCGACGCGGCGCGGTGGAGGTTTGGTTGAATAAAGACACGTTTCTCTATACGTTTAGGTTTCCTCACGATATTTCCTTCACCATCAGAGCCTATAGCCGATCAATTTATTATTTCTGGGCTTGAATTAGCCATCGAATGGGATGAATATTCCAGTGGTCAGAAAAACTCGGCCGTCACGACTTGAGTACCCTTAAACTTAAATTATGAAATAATCTATTTACTAAAATAATATAGAATCCGTCACGCAAAGGCACGCTAAGACTATGTTTGCGAACCAAATATTAACACTGACATCGACTCGACGGCTCGTATACCTAATATAAAAACGCAAAAGGTGTCAGTGGCAACTGACACTTCCCGCTTTCTTGACACACAAGCAAATCTTCTACTATGAAAGTACCTAGCACTTACCAATGCATAAACTACTAATGGATAGCTTTTTTGACGAGGCAAGGAAAGTCAGGTAAAGTGACATCACTTACACAAGGTAAACACAGTACAAACTAAAAACTACGGCGACCATCGAGAGATCTAGAATTTATCGCCGATCGTCACTATCATGACGGTCTATAACCTTATCGGTAGCTGGATATAAAATGACTATTCCAAAACGCATACAGCCAAAAGGCATACTGCACTCTGTCAAGTTTACAAATCATGTTTCTGATGTCTAAAACACCGGCCTATCCTGGAACTGTCTTATCAGTTTTCGGACTGATTTCTTAAGCATATATTTGTATAAAGACTTATGTGATTAAGAGAAAATATTCTTTCAGCCATTTTCATTAACTGATATACTATACGTATAGTTTTTTGAGATTCTCAAATTGCAGTTTAGTCAACTAACTGTTTAGAATAATGGAATATGTAAAGAACAAATTTCTGTAATAAAAATGTACCTTGCTAGGTTTTGAAATGTTTCAGTAATAAAAAATAAATTTATAGTACTACTGTATTTTTTGAACTGGATGAAAACACATCTAATAGTACGTGTACAGGTCGGGAAAGTCTTATCATTTATTTCTTTATTTGGACACTTACATAACAAACACTAAAACAAGTAAAAATAGCCACAGGACATTGCTTAGTGCTATTATAATTACACATGACTTTGCTTAGTGCTATTATAATTACACAGGACTTTGCTTAGTGCTATTATAATTACACAGGACTTTGCTTAGTGCTCTTATAATTACACAGATTTAAAAGTAACAAACAAATAAACGACTTAAAATCTAATAATTGATAAAGTAATATATCAACATAACTCTTCTAACTGAGCAAAACATTTTATGATTGCGGGAACGTCGTCATGTGAAATGTACAGAATGTTGGATTTGTAAAGTATGTTAATAAATCTCGATAAATAGAGTAATTATTTATTTACCAAAATAAGTGTTAGGAATGGCCAAATTGTCTTCTAGTTAAGGCACTCACATAATTTTATGGATATTAAACTTTAATATCCGTTCAGAACATTACCCTGTTGGGAAAACTCTTACCATCAGTTCCTTACGGTTCCACCCGTGTAGCCCATTATTCTCACTTTCCGTCCTTGCCTACAGCTTTCCAGATTGCTTGTCGTTCATGGTTATTGCTCCGCTCCTTAGAGTCATTGCGTGAAGTTATATCGCATATAACTATCGTCAATAAATAGTTAATAATATGCAAAAATAATTTTTCAACTCTGACTAGCAGTTCCAGAGATTAGCGTGGTCAAACAAACAAACAATCACTTGAACTTTATAATATTAGTACAGATTTTAGGCTTAGTCACGTAAATATATAAATAAATCAAAATACATTTTAAGAACTAATAATAGCTTAATTTTATACAGTTTCCTAGCAGCGGAATTATAAGTATATACCGATGTAAAATGAACAATAAGCACGGATTTAACACAATCAATATACTTCGAATACACTCTACCAAAATGTGATGTACAACATCGACGTGTCCGCTAATCGAGCTACCTTGGAGATGACGCTTTACGCATCATAAAGGCGAACTTTTTGTTATGAGATGTGTCCTTAGCGTAATGTCATTCAAGTCATAGCTTCCTAGCGGTTAAATTGTAATAATATTTATTATATATCCAAGGTCTTTATAGGATACGGTCGTATGATACGCAGTGATGTCCCGGATCTTTAAAAAATGTATATCGGACACGGATACGGATTATTGCGGATACGGATACAGACCTAAACTATGCCTTAACTTACGTACTTGGTTTATTTGCAGTAGGTGCGAGTGAGCTTGGTCCGATAGTTAGGGAATCTTCTGCGTAAGTGAAATTATGAGACATTTTTAATAAACTCGCTTTGAGTGAATTAGTTTTTAGTAGGTTAGGTACGTTATTTCTGTAAAATCATTTTTGTTACGAGTATATTTTATTTATTTCCTAGCTGTACCCACAGCTCCTCACGCGTGGACTACCAGAATGCCGTTAGTCAAGAGCACGCGCGTATCGCTTAAAAGGCGGAAGACCAAAATGCTTATTGTGGGTGATCCTTAGAAGATAGATATATTATATCACATAATTTTTGTAGGTCTTTTTAATATCTACAATTATGTAGTACATTAATTTGATATATATCTTATGGTTTAATCAACGTAAGTCATTTAATCGCCTCAAAAGTTTTTTTTTTTTAAATTGATTCACCAGTATCGTCACTGCTTATTTCGTATGTTACTTTATGTTACAAAATGTATACTATACCTTGGTCAGTGGTTTTCAGACATAGTTGGACATTTAGTTGGACAGACATACAGAGAGACATTGTGTTTTTAAATATGTATAGATACATATAGAGACAAATTTTAGTGTAATTATGTTGTTTTTGTATTACCTATACCTATGCTAAGTATATTAGTAACAACTACAATAAATTTACGGAGTTCAAAGTTATTCATTGTTACTTTTCAAATTTCATTCGAGGAATGAATATAAAAAAAAAATTACAATTCGCCGATAAAAACGGATACGGATACGAATATTAATCTTTAAACATCCTCGAATATCCGCAGAAAACGGATACAGATACGAATATCCGGCACATCTCAAAAAGTTTTGTTCCATATTGTTTTGGTTCTAAAGCGTTCATAACAGTATTCCTTCCAGTAAGAATAGAAGTCACTTTTTACATGCAGCATAAGTACCTATATCCAAGTTAGTTGGTAATAATTTAATCTGAATACCATCTGAAGAACCTTGAATAGACAAGAAGTCATCAGCTATAATTATGTTATAAGTATTAGTTGACCAAAAATATAAGTTACCTTAACAAAAATCGTTTTAGCGACCTCGGAATTATTTAAATTCTTTTTTTCTATATAAATATGCTGATAATATTGTATTGTTTAATTATTTTTCATATTATAATTTACAGTTTAATAGACTCGTTGAAGGTTTATGAACGATTATTTAGTAATATTTGCAAATAAATATCAAGAGGCCGTTAAAGTCTTTTTTTAATGAAATATTTTTGATCACATGATCTTATATAAATAAATATATGGGAACACAATTTCACATACTGCCATTTAATTCCAAACTAAGCATAGCTTGTATTATCGTAAATAATCTACTGATATACATACATAGATATAGATATTTTACACCCAGACACACAACTGATAATTAAGCTCATCACATAAAAGTCAGTCATAGGCAGGGTTCGAATCTGCGAACTCACGACTTTGTAGTAAGGCTTACTACCACTGTGCCACGAAATACCGAGAATGCGCTCCCAGTTCAGTGCAAGCAGTCCTATATTAATATGAAAACTACATTCAAAGTACCACTTCAGTAGTTTTCAAGTGGTGCATGTTTCAACATCGGAGAATATACGATTTTATTATATTTACAAATGACTTCTGAAAAACAAAAAAAAATCATATCCATATTCATCAAAATATGAATTTTAAATATGAAGTTTTTATTAAACAAGTTTAATAATAAATTCATCATATAATGTAATCTATTTAAAATAGATACTTTCATTTGAAATATAATAATAATAAAAATAATCAGCCATCCTAAACCATCAGTCTCAACCTTGCCCTGCCCTGTACTGTAGTGCACTACACTTTCCGGGAAAACTGACAAGAAACTTTCCACGAATAAATTATTGTTCTCAAATTTCATGTAATAGGTATGTACTACGTAGGATTTTGTATTCTGCTTTGTGAACTTACTGGGCATCATTTCCACGTGTGATGATGTATCCATGATGTTATGATGATGTAGCATATCAGGTGGGGACTGTACCAGCCCCCCTCCACCGCCGCTTGCCATAACCATCCCTGACAGAGTGATTTCTTCACCGATGATGATAAACTTCTCGTGGAAACTCAAAACAAAAGTTCAAATAACCCTAATCACTATGTGATATCACTAAAACCTACCACATGTATTAAAATCACGTTATAAAAGCCTTCAATTAATACTAAATACACTAAACAAAGTCCTCAGGCACTTCGACATTATTAATTCATAATAAAAAAATAAAAAATAAACAGTCTACAGGATAGTACGTTCGCGGCGACGGCCAAGCCCACACTGCCGTATAACTTCTATAAATGTATGGATCGTCCCAAAAGCGCATGATCAGGTCAACCTTCGACACAATTGGTTAATCATTGGAACGCCTTTTGAAACGGGTCGTGCTGATTGGTCGCCAGCTTTCCATTTTCACGCCCCGGCAGTCGATACCCCGTCAAAATGGCGCCCCCCTTATAGCCTTATGATGCTTTTTTGAAGATTTTATTTGTGTAAAAAATAATCCAGTTTGGTTATAATGAGTATGATTTATGATTTTCGATTGGGCCGTAGAGCTTTTTTTATGTTTTTTTTTTCTGTAATAATATGTAGTACGTGAACTTTGATTTTATACCATAATCGCGTCTCGATTGGTCGTGCGTGTTTCTTACCAGAAGTACTTACATATAAGTAGGTGTAATATTTGTAGCCACAAATTTTAATCATCTATTATCATTTAGATGGTCCCAGAAGACGCCGTAGTAGGGCTATGGGACTTTGGTGTCCAATGTAACCTAATAATAATTTGATGACATAAACATAACTTAATCGCGTCAAGTAATATACATACCTACGTTCTAATCTATGCATATTATAAAAATCAACGTCTCTCTGTCTGTCTGTCCGTTTATGTTCTTTTCAAGCGAAAACCACTTAGGTATCTATCTGATTTAGATGTTTTTTAATCATAGCTATGTTATCTGGTTAGGTTATAGGGTATATTTTGTTAATTAAAGTGACATAAGAAATAATCAGTGACGATAATGGTGTCAATTCGGAAAAAATACGCTTTTGGGGCGGTCTCAAGCCCGGTAAAGCTGTAAAAGCCGTAAAGGCTCCAGGGCCCCTCAGGCTAACAGTGTAGTCAGTTCGAAAAAAAAAAAAAAAAAGCTTTTGGGGCGACTAATTTGCTAACGCTGATTAAACCATAAGAGATATATCAAAGTTATGTACTACATAATTGTAGATCCTAAAAATATCTACAAAAAACCAGCAATAGCGTATGTCTATTTTCAAAGGATCACCCACAATAAGCATTTTTGTCTAATAAACGGCGGGCGACCGGTGTGAACGGAGGCAGTACGATTCGTGCATATGCTCTACCGACGGCATTCTGTAGTACACCAGAGCGGAGCTGCGGGCACAACTAGTTCTGCAATAATTATGAATATCCGGTAAAGGAAAACTTGATTAAATCATTATATATGACAGTAGGGTAACTTTTAGGGAGTCAGCCACCACCCTGGAGTTGGAATTGCTTCGCCAAGAACCTGTTAATTATTTCGATATTGGAAAAGAAAATATTATGGACTTTTCCTTTATTCACGGTCATCCTAGTCCTTATAATTTTGTGAGGTTAACATAACAAATTTTATCATGTTAACACTGTTAACGAAATCATGGACCGTAGATTACCTACATATAGGTAGTTATAAAAAATATTATTTTAAACAATTATAAGTACTAGCGGTGCCCCGCGGCTCCTCGTGCGTTTATTTCGCAGTAATTATTTTCATCCCGTAATTTTATTTTTACTCATAATATTGACAATTCATATAGTACAATCGATTAAGAAATGACATATACTTCCCATGTACTAATTATCATCAAAATATTTTTTACGATTTCTAAAAGTACTATTAAACTGACCAATGGCATAAGCTTTTCGTGTACAAGCCGTTTTTAACTTAAATCTGAACATATAAACAGACAGGCAATTTTTTTTACGTCATTGTCGTCAAAGTAAAAAAACATAGATAAAATATACCGTTATAAAAATAAATAGATCCGAATTTTCATAATTTCGAAAGACTTCCACTGCTGGACATAGGCCTCTCCCAACGATCGTGGTCTAGACTGCTGGCATCCAGAGGCTCCCAGCAACCTTCACCAAGTCCTCGGTCCATCTTAATGGCGGATCTGCCCACGCTGTGTCTTCCGGTACGTTGTCAACACTCGAAAACTCTTCGGGCCATTAGCCATCTGTTCTACGAACTACATGTCCCGTCCACTGCCACTAAAGTCTTGCTATTCTTTTTATATAATGAAAATATTTAATAAAAATTTTCGTATGTGGTCGCTTAGCTCAAGAACACTCATAAGACATAGAGAGGGTTATTCTCGAAGTTTCACTACGAGATCAAATTAGAAATAACGAGCACGAAAACCAAAAGCACCAGTATAGTCCTAAAAATTGCTAGACTTTAAGTGAAATAGATAAATTAGAGGGAAGCAAATCAAATCTTAAGAATTGAGACACCCAAGCCAACCTCATCTGCACGTCATGCACTCTGCGGAGTAACGAATGAGCCAATAAATGAGGAGTAGGGCTATACAGCTCGACTGTTTCCCCACCACCTTGCCATATGGTGAAAATCCCGTCATAGTGATTCGCTTATGCACATCGCATCATAGCGTCGGCCAACTGTTATATAAACACATATCCAAAACAACCATTTAGTTGGCAGAAGGTACTTGACTGTAACGAAAATTATCAACTTAAAGCTTAATATTTCGCAAACGATACTTGAATCAAAAAATAGTTTTCACAGACCCACAATATTTTTGAACGACCTATCCAACGACATACGCCACACAATGTGATAGAAGAGAAAAAACATTCCCACTTTACGTGTATGGAAGGTACCTTAATAAATTTTGTGCTTTTTTTTTTTGAAGTGAAACTTCTTATGCGACTTCCAAACGTCAAACGTTTAACGCACATTATCGGTCACTCCTCTTTGTGTGAGCTAAAGCGAGAGAGCAATATATTATCGGTCTCTCCTCTTTGTGTGAGCCAGAGCGAGAGAGCAAATTTCGGTGTGTATGTATATTGCACACTGTTTAAATAAAATATAAAATATCTTTTAAAATGAAGTTTCACTTCTATCGTGTGTGAATCGCACACACACCTTTTTTTCAAGATTTTATTTTACCACTTTGTCGGCGTGATTAATATGTATACCCATACCAAATTACAGCTTTGTAGTACTATGAATCTCTAAGCTAAGCTGCGGACAGACAGAACGACATACCGAAACTATAAGGCTTCCTTTTGACTTCAGAACCCTAAAAATGAAGCCTCAAATTTGCATTCGATTTAATGTTATTATATATAGATAGATCATTGATTCGATTGATCTCATAATAATTCAAACACAATGTTTTTTTTCTGCAGTCAATTATTCTAATAGATCAAATCAAAAGTAATAATGTTCCATCAAATTTAAACTAGGTACACTAGTATTATTAAATAAACGTTTTAATGAATTATACCTATAGACAGATATTCTTTAAGACGAAATAAAAAAGAATCACCAAGAAAAAATCCTTAAATTTTCTCCCTAATTAAAACTTCAACGTGTGAGGCATGCGCAGTGTGTCCTGCGTCAACGAACGTGAAAAAAAAATTGGCGCCAAACGTTAGCGCCGCAATGTCATTAGCAGTGCGAACCATAGATAAAACATCTCTTTAGTCTATGCCATTACGATAAACTTATCTCGAGGGCCACGCAGATGTGTTGATTAAGTCCTTTGGAACTTTATTTTTGCCCATTGATGCTTTAAAAATGTAAGTGACTTTCTTGTCTGAGTGTTTTGAGGAAGGAAGTGAAAAAACTCACATATGCAGTTAAGGGCTTTTTTCGTGTACTTACCTGCGTAGTACAAGAGATAAATTTTTCGACTTTTTTGTCTCATCTTCATTCACGAAAATAGAGTCGCATAACGTGATATCTAACTGCTGCCAGTGAGAAAGCTATGATTTTATTAAAGTTTGTTATTAGGACACTAAGATAGCTGCGAAAGTACTAAAATTCGGTAAGGACTGACGTGTTCTTTTTGGACCCAAGTCACTAAATGAAACCGTGTTTTAGACTTAGTAAGACCAACAAACGTTTTTAGCTAATAGTGTTAGGTTTCTATAATAAAATCACTAAGCACATTACTGACTTACCGGACACTAAGTTCAAGGACCATATCAAGCAGATTTTCTGTCAAAAGGTTATTATAGGTGGATCATTATGTGAATGATAGTGATGTTTCTGATATATGTAATACACAAATACTGTAAAAATACTTTTTTTTATTGATAAACGCGTTTTTGGCGGCTCTTCTCGAAAACAAATTTTGACGTTCGTACCTTCTTGGGGCCTAAATTGAATAAAATATTATCATTTTGAAAGGCGCCAAGACTCTGTGCCCTACTTACGATCATTTTAATAGCTGATGATACGAATACCCTACAAACTCAATTTCTAATCAACTAACCAAAAATCAATATAACATACATAATTTTATACGCTTCGCTAATTCTACTCTGTTAATTTACCACGAGATCTCCTCTGAGGCTCTTGTCAGACGTCAGTCGCAAACGGAAGTAGGGTTCGACCGGAAACGGAAACGACCCGGAAGCCGCTGACCGGACGTTACGTTGACGTCTTATTGATTGCGGTTAATAGATTTCACCGATTAAGAATATGCCTTTGGTAGCTAAGTTCGAAGACGAAACTGTACCATCGCCGGGATCTTCATGCACAAGCGATGAAGCATGATTTGTCTTACCTATTAAATTATATAAAAAAATGTACAATATTGCTTAACATATTAAAAAAAACCCTAATTTTGAATCTTGCACTGAACTACGAACAATTGTTTTTTTTTTTTATATGGTATGACTTCTCCTGCGTGAATAGAATGCAAAAACAATACAACAGCATAAGCAAAGATCCCAACATTGACATATTTGGCCAGAGTTATAAATGCTTCAGAGTCCATGTTTTGAAACACATTTGTGGTGACTAAGCATTTATGTTATTTGTTTGTATTCTTATATCCTATTGATTTCATGAACATTTAAACACTTTTTACACTACTTTTTTGCATGTCAGAGCTACCTTTAATTAAGGCAACACTTAGATTCTAAGTTAAGCATATTGTATATTTTTTAAGTTTTTGTGAAGTGTATGCCTTGTTGGTTGCTTAAATAAATAAATAAATGACATCATAAAGACTAAGCAATGATGGTTTAGTGTGAAGTAAAGTACTTGAGTGCTGCGTCGCACAAGTCCGAATCCTATAATGACAATCTTATTTCAGTGTTTAAACACCTATAGGTGTATTTTTTACAAGTTTTTATTTAGTTACACCTAAAATCTCGCTGTAATCAAATCTTGCAAATTAAATGTAACCTACTTCCTCTAATCCTACGGAGTTAAAATTTCACACATTGATTCAGTTTCGAAGACAATAGATTTTTATGTTAAGCGTGACTTGGTTCCACGCCCAGGATTGGTTCCAGACAAAAGAAGTCCTTAACCGTCAACAGCTTGGACACGAAATTTTAGATACATATTTAATTTTGATTGACCGTTTTGAATCGCACCATAGCCTGGCTTTCGGCGAAGGAGCTCCTCAACGGTCAGCAGTACAGACAAGAAATTTTGTATACATATTTAATTTTGATTGCCCGTTTTGAATCGCACCATAGCCTGGCTGTTGACGAAGGAACTCCTCAACGGTCAGCAGTACAGACAAGAAATTTTGTATGCGCATTTAATAATGATAACCCTATCAAAGCTTGATTAAAAAAAACATACTTCTAATTAAAACTTGTTTTAATCATTTAGCATAAATAATGTATATATTATGGAGGGATGTAAACATAAGACAGTTGTCGTGTTCGAAACTGATGCATTTGCGATTTGATGCATTTTATCATCTGTGGTTATACCCAGTCAATGACTCAACCGTTAGTATAAATTAATTTTGTTGATAAATTAGATTACCTAGATGAACTTCAACATTTACATCAGCTGAGAATGTGGTAAACGCTAACCGAGAATACAATAAGAAAACCTTATAGGTCTTGCCATTTTCAAACCACTTTGATGGCGATCATCGATTCACACTCCCATATCAACGGTGACCATCACTCTTAACATTATCGCCGAAAAATTGCAGTGATTTCTCGGAGCCAGAAAGAAGGACCTACCAAATTAAGACATTGATTGTACAAAAAAAAGACCACTTGTGTCTCACGTATTTCTTTAGCTGTATGTAAACAGCTAGTTGTGCCCCGCGGTTTCATCCATGTTAAATTAATTTATTCGATCAATTCACACACAACGCCGCCGCCAATGCAACGGTGTACCCTATCGTTGTTTTCACTACCCGTACTTGCCAGGGCTTGCCGGATCACTTGACGTTCAAGGTTACTGCCCCGCTCCTTAGAGCAGTAGCGTGAAATTATAGCCTATATAACTTTTCTCAATAAATTGGGTATAAACAAAAAGGATTTTCAAATCTGATTGGTAGTTCCAGAGATTAGCGTTTTCAGGATCAAATATATTGAAACGGTTTTTAGTATGGTTAAAGTTTCGTTAAAAATTGTTTACAAAAATTTTAAAGTTCAAATATAGGTATTTTATTGATTTGACGAGAGGTGGATGAAGCCACAGAAATACCTCTTGCACTATGTATATAAAAGCCGTCTGCTTGTCTGTCTACGTGTTAATTGGCTGTAGTAGCATCTAACTCAATTAGTACAATTTTTGAAACACGATCTTTTGAAGTGAGAGAGATGTTATGAGTTTTTAGGGTTCCTATTACGATTATGAAACCTTTACGCACAAACTGCAGGGCTGGATTTATGAACAGAAAACAATCATTCTAGTCTAGCTTGATAAAAAACATGTATATGAAAAATCTACGAAGGATTTTTTTTTTTACATTGAAAGCTTATGTATAATTTAATATCAATAAAAATAAATCAATAATATCATTTTTTAATCTATAATTGTTATTTACATATTTAATTTTATTTAGTAGGTGTACAAAGATCGTGTCGTTTCCTGACATTATCATTCACTTGATCCATTATTATTAATAAGCTTAACACTATTATTAGTTGAAACACTTTTATTGGTCTACTAAATCGAGATGACTAATATGTGTTTATTTCTAATGTTAAATCTGTATATTTTGAAAAAATGTAGCTTGTCAAAGTTTTTGCGAATATTCATTAAATTGTAAAGAGATAAACACTTATATTTAAGTGCTTGGCGACAGATTTTCAATTTGATTGTGATAGCTAATCAGGCGGGCATTGGGAGATGTCCTACCACTATAAACCACCAACAGATTTTTTAGTAATAACAAAGATGGCTCAGTGGTAGCATGTAATGATACCCCATTGATCAACGTGTATTTGGATCCTTACAACGAACCTTAGCTTTTGGTGACGGAAAACATTGTGATTAAACCATTGCATGGTGGTATGATATTTTCTAATGCCCGGCTGGCTAGCTACCACTCTCAAGTTGAAAATCTGTCGCCAAGCTCTTATATGCATGTTCCGGCTGCTGCACTTGATAGCCAGTCCTTCCACTAGGCATAGCGTCTTATGTTTGAGCCAAGTCGTCACTTAACATGAGGTGAAATTGTTGACAATGGCTAAATTTATAATAATAAAAAAAATGTACGGAACCTTGAAAACAGTTGAGTTTACGTAGCGCTTACCACCTCTGCACCATGCCTCGGCGCGCCAACCACTTTCTTTCCTCGTGTTAATTACATGGTTAACTTGTCTGCCGGCCTATTTTAAATTAGTTTGTTCGCGTCGTGATGAAACTAGCTGTTAACTCGACTTTACATGTAATTTCACATTCCATACATTCCTATAATGTTAACACTTTTCGTTGCTCTTCGTACATATAATGTATGTATGTATACTGAAAACCGAACACAACCTCACCTGATGATATAGCCCACTAAGCTTAGATGTAGCTCTGGCTCTCAAGTGACGATGCTGGATTATGCCTATAGTTGCTTGGTAACGGATTTTCAACTTTACCAAGCAGCTCGGAGACAACACCGCTGGACAACGTTTTTGACTGGACTGTCCAGTTGTTTATTATCGTACGAGAATTGAGAGTTACATTTCAAGGATGTCTTAGGTTTAAGCACATTTAATTACATGAGAGAGAAGAAAGATATAACGTAGAGAGAAGGAGAAAGACAGCTATACATTGTAGGTATATATAATACATTGTTTAGGTTATCCGAAGACTCACTTCTATCACGTGTACGGTGCTGTACGCGCAATTTTATACTTTAGCTTTGCAAAATGACTGTATCAGCTTGATGGAAAATACAATGCAGTCTAGAAACAATAGAAACCATGAAATCCAATTACTATCGGCTTATGGAAATACATCCTCACGCCTCGTTTGAAGAAACCGAGTAGAAACTAGGAGGGTCGGGACTCGCTGACCGGGAGGCGATTCTACTTCTTCTTTATAAACTTCTTTGTACTTGCCAAGATGCATGCTACCGTGTAGCTGTTGGTTCGTATAAGAGCCCGTGTGTTTCTGTAGTAACGGGAGATGATGGGATGGATACCTAAGGTCAAACAACTCTTCAAAATACTCGCAATGATACAGACAATAAAATATGCTCAGTAAGGAAATGTCTCTTCGTAACTGCCCATGATGTAAGTTGTCGCCAAGTATACGAAACTTTATTGTATAAAAATATAGATACTTGATCTAGGATTTACTTATACTAACCAACACTGAAAAAAATGAATAGCTGAACTAGTTTGACTAATCAGAAAATAGCTTAAATTTACTTCTTAGTAACCAAACTTTTGTTAAAATAGCTAAACTGGTTTTGCTGCACTTCCCAAACTAGTTCAGCTATTCGTACTTTTGTTGCTATTAAATAAAAAATTGGCTATTATTTAATGAAATGGGTTTGCTAAACTCGTTTATCTACTTTATACAAAACAAAGTTTAGTAAAAAAATACTATTTGATTACTTATAGGCAAACACTTTAGTAATTATTATACAAAATGTTTAGTTATATCTAAGCAAGTATTAAGTAAATAATAGACTAACAAATCCATTAAATGTTTATTAATTTATTTTCCTATTGTAGCAAAAATTTATTATCAATTAGAAGACAAACTTTTACAGTTATATGTAACTAAGTTATTAAAAACATTCCTAGCTAAAATTTGGTTATCTATTTCAAATTGTTTAATAAATAGTAGATAAATTAACAAATTTTTTCAACTAAATGAACTTGTTTCGACACGAATCTCCTATACACTCGCGGTACGCGTTTCTGCGCTTATTAGTGTTGCTACCTTAGCGATTTATTCTCTAGATTCGGTGATTTTTGTCGCCCTTTTGCGAAATTTTTCTATAGTTAAGTGAATTATTTTGCTTTTGCGTTTTTCAGCGCTATTTGATCGCAACCATAATAATTATGAAGTTTCTTTAAAATACAATAAGTTAATATTTTGTTATTTATTTTTACGTATTTTTGAGACCCTGTAACTTTAGGCGACATTCTTCTCCACCACTGCATTCCACAGATTTATTTACTAATTAACTTCACGCGATGTCTCTCACGGGAAGAAAGGTAGAAAGAATAGAGCACCACTGCAATCTACTTTTGCATACCTCTTTAAAAGTTTACATATGTTTTTATCGCCCGTTTTTTCTTTTTCGGTGCGCTTCCTTCAAGAGTTTTTTGAAGACCCTAATAAAATTGTGCCAACCATATGATAAGTTTTAAAAATATATGTTTCACCACTAGAAAAAACAGGTTTCGAAAAATTATAGAAAGTTTTAGTATTAGACATGATTTTTACAAGATTTGTCTGAAACTGTCTTTATTATAAAAACAAGATAATATTTTTTTTATTTATGCCCGGTATTTCTAGTTCTGAACACGATAATTTCAAGCTACAAACACGGTAGTTTTTAATTTTCATATGGAAACACTGGTACATAGTGTTAAAATTATATTATTCTTCTCCTTCTTTCCGTCGACGACAGTTGCTGAATTACTTTGTTGTTATGAAGAGTATTCTTTATGCGTTTTTCAAGTGCCTCTGTTTTAATATTCATGGTGTATGTTAAATTACTTTCAAAAACGAAACACCGACGACTTTCTTACATGGAGAAAGATGCCAGTCGATCCGATGGCCGATGAGTTACGATCATGGGGTCTTGAAATCTACATCGATAATTCTGCAGGTACGCAATATTATTTATTATTTAGTTTTCAAGAAAATAGGAATCAACTGGCAGGTTGAATTAAGTTTTGGCGGGATTTTAGTCATTTATGTAACTATTGGTTTTAGTATTTTTTCGTAATCATGCGTAGTTTGACTCTATTTTGTGTAATGTTAGTGGCATCTTGCTTAATATAGCTTGGTTATCGTGTACAAGTGAATGGGATGTCAAAGAATAACACGGAATATGAATTCTGAGATGTCACAAAAACTCCCTGAACTGATAAGTTTTAACAAGGCGGCCACCATCTTGTCAACTTTTTATATGTGATAGGCTAGATGCTGACCACTATTAGTAATTCTAATAATATATTATTAGATATATATGATTATATGATTAGATATATATTATATAATTCTCATCTATTAGTAAGTGATAATGTGATACAGTTTCTTAATTATATAATACACTGTATAAATATAGTATTTAATTATACTTTTGCAATACGTAATTAATTTTTTGCAGTTTTTGAAGAAGGACTTCAGGGTTTTGTATCCTGAAAATGATGACAAACTAAGTAATAATTGGTATATAACAAGACCCAAAATGATTGCAATGAAAAGAACTGACAGAATTTTAAAAGAAATTATAGAAGACATAGCTGGTAAGTTCCTATTTGGGCTAATATGCTAATATATTTTACTATACATTTGTATTACAATCAATTATTAGAGTAATCTTTTTGTTGCAGAGGGTAACGAAAAGGCTGCAGACTTAGCTACATTTATGGCGATACCAATTTTAATTGTAAATTTTTGTTATTACATCAATAAAAACAAAATATAAATTGGTATAATCTTTTATTTATTGTACTGAAACAAAGTTTATTTTTAAATATAACGTTTTGGTTATTAGTACCTTTACTGTATATTTATTATTTACTGACAATGTTTTGCTACCTGTCGCTAGGTGGTTAGCTGATTCTTTATTTGTTTTATTTAGATTAACTAATTAAAACGATTGCAATTGGCTAATATTGTTATATTAAAAAAACAACAACAAATCAAATGTTGACTAGAGAACTTCCCATAAGGATTTCTACGCAGGCCAGATCTCTACTTTAGAAGTTTCATGTAAGTTATTTTAATGTAATTTGATGCAATTTTAATGCAATCGTGATAATTAGTTTAATAAAACAAATAAAAATTCATCTAACCAACTAGCGACAGGTAGCAAAGCAATATTAGTAAGTAATAAATAAACAGTTAAGTTATTAATAACTAAAACATTATATTTAAAAGTAAATAAACTTTGTTTGCAGTAGCCAAATTAATTAAATCTGGTAACAGAACATTTTATTTAAAAGTAGATAAACTTTGGTTGCAGTAGCCAAATTAATTAAATCTGGTAACAAAACATTTTATTTAAAAGTAGATAAACTTTGGTTGAAGTAGCCAAATTTATTAAATCTAGTAACAAAACATTTTATTTAAAAGTAGATAAACTTTGGTTGCAGTAGCCAAATTTATTCAATCTGGTAACAAAACATTTTATTTTAAAGTAACTATATAATTAAGTTAGCATTAGCTTAATAAATCTGATCGGGTAACATAAAAATTTTGTTATTAATAGATAAACAATTAATTAGTAGTAACCAAAAAGTTAAGCTAATTTAAGCAATTTAAATGCTGTGTTAAATAAACTAAATTTTGAAAACAGCTAAATATTGTTGTTATTTTTAAACAAAGCAGTTTGATTAGTAATTGCAAAGCTGTTAAGCTATTGGTACATAAACAGTTTTGTTAATACCACAAAACTAGTTCATTACCAGCCAACAAAATAAATTTATCAAAAAGTAACTAAAATTATTTTACAAAACTGAGTTTGGTTACTAGTAGGCCTCAGTTTAGTAGTCCCCCGAATTTTGTAACTAATAGATAAAATTTGAGCTACAATTATCAAAACTTTTTTTTCAGTGAAAAGACGAATCAAAATGCGAGTTTGATAAAAAAATTATGACCACTGATAAGTATTTTTGCGAAAACATGCCAACTTTCGCATTTATTACCTGGAAAGTAGTTAATGCGACAATCTACCAAAATATTATTATATAACAATACCAGATTAGATTCTTATACAATTATTTACACTTACCAGTTACAGCTACTTAGATAACATCAACAAACACGTCCGTTCTGACAAAACGTAAGTATTATTTCCACTGTAACACACATAAATAGAGTTCTCTATAAAATTTGTAACATATTATTCAACACGACCGACAAAAGAGCAAAGGAGCCGGCATCGTGACAACGCACCTTTGTCAATGTCAGAAAAAAAAAATACAGAAAAAGTAAGAAGATTATTAATAAAACCTCTTTTGTCAAAATAGAGGATGATTTAACACTTCGATTGGCGCCATTAACTACGGATCTTTTTCTTTAGTATTTTATCCCAATATATTGTTATACGATGCCAACACTAACTTCAGCGCGTGGAGTCACCGGACCTTTGTCACACGTCTTGTTCCTGAAACTCTCGATTTTGGACATTATAGAATGGTTACAATCTAACTACTATCGTGTTCGTTAAACAGATAGTTAATAGATGTTGTTTCCTACTTATCAGTTGAATGTTTTAAGGCACTCTGCACACTTGATTTTTTACCAAATACACTAAATTTTCGTCTAGATTGAGGAACATATCCTTTAAAATGATGTTTGAATCATTAATTTTGATGATGTATTAAGAGATATTAGGCCTTGTCACAAAAAACATCTTTGGGAAATAATACAGAGAACGTTGGCGCTTTTGTTAGTGATCGTGTTAGTTTTGGCTGATTCAGCTTAGGCAAGAAACTCGATCAGACTTACCAAAAAACTTCAGTATATTTATTTCTAATATCATTTTCAGTGGATGTACAGAGAGGGAATCACTTACAGACATCACCGTCATTACGCAATGATCCACCCTATAATATCGTTTGGATAATAAAACTTGCTTAACATGATTCTTGAACTTATTATACCTACGGCAAATCGGTAATGTGCTTAGGAAGTTTATTGTAGAACCTAACACAATTACCTAAAAACATTTATTGGTCTTATAAGTCAAATAAAAAACAAAATATAAAGATACATTGATCCCGAAACGCTTCAAACCAAAAGAGAGTCATTGTGACGGGTTTATCAATATGTGTATGGTGGTCGCGCCCCACTATAGTACAGATCTCTACTATTAAATATATATAAATAATAAAAATCCAACCTTTTGACAATAGACAGTAAATGTCACAGTTTACATAAAAACATGAAAGTAGAATAAATGCAGTAGGAATGAGAGAGCTAAGAAGTGTGATAGGAGTGAAATAGAGTGACAGTATAAGAAATAGTGTACTAAGAGAACATTGTGGTGTGATAGAAGATATAGTGACACGGATTGAGAAAGGGATGCTTAGATGGTTTGGACATGTAGAGAGGATAAATGAAAGAAGAATGACTAAACAGATTTATAAGATGAGTGTAAATTGGAACGTTGGAAGAGGAAGGCCTAGACGAACGTTCCACGATCAAATTGGGGACGTTTTGAAGAAAGGTCAGGTCAAGAGTACTCTAAACCGACGAGCATTCTTGAAAAGATTTACGAATGTTGAGGAAGCGAAAGATGTATGTCAGGATCATAGCAAGTTGAAAGACGTGGTCTCTGCCTAACCCGTTGGGAAAGAAGCGTGATTTATGCGTGTGCGTGTGTATATAAACAAGTAGACGTATTCCGAGCCGCTTTTAAATACACCGCGTTACACAGAGGGCGCTGATTTCACGGTCTCCTCACAGGATTAGAGTAAAACCGCTCAAGAAGCTTTCGGGTGCGGTGTTATATTACAAAAATAAAATTGTTTGTGTGTATCGAGTTTCTTCTGACATTATCGCGTGAACTAACTGACATTACGGCAGTAATTGTATGTATTTATGTAAGTATATGTATTTTTACGTCATCTTCATCAGGTGTGATCAGTAATATTTTATAGGTATGTGCATGTGAGAAAAAGTCATGCGAAGAATTGAGAACAAAACATACTTTTTAATTCATTTTTCAATAACAGTTTACAAAAGTCTTACAAGGTCTATACGATGTCTCGTCTTAAAAAATATCATTGTTATTTGAAAGTCCTTTAAGCTGCAATGGCCTTGGCAGTTGAATGTTGCAACAATATAGAATATTAATTTTTAGTAAGGTGATATCAATTTTAACATTTATTTATTCAGTAACGTAAGGTCATTACATCAGTATGTTTTTTTTTTATATAAAATAAATCTATATTTACCACTATATTAAATTATTTATAATAAATATTTATATACATTATTTATAAATCATTTTTGAATAATCGTAGCAATACTAGGTACCTACACTTAAACATAAGCTATATAAACTTAAAGTGTCTGTCTGTCGGTGTCTGTATATCTAGATTTAACTAAAAAATCGCAGGACTGATTTTTATGAAATGTTGTAGATTTGAAGCATATATCATTCCATATTTGATAAGCTATAAGAATATTGCCAACGATATGAGTAAAAATAAATGTAAGAGCCTAAAATAATTATTGCGTAAAATATTTATTAGATGATAAATATATATTACATAGTAGATATTATATTAAAATAAAATAAAAAACAATAGATCAATATGTTTTTTTTTTTTTTCTAACTGACTATAATGTTAATCTTAGGGCCCTGGAGTCATTAGAGGCTTTAACAGCTTCACCAGGCTTGGGGGGCGAGCATTAAACCGCGAAAGCGAGACAACAAACTCAAGGGTGCCAAAGTAGCTGAACCTCGGCTTGGGCTGTTGCTGTACATCCTTAAGTCGCGATCTGACTAATTCCCTATATATAAAATTAGATCTAACTAACTATACATATAATAAATGTTTCTGCCTTCTGGGAGTAATTTTTCAATTTTAGTCTAACTCTAACTAGCCAAAAAAGAAAAAAATGTCCCTTACATAAGCTATGTACCTGAATGGTGTGCATGTGTGAAGTGCAGTGTCATGTGTGTGTGTCGATAGCTAGTGAATGTAGTCTAGGTGTATAGGAGTGGCTGCTGGCTCAAGGGCTCCGTGCCGATGCATCGGACCTAGGCTTGAGTTGCCGCTGGAGATGGTATTGGTGTTCGTCAATATAAATCATTGGTAAGTGTATGTAGTATGAGTTGCTGGTTGAGTTGAAACAGATTCTAAAGTAAGTAGTCACTATGAGTGGTTTAGGTATCATTATAACGGTCGTTAATCGTGATCTAATCACCAATAACTACAAGAATGTCCTTCCATAATATACTATTTAAGAAATCCTTCAAAGAATTTGTACCAGAAATCTGTACTGTCAAGGGACAAGGCGGCGCTGTCAGTCTGATGTGTCGAGTCAGCGACGCGCGTAAGCCGGTTAGCTCACTGCTAGAGCCACGATGTACGCACTAAGTTATTTTTGTGTTTAAAACATTTCCTTTCATTCATCAAGTTAGCAATCGTAGCATTTTTTTAAGTTCTTTTGACTCGTTTAGTAGAGGGTAAGAGTGGAAACTGCGCGCGCACCATGTAACGGTATTGCTACACAAAAAAAAGTTATTCATAAATGATAATAATGTAAATTTATTTTCCATATATATATATTTTAATTATTTAGATATAATTTGATATTGCATAATAAAAATTATTTAGATTATCGATATATGTGTACTATTTGATTAAAATAAGCTTCATCATGTTGTTAGCACATGAGGTGATATTTTTGGAGTTATTTTTATTTCTTTACGTCAAAACAGTATAGCTTTCACGTAAGTAAATAAAATAGCTTTATAGCTCTTCGATCATCCATAAAAATACTTTAACCGATGCTTTTTATTCCATATTGCGTTTACCCACAATGTCATCTGATGTTATGTGACAATATAGCCTAAGATGGTTTGCACCATGTAAAGAATATCAAATACAAATTATCACTTACCCTTTTCACAATTGATATAAATACTATAAAATATAAATAAATAAAATGTACTTTAAAAGTGCTAGCGTAGGAATTTGCGCTGTAAGTATCAACTTTGTTCCGACCGCAATAAAAACGCAGCGTTTTTCAATAGAAGTGCGTGTGGAATAATTTTAATCTCCGCAGCTCCCCATTCGGCGGTAAGTGATAATCGAGCCGAATGTTGCTCTTTCCTTACACTCTTTTATTGTTGTACGTGCGTTGAATGTACATTGAGTTAAGCGGAGCGGAAAGCGGATTTGGCCCCAATATGTTGTAAGCCTTATTTATTAGGCTAAGAGGTTTGTGAAAACGTATCGAGGAAAAAAGCTGCTCTTTTTTTGTGTGTCTTTTTTATTTCTATCGAAGCGATAACGACGTTTACAAATATGCAAAATTATGTACTTAAATACTTGTTAAAAGTATTATCGTTTATACCAGAATATAAACCATCCCGTTTTTAACTCCCTCAAAGAAGGAATTTTCAAAAAATATTTCTTACTGCTCACCTACGTTAGTTAACGAACTCGAGTGATATTTTTTTTTATATGTCGTAGTATAGTAAAGTGGCGGTATTGTCCCAGATGGTAAGCACTTTCCAGTTCAAAATAACGGCGGCCGTCGAGAGATCGACAACCCATCGATAATCGTTGCTATCATGCCGGCTTGCAAGCCTCTCATCAGGCCTGATCCCGAAAAGGGAGTCACTGTGACGGTTTTATTCAAAATCAAAGTAAAAATTTAGGCCTTAAGAAGGCACGTATGAACGTCAAACACTACTACCGGTTCGCACAAACGTCCCAGTGATCAAGAAGAACCGGCAAGATACTCGATCGGGCTTCTCTTTTTCTTCAATTATTTTATTCTAACTCTATAAATAATATTTACAATTAATAATCACTATCACGATGATAATTATGATATTTATAATTTAGTGGATGCACAGAGAGGGAGTCACTTCCAGACAACACTATCATTCACACAATGATCCACCCTATAATAATATTTTGACTGTAGAACCTGCTTGATATGGTCCTTGAACTCATTGTCTGGCAAATCAGTTATGTGCTTCGCGATCTTATTATATAATCTAACACTATTACCTAAAATTTTTATTAGACTTACTAAATATACACAGTCTGATCTCGGGACGCGACACGCTTAAGTGCACCACTATGACATGTGTATGGTGGTCGTAATCCAGTCAAACAATATTTATCAATATTTTACATAATGGCAACTTCTACTGCAAGCCAAATAAGACCATAACTGGTCGAGTTTTAAATTAATTCATCTCGGTGAGGAAAATAATAGACACAGAATACACGATCCAAAGCGAACATTATAAAAACAAATATAAAAACAAAATTAAATTCTTCTTCTAGAAACGGGTGTGTCTTTGAATTATAATTTTTAATTATAATATAACAATAATAATTAATAGAAAAAAAAAAACGTAGTGGTGGAGTGTCTATACCCGGCTTGATCGCGACCACCATATACCGAGTGTAAGACCTGTCAAAGTGACTGTCTTTCGGCTTGTCGCGTTCCGGGATCGTGACAACCGGCGATGTAGTGTTCATCTCTCGATGTTCGTCATTTTTTTTTTTTCATTGTACTATTCTTAATCAGGCATAGTGACAGTCACTTTACCAAGCCACTATAAAAAAAAAGTTTTTGCTTGATAGTGTTACTAGCATGGATTTATATCAAACATAGCCAGTATAATAATTTCAAGCAATTTTTATTTCGATCCGAAATACAATATAATTTCATCTTTGATCCTGAACCTGGATACACATAATGCTGATAATTTATAGACAGTATGATATATTCCTTATGTGGGTTCCGTGGAAAAGTCGTCAGGGTTCCGCGAATCAATTGCTTTTATCATTAAAGCTTTAAATTATTTTTACTGTTAATAGGAAACTATAACTAACTAACTACTGCCGAATATAGTATGTAATAACAAATATACAAGAATAATATTAACAAAAATCTCTTGTTGTCGCGCTAGACTCTAACAACCGACTAGAGCGCTCTCTAGTCTAGTCTAGAAGAGACAACTGAAGCTTGGACTGTTTGTACCTATGTAAAATAGACGAAATCATAATTTCGTATTCCCGTTTCCTCCTCCAAAATTGGACTGAATTTAATATTTATTTGAAGAATAATATAAAAAGGACTTTTGGCAATGCCTATATGTTTTTCTTTGAAATAATTTAGACGTCTGATAGCAGCAATACAACTGGGAAATATCAGTAAATTTAGAAGGCTCTTAGTTTTTATAATAATTAATTTATGAAAAATTACAATAAATATGGCAGTGATAGTATTTATATTATATATATTTGTTTTAATGAAATTAAATACAAATCAAGAAGATATAGTTTTTATGATATAAAAATATTCGCTCTCAAGCCATTATCGGAAATAAAACATACTAATAACGCTTTTACAGGCAAAACGCCGCCCGCATTGCCTTTTAACTGATTCCACTGTTACATAAAATATTTTGGAACAGCGCAGTAATATTGATAAATATTTACTAATCGTATTTCAAATTGCAGTGACTTTCATATATCTAATAACATTTAATGAGGGGTTCAATAAAATAAAAAAGATTTGTTGACTGTTCCGTAGCTTTAAAAGTCTGTCCAGACGCAATGAATTCTCATTCGATCGTAACCATTACTTGGCAGAGATCTGCTTATGCTGGTCAATAAAAAACTAAGCCAGTGCAAGTAATAGCATACTATATGCAAGAACGAAAGAGTACTAGATAAGGCACCACGCGCGCTATAACAAATGATAGGGCCGAGCTCAAACCAAGATAGTGGGCTCGAGCGTTTTGTAAACATATCCTTATCTTTACGATTCCCAACCCTTTTTGTTTCACGTATGCAAGCGCGTTAATTTATTGTTCATACCTCGTGTAAACTTGACTTTATTTTGTATTTTACTGTGGTATAGTGACCCCGTAGAAAGACTTCAGCTACGAGCGGATGATCCTCGTATAAATTACGTTGTTGGGCGTAAATTTTAATATACTACTACAGTCTACAAAACAATAATTTATCAAATATCATAGAAGTACATGCAATGCGATACGGGCAATCTATCCGGCTATAGGGCAAGCTATACGGCTATACGGCAAGCTATGCGGCTATACGGCAAGCTATACGGTTATACGGAAAGCTATACGGCTATACGGCAAGCTATACGTCTATTCGGCAAGCTATACGATCTATACGTTTGACTACGAGGAAAACCAAATTGATGACTCTCATAGAGATTGTAGAAAAAATATTTTCAAAGCCATATCTTCTTTAATTCTCCCTCAAAATTAGTGATTTCAACACATCATTTAAAAGTTCACCGCTACTGGTGACTGTTCATGGTATTTCAAATGAAAATATTATTCCAATACATTGTAGGAAGCGCCATCTATTAACAATCAGTTTAACTAAAATGTCAGTTGTTAGATTGTTTACATTATATAATGTGCAAAATATAGGCACGGGTCAGCTATTTTTTTAAATTATTTTATGATATTGTACTTTAATATGTATGTAGTTAAACAAATTATTCAATGTTGTTAGCTATACCAAAAAGAAGACCGAAGAAGCTATGGATTGATTTTGTGAGGAATGATACCTAATTGAACTCTGCTATTACTACTGATTGTAGAGAACAGGAGAGGAAAACATCTTATGATTTAAGTATGAAGTCAGTGTGTTGTTATTGAATAATTTCGACTAAAGATCAGCATTGCATTTGGTGAACTAATGATTCTAATCGAAATTTCATGTTCGGAATCACGTGTGATTAAAAAAGAGTACTTATTTCTGAATGTTCTACCTAGTATAGTTTATTAGAATTATTACGAAAACCTGACATGAATCACGAGATAAGAATGCATGCCATTTAAGGCAGCATTTATACATGCTGAGCTACAAATTACAATAGTATTTATATTTATCTAATAACTAGTTATGACCACGGATCCGCTCTCGTGGACTACAGGATGCTGTCGGTCGAGCGCACGCGCGAATCATAAATAAAAAAATACTTATTGTGGGTGATCCTTAGAAGATAGACATATGCCATTGTAAACTGTTTTGTAGGTCTTTTCAAGATCTGTGTAATACATTAATTTGATATATCTGTTATGGGTTAATCAGTGTAAATAAAAAATTTAAGCGCCCCAAAAGCGTCTTTTTTTTCAAATTAATTCAACGTTATCGCCACTACTTATTTCATTTCTTACTTTGTCTTACAAAATATACCCTAAAACCTGGCCAGATAACAAAGGTATGAATAAAAAACAAACATGTAAATCAGATCAATAGATTTCGCGTGAAAAGAGCATACACGGACACACACGGATACACGGTGTAGAAGGTATACAATAGAATGCTTTAAAAAATTATTAATAAGAATATTCCAGTATGCATTTATTTCTCATGAATGTGTAGATAGATGTAATATAGTACATATTTATTATTATAAGCATACCTATGTATAAAGTTGTTTATAAAGTCTCCTAATAGTAATATCTGCTAAATTTTCTTTTTTTCAATTTACCGCTGGTTACCTGGAAGGGAATGCCATGTGGTATTAAACTCGCTAGTGTACTACCACAGATCCAAGCCTGGTGAAGCTGTAAAAGCCTTCTAAGGCTTCAGAGCCTTTATGATTAGCAGTGTAGTTAAATCGAAAAAAAATGTGTGTGTGCGATTCACACACGATAGAAGTGAAACTTCATTTTAAAAGGCATTTTCCATTTTATTTAAACAGTGTGCAATATACATACACACCGACATTTACTCTCTCGCTCTGGCTCACACAAAGAGGAGAGACCGATAATGTGCGTTAAACGTTTAACATTTAACGTTTAACGCTTGGAAGTAGCATAAGAAGTTTCACTTCAAAAAAAGGTGTCTGTGCGATTCACACACGATAGAAGTGAAACTTCATTTTAAAAGACATTTTCTATTTTATTTAAACAGTGTGCAATATACATACACACCGACATTTACTCTCTCGCTCTGGCTCACACAAAGAGGAGAGACCGATAATGTGCGTTAAACGTTTAACATTTAACGTTTAACGCTTGGAAGTAGCATAAGAAGTTTCACTTCAAAAAAAGGTGTCTGTGCGATTCACACACGATAGAAGTGAAACTTCATTTTAAAAGATATCTTATATTTTATTTAAACAGTGTGCAATATACATACACACCGACATTTGCTCTCTCGCTCTGGCTCACACAAAGAGGAGAGACCGATAATGTGCGTTAAATGTTTAACGTTTAACGCGTTGGAAGTCGCATAAGAAGTTTCACTTCAATAATGTGAATTAATTTTACTGACTGTTTTATTAATTGTGTAAAAATAATATCACTTGTAATAATAAACATTTTAATTTGTGTACCTCCTACCGAAATACAGAAAAACGTTGAATCATAAGCCTTCGATATTTTTATACATTTTTTATAGATTTATTGAAGTGAAACTTCTTATGCGACTTCCAATGTTTAAACGTTAAACGTTTAACGCACGTTTATCTTTGTGTGAGATAGAGCGAGAGAGCAAATTTCGGTGTGTATGTATATTGCACACTGTTTAAATAAAATATAAAATATCTTTTAAAATGAAGTTTCACTTCTATCGTGTGTGAATCGCACACACGCCTTTTTTGAATAAAAAGGAGCAGTCGAGTTTTACGCAATTCGTAATAATAAACATTTTTAAATTGTATATTATACGTGTTTTTATCAACATATGTTTAGGTATTTTTTTAGTAAGCGATACTCAAATATTTGTCGATACATCCGCAGTTTTATCGGTTATCATAATTCGCTTGTCATATTATCAGAATGTCAGTAAACATGCTGAAAGGTTAGCATTATGTTTATCAGTGGCTACTTCACTGACCACATGCACTGCGAGAGCTTTCACCGGGCCTTATCTATTACCGTGACAAGCTTTAGTTCGCTGTTGCTCTAACCGAATTAATATCTACAGTGTGTTATTATTACGATACATATTTCCCAAGATATCACCTGAATAATATCAACACTTGTATATTATAGCTAACTAGTTGATTCGAAAGATATCGTTCTACCTTTCCCGATAGTGAATAACTCGAGCACAGAGCTGTTTTTTTTTTCTGAAAACTTTTTCAAGACCTAACGAACAATACAAAATTGTAATAATGCATATTCATCGTTCATGGTTTTGACTTCATAGAAAAAACCAATAGAAATATCTGTTTCAGTTTTTTCCAATTTATCAGGTAACTTTGCAAGTTTTCTGTTACTAATTAACCTTATTCGGACTATTACTAACGTAAACAAAGAATTAGATAATTCGTTACTGCCGTTCTCAAGTGAGCTGCTTACTATCGAACAGGATTTCATTTAAATTTTTTTACTCGTAGTATGCCTAGTATGTCTGAATTGATTTTCTTATAACTTTTTGTTAATCGAATGAAAACTTCTTTTCGATTTGAGAGTAATTCAGATCCTATTTTCTGATGGAAATAACGTTCAGTACAATCTGTAATGACATTTTTTTTGTAATGTGAATCAATAACAAAAAAAGTCAGTGTAATCTTTACGCGCGTTTAATGTTTTTTTCCCATTATTTATAGATTTAGGGTATGGCCACGATCTCACCTGATGTTAAAATGTGGCCCAAGATGGTAACACGCTAAGCCTACTGAAGACTGGCTCTCAAGAGCAGCAGCCAGAAAACACCTGTTGGTACTTGGCAACAGATTTTCCACTTGAGGGTGATAGCAAGTCAGACGGGCGTTAGATCACGATGTTTTTCTTCAGCGAAAGCTCAGGCTTATTGCAAGGATTCGAACTCACGTCGATCATCGCGCTACCACTGAGTCATCATTACTTCAAAACCGATTTATTTTTATTATAATCGTAATATCCATTACTACGTCAAAACATTTTTACTCCAAACGCGTGTGAACGTTACAAGTACTTTTTTTTGTAACAGTTTTTTTTTTGTATTGCAACTTATTGGAATAGTATTTAAAACATGAAACTAACAAATTTCTTATAAAGTATCTCAGTGTTAAAATATATAGTATAACGGTAATAGCTGACGTGGTCCGTGAATTATTGTATGAATAATGACGTGAATGATTTATCCAAATTTAACAGATGTTTAGGTTTCTGTGGTCATTAAAAACTAGTTACTTTACCATGAGGTAAGTAAATTTATTTTATAAATTTATATCTAATACTTACATGAAAACCGGCCAAGTGCGAGTCGGGTCACGCTCAGTAAAGGGTTCCGTATATACCCGTCACAATATGCAGATTTATAAGGAGGCTTTTTGTTTGATACTAAGAACATATTAATTGAGTTCATAGTTTAGACATTAAACATAGACATACCACATACAGTAGACATATCCAAAAACAACCATTTAGCTGGTAGGGGGTAACACTTGACTCTTACAAAAATTAGCATTTTAAAGCTTAATATTTCGCAAACGGATCGTCAATCGATCCTCGACCTCGATCCTCGACCTGCAATGTTTTTGAACGACCTATCCAAGGATATCCCATACCGTGGTATAGAAGAGAAAAAAAATCATCCTCAGATTACTTTTGTAAGGGAGGCAGGTACCATAAAATAAAAATCAACATTTTAATTTACTACTTTGTCGGCGTGACTAATATGTATACCCATTCCAAATTACAACTTTCTAGTACTAAGAATCTCTGAGTTAAGCCGCGGACAGACGGACGGACATGGCGTAACTATAAGGGTAGGTACCTTGTTGACTACGGAACCTTAAAAATTAAAGTGATTAAACAACAATTTACAAAAGAATTAGGTTATCAGTTAGGAAACGTTTTATTGCTACAAAAAATATATTCTGTCAATAAGGAATAACAGGCTGAGAATGACGTTATTTCTTTTTACCTTAAATTCTGGAAATAGAATGAATAAATTAGATATGTAGTCGGTCGATGTTTATAAATTAATTAGCGATACCCCACAGTTTCACCCATTTTAATTTAATGTTTACTTTTAGCAATATAACAGAAGTAATTAGACACGAGCAAAGCAACTCTGCCTGAGTACTCGTTCCAGAACACTTTTCTAGGGGTACTAACCTACTGTTGACTGAACCTAGTTAGGACGATGACCAATGATGACTCAGTGGTAGCGTGTACGACTTCGCGTCGATTGACGTCAGTTCCAATCCCTGCAATGAGCCTGAGCTTTCGGTGAAGGAAAACATTGTGAGGAAACCATAGCATGGTGGTAAGACTGTATCTAATACCCGCCTGGCTAGCTACCACCCTCAAGTTGAAAATCTGTCGCCAAGCACCAATACGTGTGTTCCCGCAGGTGCACTTGAGAGCCAGTCTTCTACTAGGTTTAGCGTCATCTTAGGCAACATTGTCACTTAACATCAGGTGAGATTGTGACCTATACGCCAAACATACAACGTTAAAAAAAAAAAAAATCTATTTGATGTTAATAAAATTATAAATAGCTATACGATACAGTTACCACATAACATAAGGTGGACTTCATGCCTGTTCGCTATTATATACAATAAAAATAGTTCAAAGTTTCCTATACTTAAATTTAGATTTGCAATGAAACTACTCCTCCATCCGTACAAAATGTTAGACAGTTCTAAGTATGTTGTTAATTTTTTGCATTGATCCCAAATGTGACCTTATGGTCCCATTAGGTAGTAAATTTCGGAGACACGCGACGACGGGAACCAAACGTTTTTATGAGGGCTTTTTTTTCTACGTTTCTGTGCAAACTTTTTCACTATATATAGGAATAGTAATGACTGTCTGAAAATCTGTCATTCTGCTCTTTTTATATTCATGTCTACATAGTAAAGTGATTGCACTGTGTCTGATGTTAAGTACAAAAAAAGGTGTGTGTGCGATTCACACACGATAGAACTGAAACTTCATTTTAAAAGATATCTTATATTTTATTTAAACATTGTGTACATACACACCGACATTTGCTCTCTCGCTCTGGCTCACACAAAGAGAAGAGACCGATAATGTGCTGCGTTAAACGTTTAACGTTTAACGAGTTGAAGTCGCATAAGAAGTTTCACTTCAATATAATTCAAAAACAGCATCGAATACTCAGAGATCGGTTATTCATCGCGGGCGTAGCTGTCATACAAGTCTTTCGGTAATGGGTATACACTGACTGATCCCGAAATGCTAGAAACCAAAAGAAAGTCACTGACGGGTTTATTGCAATGTCATTGGGGTAGCGACATACTCGTGTACAGTTTTTTTATCGTTATAGGTTTTGCGTGGTGGCCACAACTTCACCTGATGTTAAGTGACGATGTGACCTAAGATGATAACACGCTAAACATAGTGGGAAAACTGACTCTCAATTGCAGCTGCCGGAACACGCCCACTTTATTGGACTCGTCAAAGCAGATCATATGATCCCAAACTCGAGGGGTTTACTAGTAGCCACTGATGTGTTCCACTCTCCACCTCCTGGCTCCATCATCAGATCAGCTCCACGATATCAAATTATAGTTATGTCATCAGAACTACATAAACGTACAAAGCTTCATTTTGATACGACGATTAAAAATACCTTAAAATTGATTTCTAAGATTTTATTACATTGTTTGTTAGTTACAAGTGAAGCTAATAAAAACGGGATAATAAAAAGAGCTTATGATTGAAGGTAATTTATTGCTTTTTACAAAGGTATAAGGACTGATTTGAAAAAAAAACTTATATGTATGTTCCTTTTATTTGTTAAAAATTTGTTTACATATCTCTATCATGATTTTTAAAAGTTCCTTATAAGTACATTCTACGTCACACAAGGTTCCTATTCTCCAAATGGTTTTTAGCTATCAATAGTTTGACTTCCGTGTTAATCTCTCGCCATTCATAACTTGTCCTTTTATAGATGTTTTGTAACATATACAAAGCTGCTGGCATACGCTAATAGATTATTTTATTAAGGGAACTGCGAAAAAATTGCCGAGTGACAGCCATGGCTGGTGCAAGGAAGTGGCGGTGTCTTCAAGTCGTTAATTTAAGAAGTGTCCTGTCTTCAAGCCTACTTATATATGTATTATATTTAATTAAACAAAATAACTATCGAAAAACCTACGGATAAAAATAAGCTGAAATATTAATAGCAAAATATATTATCAGTATTATGTTTTGAACAAGAATTAACGCAAATTAAGTATCCACGCATGTATGTAGAGGGCGTTATCAAATAACAAGCCAGTCCCTCTATGCTTAGCATGTTGGCATCTTAAGCGAGGTAATCACTTAATATCGAGTATGTCTGTGGTCTGTGGTCAGTGTAAAAACAGACAAATATTAATAGTGTTTGGACCCGTGGCCAACTTATCCATGATGCAGTCTACACGTGATCATACGAGTATTACGAGTTTCACCGTGGCATTTGTTAGCTAGTGGGCATCGTCCTTTGGTTGTGAATACTGTACTTGCATATTACTATAGGTACATTACTTATGACGTCATATAGCTTGACAGGCGCCTCTGTGAATATTCCACCACTGTTGATACACAGACAAAACCGAACGCGTTTATTAACAGAACTTCATGATCTGATAGGAGCAATTTTTTTATAGTATCACGGTATAGTGACGTCACTGTCTGATGATAGCAGTAAGCACATTATAATCCAGAAACAACAACCACCACCGAGAGATTGTTAATGCATCGTTGGCACGAAAGCTTCTCAACATCAAGAGTGTCAATGTGATGGGTTTATCAGGTAATAATCCAGCTGGATTACTGGATATACTGGCAAATCCCGGAACGCGACACACCTTAGGCTATAGACAGACCGCTTTAAACGCAACCCTCCTGATGGTTTGCGGGACACGGGACGGCGCGGCGCGGTGGGTGTACACGGATATACACGGCATTCAGATGATACCGTATATCTTAAGATCAATAGTTTATGCATGTTTTTCTTCGTCAGTTATGTTAGATAAATAATACTTTTAATACACATAATATTGTTGTTTTAATTAAAATGCTAATCAAAATACCACTTTATTGAAAGAAAATTGTACGTGTAACCTTTAAACGCAGTTGAAGTGAAACCTTTACGAATTTAATAGTATATATCTATACATATAATAAAATTGAAGTGTCTGTTTGTAATGTCAAAATAAATGCATATGAAAGTATACAACATAGATAATTAAAACGAGGAATTAAATTTTAATGATCTATGGTACTACCATAGATGTTACCACTGTGACATGTATGTTACATGTATGTTACCAATAACAAAAAAAATCATTTTTTATATTTTTTTCTGTCTCTTTGTTCCGGGTAATCTCCGAAACGGTTTGACCGATTTTGACTGGCAGATAGCTGATATTATAAGGAATAAATTACAATCTAGAAAAATAATTAGGTCTCCACACAAAAAAAAACCTTTTTCAGTAGCTCACGCGAGCGCAGCCGCGGGCACAGCAAGTTGAGAATATAATTGAATAAAAACGCATTAAAGCATCCTTAATTCCATCTTGGTAAAAAATCTCATGCGTAGCAGTCAGGAAAATAAAACCGCTGATGAAAATTCCTGCCGGCAATAGACCAGCTTATTGATCGGTCTTGTTCTCCTCCCGCGTCCCGCAGACTATTAGAAGGGTCGCGCTTACGGCGGTCCAGCTATAGATGTTACACATGGTGTATAGTGATTGCGATCTAGTCGAACATAACTGTCGTGATCTTCCACTCAGCAATGTATTTTGTTAAATTGGGAGATCATTAAAGCAAGTTGTATATCAGAGAACAATAAAAATAATGACCAGCAGACAGTCGCACCGGCCGCGGCCGACATTCCTTACCGGCGTCACACTTATCGCTGAAATAAATTTACTCAAACCTTTAGTGTCCTCTTGGACCTTGTTATCCGTAGACCTCTTTTTTTAGGTTCCGATACGTATAAATATTTAAGAAATGTCCGTCAATCGAACCGAACCGGTAAGATTTGATAAATACAGACTACTGCGCAATGCGCCTACGCAAGTTCATATATACTTGTATAATTAATTTTAGTCATCCACCTATATAAATCAT
Source organism: Saturnia pavonia (assembly GCA_947532125.1). Classification (NCBI taxonomy): domain Eukaryota; kingdom Metazoa; phylum Arthropoda; class Insecta; order Lepidoptera; family Saturniidae; genus Saturnia; species Saturnia pavonia. Next base: position 10,892,019 of record OX383919.1, on the reverse strand, counting down.
CACAAACCTACCTATACATCATATACCATCTCCTATACATCATATACCTATATAAATAAATACTATACAATTACTTAAAAACTTTCTGTTTACATATAATTCTTAGAACTTTAGAAGTGTAAATATCATTACAAAAATGTATTTTTTATTCCCTTAGAAGTGTTAATATTATTAGAAAATTATATTTTTTACCCTCAGACGTAATTAGGGGGATGTTATAAGTTTAACAACTGTCCATATGTATCTGTCTGTGGCATCGTAGCTCCCGAACGGATAAACCATTTGTAACCAATTTTTTTTTGGAAGATAGGTTCCTTGTTTGAAACTACCTTTGCTGTGTATAAAAAAAATTTGTTCAACCGTTGGCAGATCATCAGCTCTTTTTTGAAGGGATGTGAACATTTTTCAAAGGTCTAATCGATTCGTAAGTTGAAGCCCTGTTACTTCTCTCATCATCTAAATCATGATTATCTAGAATCTTCAGGTAGAGGTATCGTGTTTGACCTATTTTCTTTTTCGATCTGACTATACTGTTAGGCATAAGGGCCCTGAAGACTCAGTCGGCTTTATAACATCACAGGGTTATTTTTGTGATGCAATTTTAAAATTTTTAATTTACCTGCTTTTATAATATTTGAGTAAAATGACTGCCCAATCTGATAAAAAGTTCAGTCCAGAAACAATAGTGACTGCCGGTGTTAAGTTCTGTCACCAGTTGTCAACGTCATACCTCGTTTGTAGGACTTGATAACGTAAGAGGGAGTGAGCTCGCTGGCCTGAAGCGATTTCACATACTCACAATACGGCAAACATAAGAATTTGCTTCTTTGTTCTTGCCAAGGTGGATGCTACCGTTTAGCTGTGACTCCGTATACAAGCCCGCGTGGTTCTGTGTTGGAGGAATATCACGCGAATTTTTACTTTCTTTACCATTAATGTAGATTGATTAATGTTGATTATTGATGATAGATGTTCGATTGTATCTATACATACTATAAAACAGAACGTCCCTCTGTCTGTCTGTCTGTTTATGTTATTTTCACGCGAAAACCACTAATACGATTTACATGGTTTTTATTTTATTTCATAGTTATGTTATTATTGATAAAAAGCTATGATGGCTCGGTGGCAGCGCGTGGATCGACGTGAGTTCGAATCCCTATAATTAGCTTGATATTTTCGTGGGAAAAAAAAATCACGATGAAACTGCTGTACTCCACACTACTATGTAATTGAATACAAGATAATATGCAAACAATCTATTGTATTTAAGTTAGTGTAACATTGTAGCTTAGAATAAATTGAGGAACCATACAATTTGCATTTACCGTTACACACTCATCGTGGTCACAAGTGGTGAATGACTATTTAAGTTTTCACTCCCAAAGTGAAGCCACAACCTGAAGTAGTGGAACTGACAGATGTTACAGATTTAGACAATCTCTCAGCAATTGCAGACAAGGTGATGGAGACCTCAGGACCGTTACAAGTATCTGAAGTTCACTATGCCCAAGCTTACATTTTGTCTTATATTCAACTAGCGGCCCGCCCCGGCTTCGCACTCTTCTTTTTGCCTCAAGAGTTACTAAGAAAGAGTAAATGTTAGAGAGAGTTTTTTAATGATTTTGTATTATCATTATTTTATATATATATATATATTTATGTTTGTAAAATGATCATATCTACAAAAAAGCCAATAAATTTGTTGGGTCAGAGCTTTCCTGTATACGATATTTGATGTAGTTTTATTTTGTGGCAGCAAAATTTGGTATATGAGCTAGTTGATCAGCTGCTGGGCCGGTGATAATGGTCGCTACTATTAAATTACCCTTCAATTCGTTAATAAGCAGTCTCGTCCCATTGCACATGCTCGAGGGGCCTGGCCTAGTTTGAACCGGCATTACTATTGCATATTTTATTTTAACATAAAAAAGTAGTTATTATGACATAACTGTAATAGTTAGAGATATCATATCAGGGACTTTATTGTAGATATTTATGTTCTCTGTAAAATGGTAGTACATCACTTTGCACTATTGTCGATAATTTCCGCAGCGTACGCGATATAACGACCTTTTTGGTATTTTTTTCACATGTTGGGTTACATTATCGAAGTTTTCATACGGATCCCAAACTTTTTTGAATCGCCTATGCTCATCAGGGATAATGTAGGATTCTAACAGTGAAAAAAATTGTCTAATCGGTCCAGTAGTTTCAGAGCCTATTCAATGCAAACAAACAATCAAATCTTTCCTATTTATAATATTAGTTTAGATTACATAATAATGTGTCGAGTGCGGCACAAATCCATAGCTTTTCTTTTCAATTTATGACGCCAAGCAACTATAGGTACATGTGTTCGGGCAGCTACACTTAAGAGTCAGTTCCCTTCGCTAGGCTTAACGTGTTACCATCTTAGAGCACATCGTCACTTAACATCAGACGTTTGTCCCTAAACGCTAAAGGAACAAATAGAAAAACGTTTACACCTAACCTACGTAATCTCTAGTAATTTCTAAGCCACCCCACATCAATATGATTAATAAACAATCCGACAGTGACTAAGGCGATGTGTATGCACCTTCATTAATATCAATTTATATCTGAATAATACTTTTTAGGTCCCCGTTTATGAGGTTAGATGACTATGCGTTTCCTAATGATAGGTACCGAACACCTTTTTATATAAGCAAATAATAACCTTATATATTAACAAGCTGTGACCGAAGCTCTGCTCGCGTGGACTACGGAATGCCGTCGGCCGAGCGCATGCGCGAATCGTGCTGCCCCCGCTCAAAAGACGGAAGACAAAACTGCTTATTGTGGGTGATCCTTAGAAGATATGTTATTGCTGACTTTTTTGTAGGTCTTTCATAGATCTACAATTATGTAGTACATTCATTTGATACATCTCGTATTATTGAAACTAAGAAATTTAAGCGCCCCAAATGCGTCTTTTTTAAATTGATTCACCATTACCTTACAAAATAAATATCTTATAAATAGGCCATATAATATATATGAATTGAAATAAAAACATGTAAATCGGATAAGTGGTTTTCGTGTGATAAGACAAAAAACGGACAGGCAGACAGAAAGACGTTAAGTTTTATAATATGTATAGAATAGAAGAAGATACGTGAAGAGAAAACTTGGTACCAATTTTTAAGCATATTGCCCGCACGGAGAATTCTGAGATTTGGCATTGGAAGTACCTATATGTGGAAAGGGTTGTAGAAAGCTAGACTTTATTACTAGATGTGCCCGCGGCTCCGCTCGCGTTAACTACAAATAATGTTGTTACCGGGATAAAAAGTATCCTATGTGTTAATCCAGGTTATAAACTATCTGTATGCTAAATGTTATCCAATTCCGTTTAGCCATTTTTCCGTGATTGAGTAACAAACAATCAAACTCACTTTCTCCTTTAACTATTAATTAGAATACTAATTGGCAACCCGGCGCGTTGTTGACGCAGAAGAAATAATTAAGTGTGGAAATATCGTTTGAAATTTGAAATAGTTATCTTGTTTAATTATTATTCAAGTGCTTTTAGGTAGACAATATTTTTGTTTTTCCGTTTTCAGCAAATACAAATACATTTCTTGGCTTTCCTACTCGTGAGCATGCTATATACAACTGGCCATGTGAAAAACATGGATTATCTAGACATAATCCGCACACTTGAAGTGATTGACCTTGTGCCTTATCGAATGGTCATTGAAACTGCAAGTCGAATTGGGAACTGCATTCGTTTCATGCGTGGCATGAGCACATCTTCTCGTTTCGACTTTCCGTTAAGAATAATTATAGTGACAATATTGACATTCGGTACCAGAGTCTTCAAAGCGAGTCTTGTTACATTACACAAAAGCATTAATGTTCCACAAGAGAATAATAAAATTCGCACGCCGACTTTGAGTGACAATTTGTGCGGTGAAACATCAGGAAAATGGAATTTAAAAACTTCTGCATTCATGTGTCTGTCGATCGATTTGTACGTAACAGAACCGCCTGCAATTTGTTCCTGTATTGCTTAATTGATTGCATTGACGTCTGCATTTTTTTCTGTCAAAATAATACGTTCCCAAAGCTATTTATGATTAGTGATAATTTGCGGTAAAACTATCTGAAAGACTTGTTCGATGGACCACAGAGCAACGCAATAGTTCAATGGAAATGAAATAAATTCTGTGGTATAATCAACGGGTACTTTACCTTCACCAATATTAAGTATAGTCTATTTTTTTCTATGGTTTAATAGCTGTTTTGTGTGTCTGAAGAAAATGTAGCTGCGGACGCATCGCTCTGCAAAGATTAAAATTATTATTTAAATTACCCTTGCCATTATTAAATTATAGCTATGTTTAAAAAAAAAGTTATATATAAATAATAAAAAAGTTGAAAATATGTCAGTAATACATTTTCCTATTAAATAATATTTAGGGATAATATTGACCTCATAAAATCCATTGTAAGTTCATTGTGGTATTAAATATTTGAAATAAGTTCAACAAGCGAAATGAACAATGTATTGTGAGCAACAAAAGCACATATTTGGCGAATTTAAAAATGAATATATAATATTATAATTAATATTCATGCTTTATTGAATAAAATATTTTCTTATTTAGTTGTCAGTCATGTCGACCCCATTATTGTTTAGTGTGGAGCGCGTGTGGTACGGGTAAGACTTCTTGATATTTTCAAATATTATGGAGTAAATTTTTGTAACGAATTATTAGGTTGTATGTATTTTTTTATAATACACAAAAAAAACGAATTATCTATGAGGAAATGTGTAGAAGTTACAACTTCAGGCTTACTGGATGAAAGCTTTGAATTGAGTACATTTAAAACGCAAGTAAAGAGTGTACCGACTTCCACAAATGGTACAGCTTTGATGCCATTAGTACGTTTGTAAGTATAACTTAACCTATTTAATAAAAGGTTCTTAAAATCCACCAAAGCTACTTGCAGTCGGTGGTTATTTTCTTAATTGTGGCTATAATATAATTAATAAAATTGCTTTGACAGAAGTCTTATAAAAATTAATACACTATTTTGTAGAACCACCAGACTTCCTTCAAAAAATTATCCTTCAGCATCCCACGTGTAGGTAGTCGTTTACTTAATCGCCAAATCTTCAATTTGCCACTAACATAGACCAAAATAGGTCAACATTTCCCATATACCACATGCTTTCTTTTTTCTGCTTTCATTGTGTGATTCTCTGGCCTCAACTAGAAATTGATTGTATTTAAATGTTTGATTTGTATAAATTGTTTTTGTATTATTTTCCTTGTTTCTTTTGTTGAATAATGCATTTTAGTTTATAATTTGTTATTATTTTAATATACTTACTTCTATTTTGCATGCTGTGATTTCACATTGGAAGGGTTCGACCATTATATGTTAAACAATATGTATATAAATTTAAATTATTCTAAGAAAGGTTGATCGAATCATTTGTGAAATCCTTCAATAATTAATAAATAAATATACTATTACATATAATTCAAACATTATTATAGTTAAACATTTATCTTTTATGATTTATTAGTACGATATCTTAAATATTTGTATTTATATTAGTTTATTAGGGATAGCCAATAATAATTCTCATACACTAAAATGTACTGTTTATTATCAAATCGTACATTACAAAGTTAGTTCAAAGAATATTTATGACGTAATTATGATCTGGACAAGTTGGGGTGATGCAGACAACTAACGCTTGCATGGACACTGAGATTGCGCTACATTGTAATGCGGCGTCAGCGCCAATTTAATCTCGATACTTCGGAAAAAAAACTTGCGTCACTCTCTATATACAGTTTCTGTATATACAATATTTTTCTCTTTGTTTACTAAATATTCCTTTATAACTATCATTTTATAGTGTCTCAGTGACACAATATTATATTTTTTGAAGTTATACTTCAGTTGGTGCGTTTAGTAGAGGGTAAAATTAAGAGCTGAGCGCGCATCATGTGACGAAAAAGCTTCATAATAAATTTAGTCATCAATGATAACAATGTAAATTAATTCTCATGACTTTCTTAATTGTGTAGAATAATTTAATGTTTTTTTTTCTATATACATCTATAACGTTAAAAATCTATGACAGTCTCATATAATATCAATAATAAATGTGAAAGTATTTTTTCTTTTAAATCTTTTTTTATCTTTTAAATTATGTTTATAATAACATAACATAATTATTATATATAAAACTTTAATCTTCGATGAGTATGGCGGGTAATAATGAGTATATAACAAAGTAGTAATAAAACTAGCAAAAAGTATCAAACGTGTTAACTTGAGATACGCATGATGTAAAGTTAGTGCGCATATGCATGCTGAGTGCGGGGTGTGTTATGGCTGGCGGGTTCAGAACGATCCATTGCACATCGCTTATTGAATTACACCTCGTTAATATTGACTTCGCTACTAATAAAGATAGGCTTATGTATATAAACTATCTTGTTTACTTACTAAACATACATAATATTCATATTATAAAGTATTATTTTTACCTGCGGCTTATCTCGCATAGAAGATAATATACTTATTTCACTTTTAACCACAAAACTGCTATTAGTCCATTCTGGTTAGTACTTGGATAATTCATCTTTGTTATCGATAAATTACAAACCAAAACTTTATGAAGCATAAGGATAAGCATAAGCATAAGCTTTTCTTACATTATTTTACCAAAAATCTCAAGTTTTAATTTGTCGCATCAACAGTTAATAAACCTCGACTTCAACTTCATACAAATTAAAACTTAGAATTTATTAAGATTTTGGGTGTGTAAAAAGAAGCACTCTAATAGATGTTACTTTTAAAAGATTATTTAAGGACACATAATATAAACTGATAATATCAACTGATATACTTACTGCAGCTGATATCAACTCAACAAAACTGACCTAAATGTACATTTTGCTATATCAACTAATGATTTTATATGTATACCTACTGAGAGAAAAGTACTTATTTTGCTAACACAATTAATATGTTCAACATCTTCATGAAACAAACAGCAAGTACAACTTTGTAGTAAATATTATAAACACTAAATAGACCCGTTATAAACACCGTAAAAAAAAAAAAAACACACAAAGTCATTGCATTTAATCGGACGTCAGAAATCAACGCTTCCCGCAATCAGTGTAATTTACACAAATAATTTCCGCTGAGGCATTCGATAACGTCGCGCACGTCCTAGTATATTATTAAAAAATAATGTTTTTTTACATTATTTCTATGTTTGTTTCATTATCGTTATGGGAAAGTGTGTTCCCCTATTTGTTTGGGTTTCGCACCCACGACTTTTTTGATTAAAACTTGCATTAACGTAGGGTGTGCCACAAGGGCGCATCCTTGGTCGCTTCCTTCTCATTGTGCATAGTTTTAATATTTTTAATGCATATTGAAAGTAAGCGATTACAGTTCGAACGATTGTTTTCAGTATAAATATCCTAAATGTAACACTTTCACTTGTACCAAAACTTAAGTATATCTTGTATCATTTTGTGCTTTCTTTGTACGTATACTGGACTATAATATCCAAAATACATCAAGTGTTTGTACGCGTAAGCGATATGGTAGTATATTAACAACAAAGACGATTATGAAGGAAATTATAACAAATCATATAATTGAAGAAATATATAGGGTCGCTAATGCTCAAGGGAACAATAAAATGTGGCACGTGTCATAGGATAACTGAATTAAAGCGACCATTGGCATTTTTTGCCCTCGATGTCTGTAAAAGCCGAGTGCGGTTTACCTAGCACAGCTAGTCTGCTCCCGAGGGAATGATCAGGAATTTGGACGTTAAGATAAACGTTGCTTTATTATTTTCACGTTTGACATAATATATTTCACCGAAAATAAGGAACACCTTTAATTTGAGACGAAATAACGAGACTTAAGTTAATTCATTATAACTAGGTGAATTTGGAATTTAAATAAAAGTTTACTTAAAAACAAGTTTAATACGAAAACTTATGTGCAACCGAATTATTAAAAAAAAAACCGAATATTTATTATGATAGATAAACATTTTAGAAGATACAGATAAAAGTCACATTGGTAAATCTAAAATTGTAAACATAGAAACAGAAAAAAATTGCCCTATGGTAGATCCATTTTAAATGTAAGTGAAAATTTATTGTATGGATACAGGATAAAGGCAATAAAATAGAAAATTAGTTCGCCATTCTCCTAGACCGGACGCATTACCCGAACCGTGCAATGACGACACTTAACACTAATAAGTTGCCATGTCCCTGCTCATGTTGAATTTTTATTAGCAAAAAGATACAAGAAACAAAGTTACCTGACAATAGTTCAGATAATTTTTATTTGTGAATATTATCATTTAACAATACAATAAAATTTTGTTCAGTATATAGTACATTTGTATTACAAATAGACGGACAGTTATTTCTTTTTATGTATAAGTATAGAGAAATACTTTTCGAACGGGACAATACATATTATATTGCATTAGTTGTATTATATTGGTTCCGTATATTATTATTATTTTTTAATTTTCATAACTGTTACCACTGTCGTATATTTAGGATTCATTAATTTCAAAATCGATTAACATTATGTCATCGAGGTAGATATAGTGTACGATTCGTATATGTATAACATATCCAATAAACGCATGCATACACTATTCGCTCGGTATTAGGACAAGATAATTATCTACGACTGGTTTGCGACTACCACACACCGGATGTAACACCCATCATAGTGGCACGCTTGAGCCTGTCCATTCTAGGATAACCGTTGTATACCTAGTAACCAATCGTATTGTGATAAACCCTTCACGATGACGCTCGATGACAACGAACACCAGCGAAGGATTGCCGATCTCTCGGGGGTTGCCGTTGTTTTTGGTTTGTACTGTGCTTACCATCAAGTAAGGTGACGTCACTCTGCTGTACTGCGATAAATAAAAGATAATTCGAAGTGACTTATTTCCAATTTCGTTAATGGTTAAAACAGTTAAAAAATTCAACCTAAATACGTTTTATCCAATTATTATTGTTTCGCTCTCATTAAAATTTATAACTCACTTACCCTGTAGTAGCTCATAGCCCTGTAGCTCACAGTGTCCTTATATTATTATTATTATTTATTTATTTTCGTTTGAACACCAACTCCTTCATTCGTTTGAGAATACTGTGTTGTACTATACGTTCTACGTTGTATGTCTCAATTTTTTTCTTTTTTTGTTCTTTACGTTAGTATGTCCGTCCTGTGATGTCATCGGATGGCTCCGATGGAAGACCAGGGCTGGTTGTTTGCAACCAGCATTATTCTAAGCTGGAGCCGTTTTGTAACAACTGGCATTTGACTTTTAATTCTTAATAGGTAGATGTAAATGTATTTTTAGATTGTCTTTGGTTGTCAAATGTCTTTGGTACAAATATATAAATCTTTCTTTCTTTCTTCTTTCAATGGTGTGTAAAGGTTTAAGTGTGGTGGAACATGTGCAAGGTTGTAATGCGAAAACAAAGCAAAGGGAATCAATGCAAAGTAAAGCAAAGAAGCAGTGCTCGTGCTGCTGTCTTTCGGCTTGAAGGGTGTTTTTGGTAACACTTACTGTCACAAAATATTCCAACTTATGCAACATACTGTGAAACCTGGATAAATGGGCCCTGGATATGTGAGAAACCTCAGTTTAGACCAATTATGACGCGCTTGTTTACAAACAATCTAATCCCTTTCCTACTTGCTTTGTTTCTCAGTACTGTCTATGAGTTTGTACGATAAACGAGTGAATAAAAGTGCATAAAAACCGAAACGAAAGTGTAATTCTATAGCCGCTGATAAATAAAAGTTATTATTTGATTATGATCGTGGTTCATAGTGGGACTCTCTATAAATAAGACAAATGTCACGTTAAACCTGCCTATTTGGGAAACTGGTTAAATGAAAAGCCTATATAAGTGTTAAACAATATATAGGTCCCTTCAGATCCCACTTATACAGGGGGTCACTGTATTATGATTGGCTTCAGGACTACGATCCTTTTAAGGTTGGTCATACATAGATAAAGGTTGACTTGATTATTAAACATTAATTTGACTGTCAAAAAATCTAAGAAAATCTATACTAAATACTAATATTATGAAACTCAAGATATTGTTCTTTTTATCGTGCTAATCTCTGCAACTAACAGTCGCATTCTTGTCCTTATAGTCTATTTATTGGGAAAGGTCTATCTAACTTTACGCTTCGACATTATGGAGCAGAGCAGTAACCATAAACATAAATCAATCTGGAAAGCTTTAGGCAAGTAAGGTGAGTGAGATACAATAGGCTACACGGGTGCGTTCGCGGAGGTACGGTCGACAGTTAGTCGTATAAATTTAATACGGGTGAAACCGTTGGGCACGGCTAGTAATTAATATAATTTGACTTGTTTAAAAGGCTTCGCTTACGCGAACACGGTACCCCGATCGGTATCTAGGGACCCCAACATAACCGGCACATCAATCTAATCAACACAACACACGATAATGACTGTCACGGTGGAGCGTGTACGCATGCGCGGCGCGTGACGTCGCGTGCGCCTAATGGACACTATTGTTTCTATTCTCGAGGGTGAGGTTTATTCCTGCTTACTCCACAGCAGTCAAGGTGTAAAGATGTGGCTCTATGATGGCTCAGTGGTAGTGTGTACGGACGCCGAGTCGATCACCCTGAGTTCCCATCCCTGCAATAGGGCTGAGTTACTATAACATGGTGGTAGGGCTTTTCCTAATGCCAGCCTGGCTAGCTACAATCCTCAAGTTGAAAATCTGTTATCAAGCATCTATAGGTATGTTCCGGCACATGCATTAGAATGTAAGTCTTCCCACTAGGCTTTGCGTGTCCCCCCCATATTCGGTTACATCGTCACTTAATATTAGAGTACATTTTGGTCAATTATAGTTTAAACTATAAAAAAATTAAAAAAAATTAGGTGAGGAGTATAAAAAAGGCTGTTGTAAACTACCTGGCTTTATTTTGGCTATCGGTTAACATCAATCTCATCTGGTATTAAAGAGACGTTGTAGCTGGGTTTCGGGTGTTGAAGCAAGAACTCAATGGTAGATGATTGGATACTGATTTTTACTTTGTATGTGGGGGTTAGCTAAGCATAAAATATAAATTCAACACGCGCCGAATTCAGCCATATTGCATTAAAATTGACGGGATCGTCGGTCATTACGGAAAACGGCGGGTTTTTTTCCGGAAGTTTTTTCTCCAACCTATGATGATAAATTGTTCCGGGAATACTTCCGCTTCCGTTTGTAATGGGATGCGGGGATCGTTTGTTGCGGTTTCGATATTATTTATTGCTATTAAAAAATAAATATTTTGACTTATTAGTTTTATGTGAAAATGTTAATCAATTCTTTTTAATTTTCTAAGTAAACGTTCAACTACGTTTAAACCAAATTTTACGTGATATAACTTTATGTATCAGAAATAATTTTAATAAATAATAATTAACAGGTTTGAAATACGCAGCGAGATGATTCATATATACAATGTTTATTGTAGTCGACTTATTAACTGAGGTCTTCACTATCCGATAGCTCAAGCAAGAATGCCTTCAAGCTTTTTTTTTCGAACTGATTACACTCATGCCATTGGAGGCTTGGACAGCTTCACTGGGCTTGTTTCCTTTAAGTTGTTTTTTTTTCGAACTGACTATACTGTGTGCCAGGAAGTCTTGATAGTTTCACCGAGTTTTTGGCTGAGAACAGAAGGCATTCAGCCGAGTAAAAAAGCAACAAGCGCAAGGGTGCCAAACTGGCAAAATCTTGGCTTGGCCTGTTGCTGTATTTCTTTATTCCGTAATTCGATCTAACCAACTATACGTATGGGAAATACATATATATCCTTCTAAAAGGAAAGAAAAACATGCGTATATGTATTTAGTAAACTGTCAATTTTGGTTTAAGAATAATTAACCAAAAAATAAATAAAAAGGGTCCCTTACAGAACCTATGTAAGGTCAAACCACCAGTAATTGACACTGCACCAATAGTTGACACTCTGACGAAGAAAATTAAATATTTCATACTAAATTGATTTGAAGTCTTGAGTTTGTTAACCGACTTTTATAACTGACTGTACCTATATGTATTTATAACATTAAAAATATATCAGTAATCAGTGATTTTAGCCATCTCGATCTTTGGCTTCCTTTTTTTTTCTTAATATTTAATTTTCTTTGTCAGAGTGTCAACTATTGGTGCAGTGTCAATTACTGGTGGTTTTACCTTACTTACTGTGTGGTGTACATAATGTAACATTAAACAATTTTTGAAATCTACTAAAACGTAATTACTTTTTAGAATAATCGTATTCACTGATACAGATTTTCTAATTGGATCCCTGTATTATTACGTTATTTAGAGTCTACAAAAACTCTAATAATTTAATGAATTCTATAAATTACGTTAATAATACCAGAAGGTACATTTCATTCATTTTAAGAGAGGTAGGGCACAGAGAAATTTCTTTGAAGATTTCTCCTTACTTGGCACCACCCGACTGGTGGAATACCTCCTCCACCCTACAAAAGATCGCAGCCAAATAACCTACTGTTGTGTTCTTGTGGTAAGTAGGATGGTTTCCAGAGCTTCTTGGAATAGGGGGAATCAAGGTTGGCAACGTGCTAGTTAAATTTATGGTGTTACAAGCGTCCATAGCCTACGGGGGCCGCTTACCGTCATGCAAGTTTTACGCTTGTTTGCCACCTTAGTTTTATATTAAAAAAAATATTTTCGTGTCGATTCTGTGACTCTTTGGAGTGCTTGGTCTTATAATGCAAGATGTAAGGGGTGGAATAGAAACTATGTGATGGACCGATCAGATTAAGTCTGCTCAGCAGATGAGTATATCGGCGCTATATGCCGGGAATAATTATGAAAGTAGAAAAAGGGATCTTACATACAACATTTACATTAATTTGGCAGAGTTACTACAATTGAACATTTCTGTAAAGTTGGAAACAAGAATGCTCTCTGTTTATCTCCGTAGAGAGTCAACACTATGTATAATAAACTTAAATACATGCTTCTTATTTTTAAAGGAAAGCTACTGATGACACCATTTATTTACAGGAAACATTTCATAAATAAAAAAAATACTTTACAAATACAATATTTATAAAGTTTTCCGAACTGTATTATTTATTCAATTAATGTAAAACAATCAAATATGGTTTACTAAAAATTTATAACAAATCAGAATAATTAAATTCAAATCAATTACAATAATGGACAGGTCATAAACCTGTTTATTAAGAAATTACGTAGAATTAATTAGTTGTTAGTCTTACAACATTATAATATGTCTAAATTATTAATATATGTTGTGTTAATAATATATATGTGTATATTAATATATGGTCTTAATTATTATATCGTACTCCAGTACTACTTTACATCAATAGATAGCGCTTAACGGATGCGCCGACAAGTACAATAGGTATTTCTGGGTAGACTGGATCGCGACCACCGTACACCAGATGCAACACCTATTATGTCTAGTAATCTAATCAAGCGGGTTGGTGACTCTCTTTTGTTTTGTCGCGCTTCAGGATCAGACAGTGTATGTCCATCTGTCGAGAGGCTTGCAGGCCGGCATGACAGCAATGAACGATGAAGAACTGCTAATCGCTCAGTGGTCTTCGCTATTATATTGCTGTGCTAATATTAAAAAACACTAGTGGTAGACTCTAGACGGATGGTAAAATAAATAAGTAAATATCAACAACCTTTAACTACATTCCACAACAAAGACCACTCTGTCAAGAGAGAAACAACTAAGGTGAGAAGACAGGCAAAATGTCATGAGGTAAATATCAACAACCGTTAACTCAACCGTTTACTACATCTCACAACCACGACCACTCTCTCTATGTATATATATAAACAATAGTACTTATCAAAACGAATCCAACAAACCTAAATACGACTAGGATATCTTGTTTTGTTGAAACATAGCTATAGCCAATACCCGGATCCATCATCAGATCACCTAAATAATATCATATTATTGCATTAACATCAGAGTTGCATAATAATAATTATTATTATAAGAAGCAATGATGGCTCAGTGGTAGCGTGTACCACTTCGCGTCGATTGACGTGAGTTCGAATCCCTGTAATGAGCCTGAGCTTTCGGTGAAGGAAAACATCGTGAGGAAACCATAGCTGGTGGTAGGGCTTTTTCTAATTCTCGCCTGGCTAGCTACCACCCTCAAGTTGAAAATCTGTCGCCAAGCACCAATAGCTGGCACTTGAGAGCCAGTCTTCCACTAGGTTTAGCGTGTTATCCATCTTGGGCCACATTGTCACTTAACATCAGGTGAGATTGTGGCAACTACGCCAAACCTATAACGATTAAAAAAAAGCAACTCAAAAGGTTAATGTAATTAAACATTTAGTTGCAAGGTTTGACATATACATACTAACATAGCGAGTTAAATAAAAGCTTGTAAATATACATATCTATCAACGTTAAATGTATTACAACAAAATAATCGCAATCAATCAAGGATGAAAAAAAAAATCTAAAGCCAATGATGTATGTAAAACCTATAAGAAAACACAGTGAATAATTGTAGAGGGTGGTTATTACGGTAGTGCGGTATAATCTCTAATGCTGCGGTGCATTTATAAACTTATGCACGGCGACCCCACACCAGAGCCGTACTCGGAACAAACCCATTTTTAAATTATTATTTATATGAATTTACTGTAGGAGATTTTTTATGCAGTGGAAGCGACAGCATTCGATCAAAATTTTAGTGGTTATTATAATTCATCATAATCGTCATTTCAGCCGAAAAACGTCCACTGCTGGACATAGGCCTCCTCAAAGATCGCCACAACGACCGGTCCTATGCTCCCCGCATCAAGCGGCTTCCCGCAACTTTTACCAGGTCTTTGGACCACCTTGAGGCCCAAGCTGCATCTTCCGCTACGTGGCCGCCAATCGAGAACTCTTTGGCCCCATCGGCCATCCGTTTTACGAGCTATGCGCCCACCCAATGCCACTTAAGTCTAGCTATTCTTAGAGATATATCAGTGACTTTGGTTCTCCTGCAGATATCTTTATTTCTGATTCGACATCGCAGAGAAACTCCGAGCATATCTCCAACCATTGGCCTTTGAGTGACCTTGAGCTTTCTTATGAGGCCCATAGTTAGCGACCACGTCTCAGCACCATATGCATAGATATGTAATCATTGGCAACATATACTGATCGAAGACTTTCGGCTTTTGACACTGCGGTATTTTGGACAAGAAGACCAATAGAATGCATAGCCACCTGTAATAATACTAAATCATAAATATCGAGCAAAGAAGTCTTCCGAGAAACTGACCACACTAACCCACGACGTATTTCAATTGTAACAATAAAACTTCACCAACAGCTGACAGTGTTACTAATTACTTTTAAATTTGTAAATATACTGTGGCACGAACTTATGAACATCTGATCTTTATCCCACTGTTCTTAACTATTCATCCCCCACGAATTTTACTGATACTGAATTGATACAAGAATGAATAACTACCAATAATACTGAATATTTATAAAATATCGAAACTTAGGTACTTGCGTGAAAGTCTGATATAAGCTTCGTGTTTCTTTTTAATCATTCATTCTTCCTCTTGATTAATATCATTTTTTTGATATACATTATCTCTTAAAAATCGAAATCATTCCACCAATATGCACTCAATTATATCTAATAGCTTACTTACTAGTCTCCGCTAATAGTAATGTTTTGTACGCACGCTTGCACTTTTTTAAACTAAGTTGAGCTAACTTCGATTACATATTGGAATTAACAAACATATGCATCGCGGAAAAGTTACATTTAATCAGGAGTCGAACATGAAACTGTTTCAATAGTGGTATTTAGTATTATTGCACCACTTACCTAGTTAGCTTAAATAAGGTATAGACAACTCTGTATAATTAATTAATTAAAAATTATTTACTTCTATAAAAACGTATAGAAAAAATACATCCTCGTAATGCAACCCTGGCCAATGATTCTGATGTTTACTTACAACCAATTTACGTAATGCACCCCGGCGCGGCCCGATGCGACGCGGCGCACGAGACTCTTTCAATGCATTACATCAACCGCAGGCCAATTTCACGGTACAGAGCCATCTATGAAACATTCATGAGAATTATTCTGATCTTGATTTATTGAATATTGGACGGTTTTATTCGAGAACACATCAACCGGTACTGTTGAATTAAAAGCGAGACGCTTCGTTATCTTATTTACTTCTATTTCAATTTCTATATAAAGTTATATTTATATAATGTAACAATAAGCACTTTTTTAAATTAACTAAATGAATTTTTAGAATAATTGTATTCATTGATAAATGATTTTGAATCGGATCTCTGTATCATTACGGTACTTAGAGTCTACGTTAATATTTTAATTAATTCCAGAAATTACGCACAGTAGGCACATTGTACGCATAGAGTATACAACCTGAATTTTTCATTATGTAAGCATTAGAGACGACACAATGATTTTTTTTATTTGCAATATCCTCTGTGGTTTAAGTATGAATTCCCATTTTAAAATAGAAATATAATATTAAATTATCAGTTCACCAATACAACAGCAGAGACTATTTCAGTGCGTCATCTGTAGTGTTACCTACTTTAATAAAAAAGATAAAAATCAAAAATACTTTATTCAGCTTAAGCCAACGCTCTCCAATTCATTTTAGAGGTGGGCTATAATTTCGATTCTTTGTCAGCTGGCAGGCCAACTATTGAATAATAGGTATTATAGCCTCACAATATAAATAAACAGGCATTTAAAATGAACAAAGCTTTCAGGTACACATACTTTAACATTAGTACAAAGAATAGTCCGTGGACCGGGGTTTGAGCAGCCTTGATTTAAAAGCCCTCAGAAGACATTTATGAAAGTCAAAACACTACAGCCGGTTCGGAATACATCGAAATTACCGAACAGAGCTGCCAATAAACTAGATCGGGTTTATCAATATATATTTTGTTCTTTTGGCTTTTTTAGCTATACCATTTAGATGCTTCCAGACATATATCATTCACGCAATGAACCTCCTTTGTCAGTAAAGCTTTTTTAAAGTTATTGTTTGATAAATATTAATGCGCTTATGTAAGCAAATAGCAAATCAATAACAAACTGTAGTTATTTTTTTGAGAAAAGAGTTCATATAAGAACTGATTATGGTCTATAAAGCATGTAGCAACGTTCAATGTCCGAGTAACAAAATAAAGTCAGCAACGTAAGTGTAAATAATGCGGAATATAAAAATGAAACACTGCGGCAGAACCGAAAATCAGATACTTTCAAAATGGTGTGAGGTTCTTCTAGAATCCTTATTTAGTTAATTAATTCTTCCTCCTTATATTATTTATCATAATTACTCAGCAGAAGAAGTTTGGCAACAAGCTTAATGGTGCCTATGGGGCCAAACCTCGGCTTGGGCTGTTGCCTTAGATGCAAAAATCGCGATCTGGCTAATACCATATGCTTAATTCGACCTAACTAAGTATACACATATACATTTTGGTCTAAAATACTAGCCAAAATGGCCCCTTAAAGAACCTATGAACCCGAATAGCGGGCATGTGTTAAGTGCAATGTAACGATTGTATGTTGATAACCAATGAATGCAGTGTCACTGTATCGTGCGAGCGGATGCTGATTCAAGAGCTCCGTGCCGAACGAACGGGCCTAGGCTAGAGATGCCGCTTTTACCCAAAAGTTTGTTTGCTCTTTTTTTTTATTTGCACTCCCTGCAATGATTTTTTTGCATAATAACGCGGGTTAATTGTAAGAAACTGACTTGTAGCATTAAAATCATCTGTGTACGAACTAAAAAGTTTGTATTCATTAGGAAATGTGTAGGTACCTATAAGTTATGGTGGGACTTGTACAACATGTGATAAAACCCCTTAAAAATAAAATTAAAATAAAATGTTTCTTGCCTCTCTATTGCATTAAATAAAAATAATTCTGTAAATCCAATCGAAGTATAACAGTACTGTAGGTAGTTATGGCGGTAATACTTGGTGACACATTGGCGGATAATCTGCGGGGTCTCGATTCAATTTTCTGTTTGCACATCGAAATTAATTCTAATACTTCTATGGATACTTAGAATACACTCTAGCTCTACCTCACGGTTTCACTCGTATTAAATTTATTTGCCCAGCTCTCCAGAAGGCCGCCTCCGACGCGCCCGTGTAGTCATTATTGTTTTCACTTCTCGTCTTTGCCTACAGCTTTCCAGATTGCTTGACGTTTATAGTTACTGCTCCACTCCTTAGAGTCGTTGCGTGAAGTTATATAATCTATAACCTTTGTCAATAAATAAGCTATAAAATGCTAAATGAATTTTTTTAATCTGACTAGTAGTTCCAGAGGTTAGGACGTTCATCCAAACAATTTCTAGAGCCTTATAATATTAATTATCTACTAGGTGTATTCGTGGCTCCGCTCGCGTGGACTGCAGAATTATTGTTTATGAAGATATCGTGATATTTTTTTTATAAGGACCAAGAATCTAAGGAATAAAACAAAAAAAAATCATAATCTATCTAATAGTCTTAGCGCGGACAACGGCAAACCTCATTCATTTTATTTATATACATAGATAAATATTTACAATGTACATGATGTCTTTTTTGGGAGCTTGGTAAAAGTCAAGTGAATTTGGTTGATAATATGTTAATATGAAAAGTATGACGAACACCAGTGGTCACTCTGACCAATGAGGATTCATCACGAGCCGATGACGTCACACTAGCATGAAAAGGGTCAAATAATATCTTAAGACTTGAGACACTCCCGCTAAGTAACAAATGAGGAAACACCGATAGCAGGATCTTAAACTATCATGTTGTGGTTTTTATTTTTATTTCTAAACCTATGTTATTTGGCCCTTTGTAATGTAAATTTGGCGGTATATTACTTGATTTAGTTTGGTAATTGAAGTGGATTATAAATAATAAGTAGGAACACACCTTTTATGTTGCCATAAAAACTCCCCGGAAAGTTTTAACAAGGGAGCCACCATCTTGTTAGATCTATGTTTGAAAATTACAAGAATAATTAGAAAAAGATTCTAATGACGTGATTTTTGCAGAATTAAGAATGTACACAGCTGCCATAAAGAATACATCCGTTCAAGAATCAAATATCTATTTTTTTTTTAAATAGCGCAAACGAAAAAGACTGTCCGGTTTAAACAGGGCGGAAATCGAACTAGTGAACTCATTTAGCCTACTGTATCACAGAGACGGTCCGGTTCGAATTCCACGTTCGTTCCACAACATAGAACGAAACAATGACCGGTAGATACAAGAGGGTTACAAGTGAACGCTTTTAAATAAATGTTTTATTTTGAAATTGCAAAGAGTTTTCCCGTTAGAAGACATCGTGAAGATTCTTTGTGTTCACACTGACAGCGTATCCGACAACCAGTGTTATAGCTTTTATCATTTATAGATATAGCGTTTTAGCTACAATCTCACCAGATGTTAAGAGATGATACTAGTGGTAGCTAGCCAGACGGACATTAAAAAATCCCTACAACCATGCTATGGTTTCATTACGATGTTTCCTTCGCCGAAAGCTCAGGCTCATTGTAGGGGTTTGAACTCGCATCGTTCGACGCGGTGTCCGTAGACGCTACCACCGAGATATCAATGCATCATTGATTTCAGTCATATTGCATAAATATATCATATATTTGTAGACATAAGCATGATCGGATTTCCCATCGGCAAAATCTCAGGGACCATCCTACTTTAACCCGGAGAGGACGAATGTGTAAAAATAATGTTTAGTACTTACCTACGTCATAAAAGGAACTATATGCTTCTAGTTCCACTGGTTTAAGCGATGCATAATTTGTCAGCCATTCTTTAAAATTTTGTTTACCTATCTTCTATACTCTATAAACATATTATAAAACTCAACGTCTCTCTGTCTGTCTATCCGTTTATGTTCTTTACACGCAAAAACTACTTACCAGATTTACATGTTTTTTATTTTAAATCATAACTATGTTACCTGTCCAAGTTATAGGATATATTTTGTTAGATAAAATGATATACGAAATAAGCAGTAACGATAATGGTGAGCCGATTCGGCAAAAATATGAATTTGGGGCGCTTAAATGGCTTACGCTGAGCAAGCCATACGAGATGTATCAAATTAATGTTCTACATAATTGTCGAACTTATAAAGATCTACATAATTGTAGATCTTTTAAAGATCTACAAAAAGTCCGCGATAGCCTATATCTACCTTCTAACGAACACCCACAATAAGCATTTTTGTCTTCAGACTTTTGAGCGGGGCAAGCACGATTCCCGCATGTGCTCGACCGACGGCATTCTGTAGTCACGCGAGCTGAATCGCGGGCACAGCTACTAGTATATAAATAAAAAAGAAAATACATTTGGGGTTATTTGAATTTGCTTATATGAAATTGATTATGTAAACCTATAAAATAATAATGTGAAATGTGAGAAAACGTTCGAATATTACTTAATCATTTATTTAATCTCATTGATTCTAAAACCCCCAACCGTCTGTAAAAATAAAATTAGGAAATCATGAAACCCTCCCTAAATGACATGACGTAAGATTTTGTTTTAACTTTTATTAATACTGAAAATTTAAATATAAAAACCAAATTATTTTTAAGTTTATATATATTACCTACTAATATTCTAATTCCTATACATCATATACATTATTATTATAAACGCGAAAGTGACTTTATTTCTTTGTTATTCAATCACGCAAAACGGCTGAACGGATTTTAATGAAATTTAGTACACAGATAGTTTATAACCAGGATTAACATATAGGATACTTTTTATCTCGGTAAAGCTTCAATTCTGAAGTACACGCAGACGAAGTCGCGGGAAGAAGCTAGTATCATATAATATCACTTTTTTTTCCTATTGTTGATTCCAATCGAAAGTTAGTAGTGTAGATAATATTAATTGTAAAATTGATTTAGTATATTACAGATGTATGCAAAGGGCACGCGAAGGGCCGCACCTTGAAGCATTGCCATTAAAGCCCCACCCAGTTCCGGCGACCCGCCTCACGCTTCTTAGCGTACGCTAAGTTTCATCGACTTATTTTTTTCAATTTAGACCTGATAATTTCATAAACTTTACATTTATTATGAACGGTAAATAATTTCAAAGTTAATTAACATTAACATTAACACTGGAAATTCAGTTTTTTTACTCTTTTTATTGAAGAAAATCTCTTTAAAAAGTAATGATTACCGATGTTTATTTGATTTACATTGTTACCTATACATTGAAACACGCAATATAACGTAACAAACTCTCAATGGCGAAACAATACGTCATTATTTAGATCCCAGTAAACATTGATTTTACTGAACTTCAAACACAGTAACATATTTCATTTGTTTTTTTTTTCATCCCTTATAGGTTTAACATTATAGCCAGAATCACACCTGATGTTAAGTGACGATGTGGCCCAAGATGGTAACGCGTTAAGTCTAGTGGGAGAACTGACTCTCAAGTACAGCTGCCGGAACACAGCTATTGGTGGTTAGCGACAAATTTTGAACTTGGAGAGTGGTAGCTAGCCACGCTGGCATTAGAAAATGCCCTACCACCATGCTATAGTGTCCTCACGATGTTTTCCTTCACCGAAAGCTCAGGCTCGTTGCAGGTATTCGAACTCACGTTAATCGACATACTACCTTATACTACATCTTATTACTATAAGTTGTCTTTACCTTATTCATATTTTAGTATATCTATTGTTCTCTATTTTTCTTCTTTTAACGAAAACTCTCTATAAAGTCACTTTAATTTCGCTATATAGAGGTTAGCTTTTTATAAAAACCTTAACAGTAATTTGAAATCGTGTTAGACCTACAGTGAACTGATTTTCAAGTACATTATTAAGTGCTTGGTGACAGATTTTAAACTGAAAACACCTTGCTATAACGCTCTCAATAATATTATGCTTTACCACGAGGTTTTCCTTTACAGTTCATATTTTAAAATTCATACACGTCCTTGTATTCTTCGGTGATGTAAATAGGAATGAATATGTAAATTCAAACAGTACTATAAGATTAGTTAGTTCATTAAACTGTATTATAAGCCACGTAACGTCTCCGACACGCGTCCGATTGGACACGCAGATAGTTCCCACGGAACGCCCACCGCGTTACCATTAGATACGGCTCCGACATGGTCCCACAACAATTGCACGGATGTGGGAAGGTTTTAAATATAAAATCGCTAATCATCATTTTTTTTTTACCGTCGCACTGCAGTGATGGTACCAATAATCATTGGTAGGGCAATAGTGTTCGACTGAATCGCGACCACCATAAACCAGGTATAATATCGCTATTATTGCACATTTGGGCATGTCGCCTTCTGGGACCAGTACATCCCAGCGGTATATTCAGTAACATAAGCTAAATAAATAAAGCTCTGCCCCGCGGTTTCACCAGCGTATAATTTAAAAGAAATCGCTGATTGTTCATTTATAGTACTTCAGTATAGAAAATATTTTTATGGGGCCGCCAGGGTTATGCGTCACAAGTAACAGCCCACACGGCTCGTTCGCGTCACTATATCTATAGTCATAGAGCCGAGCCGAGTGTTCAGTTATTTTAATTTCACATTATCTCCTAAACTATTCGGCCAATTAATAAGTTATAAAGGGCAAAGTGTATCTACATAAAATTGTCTTGATGATAAAGTAACTTTCGTTCTTAAAGTTTAATATGCCATGCCTAATAATAATGCTTGTAAAAGAGAGAGAGAGAGAGAGACATCAGAATATACTATCGAAGACACCAGGGTTTTCCTTGATATCATTCTTCATTAGGGGATAATAAATCTTGTGGGCTTAATCTGGGTTAAGTGCAAGCATGGTAGAGATGCACATGGTCCGACAATCCAAGTGAGCATGATGTCTGTTTTATTTGGGGTTGCCCCCAGTAGCCTCCAACCTCCCCTATAGTCACCCCATGCCTCGCATATGTGTGTTATCGCTGCCCGTAGGTGACCTAGTAATTCATCTTGAACATCCTCACGATCCGACAAACTCCACCCAGAATAATCTTCTCTTCGGGTTCCGACTTAGTAGGTGGTCTCGAACAATCTTAGGATCCAATATTAATGGAGATCTGCACGTTACGAGGTCTCGAGCTAGAACCATCCTTCAAGCCCGTCGTTGTCTGCTTATGTGATTGCGTGGATCACAGAGCACACCTGTTGCAAGCGCGTGGCGTCATCTCCACTTTATTTTATGTACGCCGTATTTTTCAATACCTGACAGGGTCTGTTATCTCGTTACTATGAGACATAATTTCTTTTTAAATAATGACATAGACACGATTCCCTTACATGCTCATAAATCACTTTTAAATTTTCAATAAAATATTGTCACAAAATACCTTATTTTGGCTTATGTAAAAGAGATAGACATATGGTATCGAGGACTTTTAATAGATGTACGAAGAAGCAATATTTTTGTATTTACATATCACTAACCATTACGCCAGCGCACGCCGATAAAGCAGTTAGGGTGCGCTATTTTTTGGAACTTACTTAACAAAAATCAATATTTAAGGCTAACTGAGAGGTGTACCCTAATGCTAGATAGCTTATACCATTCCTTATGAATCTCACTATTATATACGAAAAGATTTTTTCTAATTCGTCGGGTAGTTCTAGAGATTAGTGTGTTTAAACAAACAAAAAACTCTTCCGCTTTATTATATTATATTCTATATAGATATAGATTCATTGAAACCATTCCCATGAGCTCAAATACGATACTTACAGTAGAAGTTAGTGAGGAGTTAGGTATCCTGCAGATTCCAGATGATGTTGCAGTATCAGTGGATTTACTCTTTAAACTGATTCGAATTTGCTTTTGTTTCTGATTCGATTTCACTTTTGATTCGAACTCGATCCTACAAGTGTACTCTTGAACGAAACCGAATCGAAAATCAAGATTGAGTTATAATCGAATAATATCAACGTCGTTATCTGTATCCTCCCACAGTACACACACAAGTCACCGTAAAGTATTATAAATCTTTGCTAGGATTCTTTTTATTCTAACATTTTTATATGAAAATGCTGGATTGATAATCGATTGAAGTTAGTTCCGATTCGAGCCACAGCACGATCGTGCGCCAATGTTGATTTCAAGAGTGCCAAATCTCTCCAAATCAAATTTTATTCGATTCGATTCAGAACTCGAACTCGTGAAGATTAAGGCGGTGGTCCAGGTTATCATTTTCTTCTGATATCATTTAAATAACAGAATACCAAACTGCGTCTCCATCAGACTGTAGAAGATGCTCACATCCATTTAGCGATTGGAAAAGAGCTTATAACCTTCAAATGTATGAACACATTTTTTTGAACTATAGCTAATAATTTGCTCGATCAAGTCACCTTTCAAACGAGAATAAGTAAATCAAAATCGGTTAAGCCGTTTGGGAACTACGATATCACGATACCACCCTTCTCTTTGCGTCGGGTGTTAAAAACTCTGTGGTAAGGATCTATGCTTGGAAGGGATGATTCACCACGCCAACCCACGAGCGAAGGGCGATTTCAAACACCGAGAAAGCAACAGTTCTATATTTTTTCAAGTACATACAAGTGGTTACTACAAGGACATTTCTCACAGTTACCAATTTCAGTTAGTAAATGTACACGAATTCCGAAACATTCGTTGGTTCATACAGAGGTTCGAACCTGCGGACTTCGAATTCATATTCCGTCAGTATAAAGTGTACAAATCACTCGATCACCATGACTTTTTTTTATTTATGTAATTTTATAATAAAGGAAAATTGACAGCTATCGAAATAATTTCTAGTTCATTCTGCGAGATACATTGAAAAATATATTATCATTATTTCTATCTAATGTTTTATGTTGATCTCTTTATTATAAAACTATTGTACTGCTGTTGACAACCGTTAATTAAGGAAATTAAATTTAAAAAAAAATATATCTCACAAGAATATGTGTTAATTTAACCCTTTTTAGAATTCTCACCGAACAATCAACTCGTAAAAAAATTTTCAACTTGCTTATATGTTTAATAAAATTCAAAAATGTTAAAAAAAAACAGTTGTTTTTTGTCACGTCATGTTATTACTGTTTACGGTTGATATTTTACGGAGCTACTTGTAAATGTAAATTTAAATATTATACAATTTTTTGTTACATGTAGAGGACATATTAAGGAACAAAAATATAGCCCGAGAATATTTTTTTTTTTTAAAGAAATCAATTATTTTTTTTGTTGGACTTAAATTGACTATTGAATTTAGTTCAGCAGATATCATGGTCTTTGTTAATTTTTTCATTCTCGTGCTTTATTTCTATTGTTCAAGATGTCCACTATATATAAAAGCAAAAAAAGTTGTGTAATATTTACATATACAGGTCACTTAAAAACCTATACAGAGTGCTAATTTAATATTGGAAAAAATCGTGAGCGACCTCTATAAAATGAAATAACAACTTAATAATTTCATAATACTCATAACGTCACCCGCAGATCATAACTAAATGAGTAGATTTTTTTTGTCATTTTTTAACAATTTTAGTATGTTTGTAGATATTTGGGTGAGAATTCTTAAAACGTTTCACGTTTGAACATATTCTCATTTGGAAAGTAAAAAAAACTTTTTTATGCCAATCTATGTACATGCTATCTATACTAATATTATAAATAACATGAGTGCATACAATATGAAATTAAATGAATCAATATTATGCAGGGTCAAGACGAAATACTTTTTTTATGTAGCACAAGTAAAAAACTTTAAATTTACCTCCCCTTTTTAGAGGCGGCCGTCGTGGTACCACTCGAAAAGCTTTTAACTTAACGCGCGGTACCCTAAAAATTGTCTGTCAAAATATTATCGGGTACATCAAGGGCGCGGCGTACACTCGCCTACACGGATATGATTCAAGAAGATTTATAAACGAAGATGTTTTATTTGATCTTTAGTAAAATATCTATAGATATGAATATTATAAAGCTTAAGAGATTGTTTGTTTGTTTGAACGCGCTAATCTCTGGAACTACCAATTAGGTTAGGCAAATTATTGTTGCATTATATAGCCTACTTATTGAGGTAGGTTATAGATTATATAACTTCACACTACTACCGTAAGGAGTGGAGCATTAACCATGAACATCAAGTGGCAAGTACGGGAAGTGAGAACAATAATACACACGGGTGCATTGGCGGTGATTGAATAACACGGGCGAAACCGTCGACCACAACTAGTATTCTATAAAGCGTAATGATTTCCGTTTGTTATAATGTAAAATTGTATTTGAAAGCGATTTAAAAGTTTTAATTTCAATTTTTGATTTTATTCAATCCTTAACAATGGTAAAATACTGCACCCTGATAATATATACATTATAATTTATAAATGAAGAATATTCAGTCTTAAGAATTGACGTAAGGTTAGCTTACCTCTCAGAGTTTTAGAGGTTACACTTTGGAGAGTGTGCACAGGTATTGCACGATTTAATTCCGCCCAAATTATTCCACCACAGGACAAACTAGACGCCTTGAGGGTTTCTACCCTTATGTGTTGAACATTCCCCCAATTCATAAACCGTTTCGCTTCCTCGTTTAAGGACTGGATCTCATTCCCGGCGTCTATCTTCCTGCCCGCCTATAACTTGCGAGTCTTCAAACGAAGAGTGAATAGGCTTTTGATAGATAAGTACGATCTATTGTCAACCTCACCTTTACTTACTAGAGAGTCACTGTGACAATTATATGGTATGTAGTCAATTTCATGGTAGTCACAACCCAGTTAGGTACCGATCTCTACCACCAAGCTTGTTTACTGCATATACACCGACTGATACCGGAACGTCACATGTCTAAGTGAGCCACTTGTATGGTGTTGGCAATCCAGTCACAAACAAAAGTCGTGTCAGAATTAAATAATAAAAAAAAAAATTACACAGATTTTTTATATAAATAATTTATTATGGTTCACCAACATAACTGAGCATTACACATGATTTAAAAAAACAATTAATATAATATAATTAAAATGCCGGTATATTTATAGGTGACCACGGCATGCACAGATAACATACTTAAGTATAAAATTTAACTATATACATATAAAATAATAGAACTAAAACATAAAGATTTAACATAAATAAAAATAATAAGATAATAACATAATAAAAATAAGAGAAATTCAAACTAAAATAATTAATTTAACTATGAAATAAGAAATAAGTCAAATAAGAAACCGGCAAAGTTAAAATAATAAAATTAGAAACTAAAATAGTAGTCTAATATTGTTTTTTTTTTATTTTGCAATTTTATTAGAAAAATATCGCAATATTTGTGTAATTTATTATAAGTTTTAGAAATTGTATTCAATGGGAAGTATAAATTTAAATTAGTAGAGGAATGAGAGATGTAAAATAGATAGGTAAAATGGTTATTCTCTCCGACTGTACATTTTAAAATTACCCCGCATTTCCTGGGGAGGGTGAGACGGCAGAAAAAGCTTTTAGTGTCAACACAATACTATATTTTAAGTCAAAATTAGACCAATTTTCCTTTGTAAGGCCAATTTTGTGCCCATCGCCCGGTAATGGTGAAATCACTAATTCCAACCCCAAAATTAACTCGCATTCCTATCCAACCAATTGGCTGTAGGAGTTCTTAACTTGTGATTGTATTTAAGAAACGACGTATAAATTGTCCTTAAGTCAGTTGGAGTGAGAACCAACGATGTAGCTGAGCAACAATGAGGGCTTAGTGGTAACGTGTAAGGATACCGCGTCAATCGGCTTAAGTTCGAATACCTAAACTTTCGCTAATCTTGAACACCCGTTGATACAATTTTAATATAGAAAAAATGAACTGAAAGATCTGTGTATGAAAAATATTATATATCTTTGGTGACGTAACGAACGAACGTATTTGATTGCCATAAAAACCATCCAATATATATATATTCATATAACATGTACAAAAATTCATGAAAGTGGGTAATGCCGTTTTTAAGGTAAATCCATACAAAGCACACAAAAATGTTTTTTGTAATACTCGAGATAAGTGGCCTATAAAATAGCCTTTGATTAGGTATATACATGTCTAGATTCCTAATCCAACATGTCAAAGTAGTACTTTTCATAGTATTTAAAAATGAATACTTAGTTCCAAACCGCTGTCAGTACATTTAGCGCGTCATAGAGTATAAACGTATTTTTGCTCTCGAAATCTTAATTATAACGGCGCTTTGTGTAATAAAATTTTGCAAAACTACTTCCTAAAAAAGATACAAATATTACATTCAATCACTGAATATTGTGATTACATACAAAGTCACTAAAATTCATTTATATAGATGTAATTATTTC
This sequence comes from Saturnia pavonia, assembly GCA_947532125.1. Taxonomy (NCBI): domain Eukaryota; kingdom Metazoa; phylum Arthropoda; class Insecta; order Lepidoptera; family Saturniidae; genus Saturnia; species Saturnia pavonia. The sequence continues at coordinate 10,863,476 of OX383919.1, read as the reverse complement.
ATAAAAATGAAGACGTAATTTCTTGTCAATGTGGCTGTTATAATTGATTTAGACTTCCTACTGCAGGTTGTTCTAATTATAACAATATCAAATAATAAATACTATTCAAGTATACATAATATGTCTTTACCTATTAAATTGCCGTTCTGCAGTACTGGCCATTTCAAATCAAAATAATTTTTCTTTGGCTAAGAATTCTAATTTCAAATTAATTTTATTTTAAAAACATGGAATTCTTTTTCCAAAAGTAGTCATTTGTTTATTGATTAGTGTTACATTTTCATCGCATTTCAATCTTTTTTGTCATCATGGATACGTTAAAAATTCGAGTAATTATGGAATATGAGTACCGTCGTGGCAGTAACGCGGCGCAAGCGGCACGCAACATCAACAACGTTTACGGAGCTAACACTACAAACCAACGCACCACATGTTATTGGTTTGCTCGCTTCCGTTCTGAGAATTTCGACCTGAAAAATGAACCTCGCGGTCGTCCGAAGTCTTTGGTCGACAATGACGAATTAAAGGCGATTGTGGAAGCTGATGATACACAATCTAAGGCTGAATTAGCAGCAGCTTTCGACGTTAGCGTCAAAACAATATTGGTCCATTTGCGTCAAACTGGCAAGGTAAAAAAGCTTGACAAATGGGTGCCCCACGAACTCAATGATCGCCAGCGCGAAGTACGCGTCGAGACGTGCCTTGCACTGCTCTCCAGACACACAAATGAAGGAATTTTGAACCGCATTGTTACCTGGGATGAAAAATGGATTCTGTTTGATAACCGCAAGCACTCAGCAAGTTGGTTGGATCCTGGTTCAGCACCTAACAATGCCCTAAACGAAAACTTACCCCTAGAAAAGTGATGGTCACTGTTTGGTGGTCTAGCGCCGGTTTGATTCATCACAGCTTCTTAACAAACGGGGTGAGCATTACTGCAGATGTGTACTGTGAAGAACTGAACACAATGATGGAGAAGCTGGCACATCTCCAACCAGCATTGGTCAATCGCTCGTCTCCGCTGCTCCTGCACGACAACACGCGACCTCATACTGCACAACAGACGGTCTCTAAGTTGCAAGAACTGGGGTTGGAAGTTCTCCGTCATCCGCCCTACTCACCAGACCTTGCGCCTACAGACTACTACTTTTTCCAGAATTTAGATAACTCCTTGGCGGGAAAAAAATTCAATACCCGAGAGGCAGTACAAAATGCCTTTGATGAATTTGTTGCCTCCCGTCCAGCTGATTTCTTTAAGAAGGGCATCAATAAACTGCCACTGCGCTGGCAAAGATGCATTGATTGCATGGGTGATTAATACAAATAAAAAATATATGAAAAAACATCGTTTACATTTTTGCATACAAAACGGCAATTTCATAGGTAAAAACCTAATATAATATATGTTGAAATCACTTGGATAAATATAATTTTAAGTAGTTGGGTAAATCGGAAGGGGTATGATACGAAGTCCACACTGTCTTAACGTAAAACCATTGAGTTTGTGTTCGTTAGGATCGTCTCGATAAGTAATTTGTTGGCAGTACCTAATTAGGGTCTCACGATGGAGCCAGGAGATGGTCACAGGAACTTCTCGTGTTTTCATTGAATTTTATAGGTTAAGAAGCTATCCTTGACACTATATTGTTTTTTTAGTTCATTCATCGTCATCATTTCAGCTGAAATACGTCCACTGCTGGACATTGGCCTTCCCTAAAGATCGCCACAATGACCGGTCCAGTGCTGTCTGCAACCTTTACCAGGTCGTCGGTCCACCTTTTATGTCAACCAGTTTTAATCTGGATATATACTGGCCTATCTCGAAAGGCGATAAACCAAAAGAAAACTACAATGATGGGTTTATTATTATGTGTATGGTAGTCGTGATCCCTACCAACCCACTTGATTACTGGATATTCATTGACTGATCCCGGAACGCAACATACAAGGTGTATATCCACCTAAGCTGCCACTATGGCTTGTATATATATATAGTGTCGAAGTCTAGTGACACAATTCTATCACACAACACATTTTCCTTTCTTATCTGAAATATATACATTACTTACAATTAATGTTTCTGTTGAAAACATACTTATCTTTGAGTCGAGCACACACATTACGGTTTACCAGAGACCACAGGCGACGGGTGTAAAATCGATAATCAACTTTTTTGATTGACACTGTAGACCGTAACGTGTATGGCGGGCATATTTTTTTTTTCTCCTTATTATGTGATTCGATTTGAAGGTAATAATAACGAACGATAATAAATGTCGGCGCAAAATAACATGCGATTAGCTATTTTATCGCTACACGTGTTTCGTACAGAGTAAACAAGTGACGCACTACGATCGCCCCACCATTTGGTTATAAAAGGCCGCTCGCTATAGCAGAGACACCAAGCCCGGCAAAAAAGCTTCGCTTCCCGATAGCTATCGCCCGATCAGCCTTTTAAACACACTAGGGAAACTTTACGAGCGGCTCCTTCTGAACCGTCTCAAAACTGTTATAGATATTAAAAATCTATACCCTCCCGAACAGTTTGGTTTTCGCGCCCGACACTCGTGTACACATCAAGTGCACCGCCTCACGGAGCACATCACGAGCAACTTTGCCAAAAGTAGTATCGCCCCCGCCCGTACGCTTGCGGTCTTTTTCGACGTAGCTAAGGCCTTCGATAAGGTCTGGCATGCCGGACTAGTCCACAAGCTACATCAATTAGAAGTCCCGGATAGGTTAGTTCATCTAGTTCACGATTTTCTACGCGACCGCACCTTCCACTACCGAGTGGAAGGAGTACTATCTACCGCCCACCCTATACGCTCAGGCGTCCCACAAGGTTCCATTCTGGCGCCTTGCCTTTTCAATCTGTACGTCAGCGACCTCCCGAAGCCCCCCGGGGTCGAGGTAGGGCTCTACGCTGACGACACAGTCATATACGCGTCAAACAGACACAGAAAAAATCTCGCCTGCGCAGTCCAACGTGCCGTAACCACTCTCGGGGAGTGGTTTCGAACGTGGAGAATAGCTATTAATCCGGTAAAGAGCGCCTCGATTATGTTTGAACCGCATACATGCAAACTACCACGCACGGTAAGACCCCTCTCATTATTCGGTACGAATATCCCTTGGGCCACCAAGACTAAATATCTGGGTGTCACCCTCGACTCGAAGCTTAACTTCAACGCACACGTTACTATAGTCAGGAATAGGGCCATCTGGATCCTTTCCCGCTTGCGACCCTTGCTCAGTTCGGTAAGCAAAATGTCCTTAAGACATAAGCTCACACTCTACAAGATGTGCGTACGTCCGATCTTGACATATAGCTGCGCCGCGTTCGCACATATGTCCAAACATAACTTTGCCCGCATGCAAAGAGTCCAAAATCGGTTTCTCCGTCGCCTGCTTGACCCTCCAGCCTTCGTTAGGAACATGGACCTGCACAGGGACATGAGGCTACCCTCGATAGAAGCCTATGTGAAATATCTCACCAGGAGATACTTCGATAGCGCTTCGAATCATCCCAACCCGCTCGTCAAATCCACCGTGAACTACGTCCCAGACAACTCGATCCCCGTTGCCAAACGTTATAAACGCCGTCCGCGAAATCTCTTTGTCGATCCCGATGACGACATCGAAATAGCTAACAATTTCTACGCGTCCGCTCCCGCAACATATGCGTGCTCGCGCCCACGCCCGCGAAACCACCGTTCCCTCCGCAGGGGACGTACGGTTAACTTCGCTCCCGCACACCCGCCACGACCGCCCTCCTCTGCGGCAACTCAAGCCTAGGTCCGATCCATCGGCATGGAGCCCTTGAGCCAAGCAGCCGCTCGCGCGATACAAGTGACTGTACAATCACTAACTTTCACAGCCATACATGACACTGCATTATACACACATGCACAGGTACATAGGTTCTGTAAGGAACCTTTTTTTTTCTTTTTTTGCCTAGTTAGATTAGACAAAAAAAATTCAGACCACTAAATACACATACACATGTTCCTTCCCTCCTCCCAGGGGGCAGAAACATGTATATATGTATAGTTAGTTTAGATCGAATGATAGGGATTTAGTCAGATCGCGACTTAATTGCATACGCGCAACAGTCCGAGCCGAGGTTCGGCCACTTTGGCACCCTCGGATGTTGTTGCTTAGCTTTCGTGGCTGAGTGCCCTAAGCGCTCGCCCACAAGCCCGGTAAAGCTGTAAAAGCCGTAAAGGCTCCAGGGCCCCTAAGGCTAACAGTATAGTCAGTTCGAAAAAAAAAAAAAAAAAATAAAAAAAAATAAAAAAAAAAATAAAAAAAAAAAAAAACGTGTTTACGACCGCTCTCTGCCGCCTTTGTGAAGTTTTACGACCGACCGGACCGACCGGGGTGCACCGACCCGTAGTTCTCCACCTAGGTCAGCCTTCTGACCAGCATCCCTCCTCCGTCAAGGTGGTGGACTATGCGGAGCTAAACAGATACCTCTTGCACAATCCCTCATCCTCCAGTTTGGATAGGGTCCCAGACGAGTTGAAATCGATAGCCGATGCCGATCTAGCGATCGATTCCCTGGTCAGCCATCTCCAAAACGCCGTCAGTAAGGCCTCGAAAGAGGTGCAAGCGGCGAACGAACGCCGCTTCATACTTCCTGTCGACGTGAGAGCGCTGATCACGGAAAAGAACGCCGCGACTCGAGCACACGATTCATACCCGACTGCGGACAATCGTAGGCGGTTAAACTCACTTCGGAAAACGGTAAAAAGCCGCATTTCCGAAATCCGTAATGCCAGATGGGGGGCCCTACTCGAGGGTATCCAACCATCCTATCTGGCTTTCTGGAAATTAGCACGCACATTTAAATGTGACGATACAGTCCCCAGATCAAAGCCCTTAGATCAAGGCCCCGGCAAACCTCCCGCTTTCGATAGCGCTGAAAAAGCAGAATGCCTTGCCGAGAGCCTTGAAAATCAATGCTCTCCGAACTGCGATAACATCGATCCCGAGTTCGTAGGCTCGATAGAATCAGCGGTAACTAATTCTCTCGCGGTCCCCCCGACAGACGATTTGGACTCGGTCACGCCTGAGGAAGTTATGTCAACCATTAAAGGCCTTAAGCCTAGAAAATCACCTGGTCCCGACGGTATCAGGAACGAAGTACTCAAACTTCTTCCTGATCACCTCATAGCTCTTTTGGTCTGCATCTTCAATGTAGTCATAGCCCACTGCCATTTTCCAGCCGTCTGGAAAAAGGCCATAGTAATAGGTATTCACAAGCCCGGCAAAAAAGCGTCGCTTCCCGACAGCTATCGCCCTATCAGTCTCCTTAACACATTAGGAAAAGTCTATGAGCGGCTCCTTCTGAACCGGCTCCAGTCAGTAGTCACAGACAAAAATCTTTTACCACCTGAGCAGTTTGGTTTTCGTGCCAAACACTCTTGTACCCACCAAGTGCACCGCCTCACGGAGCACATTCTTCAAAACTTCAACCGCGACCCAAAACCTCGCCCTACACTTGCGATCTTCTTCGACGTCGCCAAGGCCTTCGATAAGGTCTGGCACGCCGGTTTAGTCCACAAGCTTTTGGAACTTCAAATCCCGGATAGATTAGTTAAAATCATACACGCGTATCTCTCTGACCGGACCTTCTGCTACCGAGTAGAGGGTGCTCTCTCTGAGCCTCATCCCATACGCTCAGGTGTTCCCCAGGGTTCCATTCTGGCGCCCTCTCTATTCAACTTATATATCAGTGACCTCCCTCGCCTCCCCGAGGTAGAGGTAGGTTCCTACGCTGATGACACAGTCCTGTTTAGTTCCTCGTGGAACAGACAAACCCTCAGGCTACGAGTCCAAAAAGCCGTAGATAAGCTAGGCGAATGGTTCCGTAGATGGCGCATAGGAATTAACCCCGATAAGAGTAGCGCTATCCTCTTTCATCCCACTCAAAGATTAGTTAAAATTCCCGCTATCAAACTATTTAATGTGGCTATCCCGTGGGCCAACCAGATCAAATATCTGGGTGTCACACTGGATAAACACCTAAATTTCAAGGCACATATCGATAGAGTGCGAAGGAAAGCCGGTATGGTCTCAAGCCGCCTGCACCCTCTCGTGTGCTCGAAGAGCAAAATGTCCCTCAGACATAAGCTCACGCTCTACAAAACTTGTATCAGACCGATCCTAACTTATAGTTCTCCAGTCTTTGCTCACATAAGTAAATTCACCCTCAATAAGTTACAAATAGTTCAGAACCGCTTTCTCAGAAGGTGCCCCTTGGTTCGCTCGGAACGTAGATCTCCATAAAGATATGGAAATACCTTCGATCGAATCATTTATAAAGTCCCTATCAAATAATTATTTTGAAAAAGCGTCGAACCATTCGAACCAGCTAGTAGTGGCAGCCGCATCTCAGAACCCGAATCCAGACATCCGAATGTCTAACAAATATAGACGCCCGCGCGACATTTTATCTGACCCCGATGATAAAATCACGGAAGCGGACGCGATTTTCCCGCCCGTATCTAATAACCAAGCGTGTTTGCGCCCACGCCCGCGTAATCACCGCTCGCTCCGCAGGGGGCGGGCGGCTAACTTCGCTCCCGCACACATATCTCGACCGCCTTATCTTGCAGCGACTTGAGCCTAGGTCCGTTCCCCCGCTAGGGAGCCCTCAAGCCAGCTGCTCGCGCGATACAGTGACACTGCAATCACTAGCTACCAACATACATTCATTACACTGTACGAACACACATGCACTACACTCAGGTACATAGGTCTTGTAAGGGACCTTTTTTTTTCATTTTTTGTGGTTAGTTAGCCTTAGAAAATTTTCAGATCATTAAACACATGTACGCGTGTCTTTTCCTCCCTCCCAGGAGGCAAGAGACATGCATACATGTATAGTTAGTTAGCTCGAATTCGCGTAGGAATTTAGCTAGGTCGCGTATGTTGCAAAAACGGCAACAGCTCAAGCCGAGGTTCGGCCACTTTGGCACCCTTGCGCATGTTGCCCAAAACTTCTCGGCTGAGTGCCTTAAGCGCTCGCCAACAAGTCCGGTGAAACTGTTAAGGCCCCCGGGCCAACAGCATAGTCAGTTCGAAAAAAAAAAAAAAAAAAAAAAAGCGGAGACACACATTCGCTTGTCTATTCTCGGAGAGTGAACATCTAATTTATTGTCAATTACTTCAATTATGCAACAATCCAGTAATAATGATAACAATGACGTTGGCTATGCCGACGTCACTGCCTCTAAAAACCATCCTGGACTACCTGCTCCGTCATAAATAACTAATAAATAAGGAGGCTTTGTTTGATATGAGACACTTGTTTTATTATATAATCACAACACATTATAATTATACATTTTTAGCATAGGAAAGAGCCACACACTCAGGGTTTGACACCGACATTTTTTTCAACATGTTGATTTGCCAGCTAATAAACTTATTACACTAAAATATAGCTACAATAAAAATAAAAAAGAGTCAAAGCTCTAAGGTTCAGTCTGTGGGAATGAAACGACATTTCATCGAGTCGTTAGTTCGTCTCGATAACCAAAACTGTGGACAACAGACGACATATCAAAAGTAAAAACGTTTGTTCGTCGCACGAAGCATACAAGTGTTTGAATATCGACCAAAAACGCTGCAAAGCAATACATAGTTTCGTGTAGCTACCATATACCGCTAAACGCTAATGCACTAATAGATAGTTTCAATAACTGTCCTTCTATTATAATTCTACTATTAACAGTAAGTTTCGTGCTGCAGTTAGGGAGTCAGAGACATTCGAAGAGTATGAGGGAAGGCTAAATGCTAACCGTGAGTACCACCAAAGGCATTCACAATACACAAGGCACGATTAATTCACCGATATCGAATTTCAATACACGAATTACCATGCGGACTATGTCGCAAGTACAGCTAGTAGATAATATAAAACTGTTTAACCTATACGCACAATTTCCCTCATTTTTAAATTAAATGTTTTCACTTGGTATCCCCTACAAAACCAGCCAACACGAGCGTACAACAATGTTTTTACGCACACTAAGCTAGCAAAGTTGTGCCACAAATACGTCATCAGTCTCAAGGTGACACGGTATCTAGACATGTATATTCAAAGAATATAGCTATCAAGCACGAAATTTGTAAAAAAAATTGTGCAATGGCCTAGTGTATTTCGTTCTTCTTCAAATATTATAATTCTGTTTTTGTAACTACCTATAAATTAAAACTTAATTTCCCTGCTATTGGCGAAAAATAGACAAAAAATATGAAATCAATGTTTTAAATAAAATTTTAGGTGTTGATAAAAATCACAGAAAAAAATTGTAAATTTATTTTTTCTTACTCAAGTTGATAACACGATTATCCAGCAGTTGAACTGTATTCTGACTAAGCGATATTTTAAAACAAGTAAGATACAAATCAAGTCTTTTAAAGAAATGCGAGTCGAAAACAATAGCCTATTGAAAATGAAAAAGAAAACATTCGAAATACAAAGGAGAGCCGTCATTGGCCGATGACCGACACAATGGCTGCCGAAATGTCAGATTTGACAGATGATAAGGTTCTTTTTTCGAATATAAATACAGCTTTGTCATTTAGGTTTTGTTCTTTGTGAAATAGTTAAATTTGCTATCACGTTAAAGAAAACCTACTATGAATAATGTATTTATTATTAAAATACTTTTTATTCTGTATTTTTTTTAATCAACTAAGGTGCCAAACAAGCATAGGGCCTACACCCTGACCTTGAATTCCCCTTCCTCAAGGAGCTCTGGAATCACCAGTAGGGGTGATCCACGTAGAAAAAAAATCTTCAAGAACATATCTTTTTGCTTTATCTCTTTTTGTTACGATTTAAATTTGGTTCATTGATCTCAAATATATGTATTATACAAATGTTATATGGACCTTGAAAATGGCAGCTGATACATATTCCTACTGTTTAAGTGTCTGCACGAAATAAATGCATAAAATACATTGACTTAATAAGCACTTTTTCAAAAACATAACGAGCGAAATGGCCATTTTATAAATCGAGATCGAATCTTATACCATAAAATGTAATTTAAGAAAATTACACACCGCAGACCTGTCATTTGGCGATTATAAAAAAGGTATTTTAAAATGAAACAAATTTATAAATGTTATCATCCAAGCAAAATTGAAAACAAGCCCTAATCGCCAAGGAATAAAGTAAGAAATGTCGTGTATTAAATGAAAAGAGTTATTATTTTGATATAGCCTCGAAGCCGAAAAGCATGACACGGCAAAGGTAATTTATCATACAGCTAATCTCACCTTAGTAAGGGTGGCCCCGCCTTTTCCTTCACCGGTAAATCGAGCCTTCTTATTGGACGCTACTGACAGCCGCGTGCGCACTTTGAATTAAAAATAGAAAAGCGGATAAGACCGCATTCGCATCAACTATCAGTGTTCATTACATTTTTTTTTACTTGTGAACCTGTTTACGTTCGGCGACCATTGACTTTTGGCAATTGTGTTCGTGTGTAGTCGAACACAGTTTCCACCATAATCCAGGTGCAACACCCACCATAATGACATACTTAGGCGTGTCGTTTTTCTAGATCGGCCAATGTATATCAAACTATTTATAGGTTTGCAGGCCGGTATGACAGCAACTGCCATAGTTAACCAAACTCTCAGTGGCCGCCGTTGTTTTTAATTGTACTGTGCTTACTATCAAGCACGATACTTTTCATTGATACTATAAAAAATTGACAGTTGTTCAGAGAGACACAAAGTGAAATTTCACAATATTTTCAATTTGGAGGCAAAACTGGGCGAGCATTAGAAAATGCTTCTATGATTGTGTAAGGATGTTTCCTTCATTGGAACCTAAGGTTCATCGTAGCATTCGTTCCACGACTTTACTCACGACGTATATCAATAGAGTTAATTATCTTAATGCAACTATAACACACTTTTAATAAATGCAAATGTTGGAGATTTCTCTCTACTTGGGGCAGCCCGATTGGTGGAATACCTCCACCCTACAGAAGATCGCAGCCAAATGAACTGATGTTGTGTTCCTGCAGTGAGTATGCATTCTAGAGCACCTTGGCGAAGGAGGGTTCAAATAGAGGTAGCGCAGAGACAAATTTCTTTGAAGATTTCTCTTTACTTGGGGCAACCTGACGGGTGGATTATCTTCGCCCTGCATAAGATCACAGCCAAATAACCATGTGTTGTGATCCTGTGGTTTGTAGGGTTTCCAGAGCTCCTTAGAGAAGGGGGTTCAAGGTAACAACGCTCTAGTGATACCTATGATATTACAATCGTTCATAGGCTACGGTAGCCGCGTACCATCAGGTGGGGCGTATGCTTGTTTGCCAACATTGCAGTATAAAAAAAAAAAAATCTTAAGGCTTTGTTGATCCGAAGCACGTAACCCCGAAACCGATATTGTTTACGATCCACTTTTATAAATATTTCGACGCTCGATTTTAGTTATAAATACGATATCCCCGTGAGTGGATCACTCGTCGGTTCGCCATTAGATATCCATCAATACAAAAAGCTTTTACACGACGACATAAAGCTACGATCTATACTATCCGCTACAGAAACAAATTACAATAATATTTATATTTATTTTTAACATGCTTATTTAAATATAAAATCGAATGCATTAATGCTTTTCAAATCATATAATATTTAAATAAACTTTTACAATTTAAAAAATGTATAGTCATGGCTTATCCGTTATGTGGTAAGCAGATTTTATGTATACTAGATGTGCCCCACGGTTTCATCCGTGTTTAAATTCCCCCGCGCTCCAACACCCGTTTTTCACATTTTCCGTACCTACTTGTCTACAACTTTCTATATTGTTAAACTGCTTCGCTTCTTAGAGTCGTTTTGTAAAATTATAAAGCCTATAATCTTCCTCGATATATATATATATAATACAAAATTAATTTTTCAAATCTGACTGGCGATTCCTGAGATTAGCGCGTTCAAACGAACAAACAAAGAACAACCTCTGGAGCTTTATAACATTAGTACAGATTTTGACAACAATCTCACCTGATGTTAAGTGACGATGTGGCCTAATACAGCTGCTGGAAAACACCTAAAGGTGCTTGCTTGTCGACAGATTTTCAACTTGAAAGTTGCAGATAGCCAGATGGATATTTACAAAATGCCCTACCACTATGCTATGGCTTCATAACGATGTTTTTCTTCGACGAAAGCTAAGCGTTCGAACTGAACCAACGATCGACGCTATGTCTTACCATTAAACCATTAAAAAACAGTTTTAAATAACTCTAAAAAATAATATATAGCGTTTAAGTTTCTCCACTACATGATAGCCGGTAATAGTGTCTCGTTTCATGACGTATCAAATTTTTATTGTAATTAATCATAAACTTAACACATATTTTTTAATAAACTCAACGCTCGGCTTCTGTCACATCTGACGAAGCACAGGATGATAGGTATGTGTGTGTTCGCTCAGTAAAAACTGATTCACTCTTCTTTTGAAGACCACTATGTTTTACTCTGGGATTGTAATTTACTAAACATCGAACCGGTACTTAAAAAAGTTCGTGTTAATCTCAGCACAGAAGTGAAACATCTAATCAATAACACATCTAGTCCACTTCTAATACTTATGTTGTCTTTGTTGCTCCATTTGACACGTGCATACACTTCTCTGCTCTATAGCGATCATCTATCTCTCTCTCAGTATATTCTCTCTTTCTTTTTCTACTGTTTATTTCTTCTTCTTATTATTAATGGCAATTTTTTTTTATACACAATTATGCCAATGTCACGTGATATTCTAATTTTCAGAGTTCAAACAATGCTTTAAAAAGATGGCGGCTGGTTGTTAAAACTGTCCATGGAGATGCAGCAAATTAAAATTCATGCTGTTAGTTATTATTTATAATCCGCTTCTCTTACACAATAACCAGACTAAATTCCACTAAAATTCAAGTAATAAATACCGCAAGTGCGTGTCAGGCCACGCGCATTGTAGGGTTCCGTAGTTATTCACAATACGCAGACTTAGAAGGGAGCTTTAAGTAATTTTCGAATTTACACGAAATTTTCCTCTTTATTCATTTCGTCAAATAAATTTCATAAGTTATAACTTGTAAAGCCTACTTAGCTGTGATAGTTTTCCTTTTAACTTCATATTTACTAATGCTGTAAATTTTCCACATATACAAAAACAACAATTTAGCTGGCAGGAGAGATACTCGATTGGGACGCGCGATTAATATGCATATGTACCTACCTACATCCATACCAAATCGCAACTTTTTAGTATTAAAAATCTCTGAGCTAAACCCAGGATGTATATGGCGAAACTATAAAGGTTCCTCGTTGACTGCGGTATCCTAAAAACCACAACGTGGCAGACAAAAACTCTCAAAACCCGCAGACAGATCCCGCCAAAAACTCGTGATACGAAAGAACGATGCAAGAACGCATGATATATTTTTGAAATAATCGCGTAAATTTTGATCTGAACAATGAATCCCGTAACCAATTGGAGACGAAAATCGATAACTATGCAATGAAAGCCATAGTTGCAGCAGATTAATTTCAAACCACGTCGGAATCAGCAGTAGCTTTCAACTTAAGTAGGTAATAAAACGGTAAGTAGGTAAATACTGGTTCATTTACGTCAAATTAAAAAGATAAATAAGCTTGGAAAGTGAGCACCATATGAAATCATTAAAAACAACAATAAAATCTCTTCGAAGCTTGGTTAACTTGTTGAATAGGCACACAAATGAGGGGATTCTCAATCAGATTATCACTTTTTATGAGAAGTGGATACTGTATGATAAATAATCGAAAATGTCCGCCGCACTGGTTCGACTCAGGGGAGGCAGCCAAATCATGTTCTAAACGCAAATTGTGTCAAAAGAAGCTGGTTTTGTGTATATGGTGGACCTGCGCCGACATTGTTCATTACAGCATATTGAGAACTGGTACAACAATTACTGCAGAGATGTACGGTGAAGAATTGGAAATGATGATGGACGAACTCGCTATCAAACAACCAATACTTGTCAATGTTTTAGTCCACTCTTCTTCACGACAACGCTCGCATAACAGACCGTCTCAAAACTACAGGGGTTACGACTAGAGGCTCTCCGTCATTCACCATATTCACCAGGCCTTACTCCAAGTGATTTCCATTTTTCTCCGAATTTGGATACTTAGTTTTTTACAGGGAAAAAATTCGAATCCGAATCCGATGATCCGTAATGGAACACCTTTAAAGAGTTCATCAATTCTTGTCTCCGGGATTATTATGAAGTGTGAACTTCATAATGAAGTGTGAACTTCGATTAAAATGACAAAAGTGCATCGACAATAATGGCCAGTACGACACCTAATAAAATATATACTATCCATTAAAAAAAGTTTGATTTTTTCTATATAAAACGGCAATTTCTTAGGTAAAGACCTAATATATGCAATTAGTTCTTGATAATAAATTGATTGTCAAACAAGAAAACTCTCCTGGTAGTTTTTTGCAGTGTGCTGGGTTTCTGTACCTACAAACATCGTAACGTATTCGCATGATAACAAACTACGTATTTATTGAGCAGTATCAGAGTTATTGACCTGGGAATCGATCCACTCCCGCGCATTCCCACGTCGCGGCATCAAAGCATCGCCGACGGGCGCCATGTTTTTTTCGAGTTCCGCCGTCAGAGATAAGAGATGTTACGCATAATCTTCGTGTACAGTATGTCAAATTTTCATAGAAAGAACATAAGTTCTTCTTGGACTTTAATATGTCTACCATTCGTTACAATGTATATAATAAATTTTAATACAACTTTTGGCAACAAGAGTATAGTCTGCCTGATGGTAAAAGGTTACCGTAGCCTTTGGACGCTTGTAACACCATAGGTAGCACTATTGCGTTGCCGACCTTGAACCTCCCTTCCCCAAGAAGCTTTGGAAACACCGAACTTTCCATCAAGTATTATGCAATAATTTTTTAGAGCAACTACATAAAAAAAAACGTTAGTGTACTTTACTTTCAATATGGCGGTCAAGTACATCTAATTACACCAATTCGGAAAACTAGTATGTTGATATGTAGGTACTAGTTAATAAACTTAATAGAAATAAGTTGTAAAGCCAAGTTGGCTAGCTACCCTTCTAATTGAAAATATATCGCCAAGAACCTTTAGATGTGTTTCGGCAGGTGCTGCACTTAAGAACTTGTTCTTCTAAGCTTAATATATTGCTCTTTCAGTCGCATCATTACTTAACATCAGGTGAGATTGTGTTGAAACTTGAAACGCTAAATTTATAAACAAATAAAAATTATTTTCACTATTATCCGAATACTAAGCATTAATATTGACTGCAAATATTTTGGCTACAACGATTTAGTACCTACTTTGAAGTTACCATAAATGCTTTTACTTTGAATGGAAAATAATTTACAAATGCACAGAGGAAATCTCAATTACTTATTCGATCTCACTAATAATATTTGTGTTCATACCAGAGAATAAATCCTGACTTCTCTCGTTAGACCACAAAGAGGTGTCATTTTTTAGAACATACTAAATAAACATTTTATTTAAATATAAAATAAAAATGCCTTACTGTATCTCCCTATATAACACTCATCTGAACACTCTCCATCTCAGCAGCGCGTGATCTCAAGTGCATTTCAAATAGCGGCGTATATTTAGCTTCTGGGTTTAGCTTCGAGTGGTGGCTGCGACTGCCGGCCTCATTGCGCTTTCCTGGGTAACGTACACTGAGGTACTTTTGAAATCAAACATAAAATTGTAACCGTTAATTACTCATTACTTTATAGTTAACGATATGAAAACGAAAAGAAGCAGAGATAGACAGAATAAAAATTGGGATGTTGATATTGAAAAAATTCGCTCAACAAACAAGAAAGAGATAGGAAAAGATGGAGAAACTGTCCTAGGAAATCGTTGGCAATGAACAAATAGAAAATAAAATATTATCTAATTTAGTTTCTATATAATTAGTGTGAATACCTATTGTAAGTACGGCAATAAAGGATTATTTTAATGGAGTTTACTCCATAACAATCGATTTTCATATTTAGTCCTCGGTACTGAACGCGCCTATATGCATATAATTAACTCACTTGTATACGGACACTAATAATGTATGTAATATACATATTAATAATTTAACTTTGAAGACAATATTTCTTAAAGCACGGAGCGCGGAGCTGACACGCATAATTTTTTAAATAAATTTTAGTCAACGATTTCTGGCATAGTACAAATGTTTTACGGGTTAAATAAAATGAGATATAATTTGCCACATATATTTTTATAATTGATTACATTTTCGTAGCTATATGTTATTTCGGTGCGTTTTGTTCGGATAGCCTACGTAAGTAAGTACTGTGGATTTTGAGGCGAAGATGAATATTATATATCTAAATTAAACGCAATAATCAGAAATCAGCGAGCTGCATTAAGTTTTATTTTAACATTTGTATTTTGGTCACGTTTCGTTATAATTTTAAGTTTTTTTTGTACAACAAAAGTGGCACACAAGCATACGGCCCGTCTACTGGTAAGCGGCTACCGTAGGCTATGGACGCTTGTGATAACCGCCCTACCCCAAAGAGCTAATCTAACAGTACTAGTTTATTTAAAAAAAACTAGTAGTCACTTGACCTGTTACCATTTCTTTTATATTTTAGAAGTTTAACGTTTCGCCACAATCTCACATGATGTTAAGCGGTGATGTATTCAAAAATGGTGTCACAATAGACCTAGAAGTACTGGTTCTCAAGTGAAGATGCTGGAATATACCAATAGGGCACTTGATTAGGGACGTCAGATTTTCAACTTGAGGGTGGTAGCTAGCCAGGGCATTAGAAAATGCCCTACCACCATGCTATGGTTTTATCGCGATGTTTTCCCTCAGCGAAAGGTCACGCTCGTTTTAGGAATACATTACCACTTAAACTATTTTTACATACTGACCAATCACAATCCTGAAGTTCTAGCGTACTATCACTTAAACATCAGAAGAGCTAATTTATGGTCACAAGTTACCTAGTATAATAAAAAAAACTCAGAGCTAACCAATTTAGAATATAGATTGGTTTTAAATGCAAAATACAAGTAAACAATGATCCGTGAAGAGCCTCCCGCACTCCGGATATTAACGAATTTGAATGGTATTGCTTCCGAGAGACGCCGGGTGCAAACACTCCACACCACTGTACCCAGATTTATTGGACGGCCCTAATATATTCCTGTGACATCATTTATAATCACAAGAATTTATATTTTTTAAGTTTCCGCGTCTGGTGATGAAATAAAATTAATTATCAAGGAATATATAATTCTAACGTTAAAAAGGTTTGTCTCTCCATCTTTACGAAACGATTTAACAGATTCACACTTGTCTAATAGAGGACAAAAAATGCCAAGTGGGTGTCGGGCCACGTACAGTGTAAGGTTGCGTAGTTGCCCGTCACAATATGCAAAAAGAGAAGGGGCTTTAAGATATTTTTAATGGAATTTGTACGAAATTACTTCTCCAAGTACATTTTATAAGTCGATTGACGATTACTCGTTAACTTATAAAGCTCTTGTACTTGTAAACCTCTAATAGTTTTCCTTTTAACTTTATTATATATACTACTACCATGGATTTTGTAACAACAATTTAGCTGGAAGGAGGGACACTTAGCTCAAACAAAAATTAGCAATTTAAAGCTGAACATTTCGCAAACAGATCCTTGAATCGAAAAATTGTTTTCAAAGACCTACAATATCTTTGAAAGACCTATGCAACGACACTTCATATGATAGGATAGATAAGAAAAAATATTTGTCCCATTTTACGTGTATAATGTACACTAATAATTTCTTTTTTGAACATTTTATTTTATCAATTTATCAGCTTGATTAATTTGTATACCCAAACCAAATTACAGCTTTCTAGAACTAAGAATCTCTGAGCTAAGCCGCGGACAGACAGACGGACATAGCGAAACTATAAGGGTTCTTTGTTGACTTCGGAACCCTGAAAAAAGTGCATGTAACCTTTACACGCGTTTGAACTAAAACTTCCTTCACCTTGTAACAGATATTATGATTTTACTAGAAATCAAATAAGTCAATTTAAAACTTAATTGTATTTATTATTAATATATACATATACTTGTACTTATAACAAGCATTATATATTATAAATAAGTTATAATTTGTTAATTTTTCTATAGAATTTATTTCGTTTAATAATATTATATACTTTTTTATAATAGTAATTATAAAGAACTAAATAATATAAATTATTTTATAACTGCACTGTCCTTGATGGTAAGCACAATACAATCCAAATACAACGGCAAACACCTAAATTAAAAAAAACATGTATATCGGATAAGTGGTTTTCGCGTGAAAAGAACACAAACAGTAAGACAGACAGAGAGACGTTGAGTTTTATAATATGTATAGAAAAATAAAAAAACCTCTAAACCGGATAAGTGGTTTTCGCGTGAAAAGAACACAAACAGTAAGACAGACAGAGAGACGTTGAGTTTTATAATATGTATAGAAAAATAAAAAACCTCTAAACCGGATAAGTGGTTTTCGCGTGAAAAAAAAACAAACAGTAAGACAGACAGAGAGACGTTGAGTTTTATAATATGTATAGAAAAATAAAAAACCTCTAAACCGAATAAGTGGTTTTCGCGTGAAAAGAACACAAACGGGCAGACAGACAGAGATGCGTTGAGTTTAAAAAAATGTATAGATAATCGTAATATGAGTTAAGTGAAAGTTTTAAAAGATATTTTATATTTTATTTAAACAGTGTGCAATATTACACACCGACATTTGCTCTCTCGTTCTGGCTCACACAAAGAGGAGAGACCGATAATGTGCGTTAAACGTTTAACGTGTTGGAAGTCGCATAATAAATTTCACTTCAATAAAAAACAATAAAATTATTATTATTTAATTATTTAAAAGTAAATAGTATCAAATATCACTATAGATTTTACTCAATATATATAATAAATATGAGTTAATTGTCAACTCACGTCTAAAAAAGTTTTACTTGATAAATACTTTTTTAAAGAAATTATAAAATAACATAGAACCCTCTAAGAACCCCGATTTCGTCCTTCATACCGACAATCTGTTCGCAGGATCCTAAACAGTCTGATAAATCGATAGAACGTCACTAGCAAACCCTTACCTATACCCAGTAATTCTCGTAGGTATTGTGCGGCCTCTCACAATACTACGCCTCTCGCCTTTAATCCTCTTAATGGCAGTGGGGTGAACAATAACATCACTCTACACAAGAGATTCGGCTGAGAAACATATCGACTAACGGCTTCACTTGCATCCTATAACCTTGATTCGATCGCTTATATATATATATATATGTGTGTATAGTTATTTAATTATATAGTACCTGCAAGCACTAGGTTCATAGTCGTAAAAATCCTAACACATACCGCTATTGACGCGAATTTAATTCAATAAATAATCCTTACTTCCTTCCTAATATTATAAACAAGCTGTGCCCGCGGCTCCGCTTGCGTGGACTACCAAAAAATCTTTTTTATTTTTTGTGCGGAACCCTTATAAATTTTCTAAAATAAATGTAGCATAAGTTATGCCTTATAATATCCAGCTATCTGTTAAATTCCCGTCATAATCGGTCTAACCGTTTCGGAGATTACCCGGGACAAACAGACAGGCGGACGGACAAAAATTGTAAAAATTAGTTTTTTGTTTCGTGTATATTTTCCTATGCATTTAGTAAAAACCTGTTATTTTAACATTATAAACAGACCCTTCAGTTTTATTATATGTATATAATAGATGCAACAGTGAGTTTGTTTATATGTTTCTCAAACACGCAAAAACGGCTTAATGGATTTAGATGAAATTTGGCGCACAGAAAGTTTATAACTCGGATTAAGACATAGTATACTTTTTATTCTCGTAAAGACCCAATTCTGAAGTCCACGCAGGTGAAGTCGCGGGTACAGTTAGTAAGTAAAAAATACATACATAAAATACCTAATTAAATTAAATCAATTATGGATCAGTAGTGGCGTGTACGGACATCGCGTCGCGTCGATCAAAGTGAGTTCCCGCCTGACTAGCTACCACCCTCAAGTTGAAAATCTGTTGCCAAGCACTTATAGTCACTTAACATCAGGTGAGGTTGTTACCAAACGCTAAGCCTAAAATGAATACACTAATAAATTTATTTATTTAGCACGCCAAAAGAACAATTACAAAACAGAAAAATTACATATTATCATACACAAATCAAAATACAAAATGTAATCACTCAGGTAATAGGCCTGCATGACATTTAAATACATATTGATATAAGGATAACTAAATGAATAAAATTAAACATTTAAAACTACTTTTTAACTACATTTAATATCATTACATATTAAAATTGAAATTAAGTTACATTTTATTTTTAAATAAGGAGTGCTTGCATGAACCAATAGATTCATAAAATATATCAAAATTTTTATTAATATTTTTGTATTAGTCCGCTTATTACCTGCGGAGTGCTATCATGTTTTAAATTTTATACTATGTAAGAAAAGGAATAATGAAATATTGACTTATTAATGTTCGTCCAGTGATTAATTTATGAGAAATAACTGATTAATGTTTTTATAAAATTTCGCTATACACAAACTGACCAAACAAAATATAAGATTGCCAAATGTGACGTCTCCCGATTCATTTAAGGATTGTACAAAACTACAAATATATCTCTGATTAAAATGTTCATATAATTTAATTTAGGGTTCCGTAAGCGATTGTTGTGATTACATTACTTTTTGTATTGAAAAGAATTCGTTTCGTTTCATTTCGTATTAGTATGCTTGGTAACGTTGTACTGATTAATATTTTAAAAAATTAGTAATATTCGGTTAATGCGATAATAATGATGATACTGTGAATTTATTTTATTGACTTTCCTAATTATGTAAAAATAATTTAACGGTGTATTTTAATATGATTAAAATTAATTTACATAATTTTCACATTAAATTATTATTACATAATTAGGAAAGTCTGTAAAATGAATTAACATTACCATCATTGATGGTTAACGTCATCATGTCACACTTCCGTCACATGATGCGCGCGCAGCTATCAATTTTACCCTCCACTAAACGCGACAAAATAAGTGTAACCTCAAGCACATTTTAATTCATTTTATCAAAATTGTGGATTATAAAAAAAAAACAATAAATACTTCAGTCGAAGGTGATTTGTCCATTGGATTTATTAAACCAGATAAACGATTCCCTTTTCCAGTCGTAAAGATAAAAATCGTGATAGAGAACTCTAATTATGACAGCAGTTGTGTTACGAGATGGGCAATGACTCGTGCGCACGCGATCCAACGCCATATGCCGCGGGGGCGCCACTATGCTATACCGAGGGTAGGTGCACATTATTTTTAAATACTTTTTCCAGTTTAGGTCCTAAAAAGGTACTCATTTAAGAACATTACCGGTTCGGAAATATGTTACTCATCAAGAAAAACCGGCGAGAAGAAAGAAATTAATAATTATATTTAGTGGCCTTATAGAAAAATAATCAGTTCCAAACATCACTATCATTCACGTAAAGATCCACCTGTAAATAACCTTCTGACAGTAAAACCTGCTTGACATCGTTCTTGAACCTATTGTCTGGCAAGTCAGTAATGTGTTGTAAACTTTTATTGGTCTTACTAAGTCTAAAACACGGAATAAATAATTTGTGTTTATTTCTAGTATTAAAACTATGCCGGTCATATACAAAATCTAGTTTAGTTACATTTTTGCGAACGTACATTAAATTGTCGAGTTACTTCTAAGAAGGGATCAGTACGTTCGAAAATTATCATATTAACTCTCTATCTGACGTCTCGCTGCGTATTACATAAATTAAGATAAGGTAAAACCACCAGTAATTGACACTGCACCAATAGTTGACACTCTGACGAAGAAAATTAAATATTTGATACTAAATTGATTTGAAGTCTTGAGTTTGTTAACCGACTTTTATAACTGACTGTACCTATATGTATTTATAACATTAAAAATATATATAAGTAATCAGTGATTTTGGCCATCTCGATCTTTGGCTTCCTTTTTTTTCTTAATATTTAATTTTCTTCGTCAGAGTGTCAACTATTGGTGCAGTGTCAATTACTGGTGGTTTTACCTTAATTATCAACAGAAAACGTTATTTAAAAAGTAAATAAAAATTGATAAAGCTCTATCAATATTCTTGCCGACTCTTCTTGATGATTGCGGTGTTTGTCCGAATCGATGGTAGTGTTGTACCATCCATAAGTGCCTTCTTAGGGTCTTAACGGAATAACATATTTTTGATTTGATTCAAATTTAGACTCCAACGAAATTGGTAGTTTAATTTGTCTATTTAAATATTAAAGGCAGCGCCAACAACACGCATGTTATACGTTACTTATAATAATAATAACTTAAGATTAAAATAGTATAAGTTGGTAATTGATCTGCTACGATTATGAACAGAAAAAATATGTGTATATTTTATACTATTTAATGTTTAAATGACTATTATTACTATCTATAGAAACAATGATGAATACGTGATGAATACCGGTCGAGATTTGTATTAAAATCTGTCGTATCTCATCCACGTAACTTTCCGATAGACCGACCGCTTTGTCGTTAATCATTAGAGTGTCGAGATCGTCCCCAATCAGCTCACAATAGACGCGCCGGGGCTCGGTCAATTTTCAATATTGACATCTCACGTTATATCAACTGTTATTTTTTGTTTCTTACAGAATTTTTGTAGTATTGCACTTGAAGACGCGGCGAAGAAAGGTTCCGCAGCCTACAGTAGTGAAGTAAACGTCATATAACCATAAGCTACCACTTTCAAGTCAAAACTTGTAGCCAAGAAGCAAAAAATCAAAAAAATATTTATTCAATTTAGGCCCTGAAAAGGCACTTATTAACGTCTAAACACTACTACCGGGAAGCATCTGCCATCGAGAAGAACCGGCATGAAGGTCGATCGGGTTTATCTATTTTTCTTTTAATTTTTTTCAACTATATAATAACATTTACATTTCATAATATCATATTAAAAATATAGTGGATGCACAGAGAGGGAGTCACTTCGAGACATCACTATCATTCACTTGAATTCCTTGATCTTATTGTCCTGCAAATCAGTAATGTGCTTCGGGATCTTATTATACAACCTAACACTATTACCTAAATATATTTTTTTAGGTTTTACTAAGTCTACAACACTGTACGACTAATTTATGAATATTTAAGTATTCAAACTATGCTTGTCTTTGACAAAATCTAGCTGATCAAAGGTTTTACGAATACACGATAAATTATCAAGAATGTATTAGGAGGGAAAAGTTAAGACAATAGCTATGAGTATGTCCCAGTATCTGCACTACATAATCAATCTGCTATGCTTAAAATAAAAACAGCTGTCAATAAAATAATGTTTCAAATCTTCATGAAAACAAAATCATTCATCAATTCCCGTAAGCATCATCCCCCACGTCTGATCAACGACATCTCACGTACGCATGACCGAGCACCCTGCCTACCCTTCCGACCGTGAGCGTGACTATTTGTTATACAGCCCTAATTAATATCGCTAGGTTCGTTCGACTTGGGTTCAAAACTGAAATTATGCTTAATCGAATTGTTACTCAAATCACTTTGCGTATCGATGTTATAGATTTTTTGTTGTTTTAAAGGTAATCAATTTCAGCAGACGATATGACGGTGACGACTGCTGATAGAATTCGTCACCAGTGGTCGCCACTGTTTCTGAACTGCACCGTATTTTCTAACAGCTACTGGCCAGTAATTTTGCCGTATTATAATAAAAAATAAATAAAGAAACGTAATCAATTAAAAAAGTGTTTTCCTTAATTCATAACGACTGAACATAATGGTGATAGATCTATGATTAATTAATTCGTGTTATGTAAGTACGTACTGGTATTTTTCCATTATCGATTTACCACGGGTGTGGAGTTCGATTATGTTAATTTGTTAGATTGTTATTAACATGTGGGTTGATTTAGGGTGTGTGTTTACATATCTATGAATAATGACACCATCTGACATGAGCATATTGTTTATGCTAACTTGACCGTGTAGGTTTGTTTAAACCACAAGTTAAGTAAAAAGATTTAGATATTCATGAAATTCATGGATAAAAAATTTACATTGGACGTGAAGGTGAATTATAATATTTTGAAGCAACAATAGGCCGAAGGTAGAAATTTTAAGTTAATTATTTATCCGTTAGTAACAGTATGTTATAACTGTCTCTTTGATTCAACAGTCTCATTGTAGATCCACTCGAAGTGCGGGTTTGATCGTATTCAAACTAATATATAAAATCAAAAAGATATTTATAAAATACCAGTTCTCTAGCGTTTTCCTACCCGTTATAGTAGTCATTATATCCACCGTATATCGCGTTCAGGGATACCATAAAAACCGTCTCCATGAGACATTATGGTTTGAAAAAGAGATTTTCCTTCACAGAAAGCTTAAGGATTTGAACTCTCGTTGATTGATGCGTTGTCCTCACACGCTTCCACTGAGCCAACATTACTTTAATATAGTAAGTAAGGGCTTTGTGGTAAAGGTGAGGGTTCGACACGGCGCCAAAAGGGCATAACTACGCCTAAGCACTACGCGGATAAGCACAAAGGGTTAACCTTTTAGACGCCAATTAACTAATTGTAATATAATCCACAGCACTGTTGCAGATAAATCAACCGGCGGACTCGTTAGTATGATTGCTCGTTTATGCCCCGGGGAGATTTATAACTCTTCCACCTGACATTTTGTTATATTATTTATACTGTTACGATCTGAGTCAAAATAGAAAAAATTTGTTAAAATATACGGACACGTCAAGAATCTACTCGAAACATTGAATACGTATTCGTAGGTACGACAGATATCGCAGTTCACACACACATTCAAAGCTAATCGGTCCGATTACGTAATCAAACATACAGTTGTCTAAAAATATAACGCTTCCTTTTTTGCAGATGATGTAGTAAAGTTCAACGCCTTTCTAGTGATTTGGACCCTAGTTTTAATTTGAGTATATAAGCGAGTCGTGTCTCGAGCCAGCGCAGTTCTGTTTCGGACAAACAAGTGGAAACATCAAGCGATAAAGGAAACAATCAGCAAAAGACCCACAGAGTAGTGTAAACAAGAGACACCGTAAGTACGACCACAGTGTTGTGATCATCTAAATAGTGAGTTTCTTTTAATTTTGCTACACCGAATACGAACAATTTATTTACGTAAACACTAACGGAATTTTTATTTACTAACAAAACACGAAGAACCAAACGAATGGGTAACGTTGAAAAATAATGACTTCTTCCCAAGGGCTTAATTACCATAAAAACATTTTTTTAGCGTTCAGGTTACTTTACGATCTATTCCTTCACCGTCAGCCGATAGTATCACCAATTTGAATTAGTACGTACGTACGAAATGTACGCGAATATGGAAAATTCGGAGCTTGAATCTGCGAACATTGAATTGATATTCCACAGGTCTAAACCACTAACTAGTCTACTGCAATGCTGAATGCTGTAATTCTTCTTTTTATAGCGATGAAGTTGCAAGCGAGCATGTTAGTTACCTCATAGACTTCATGTTAACACTTACTGTAATTTATGTTGTCTATAATAATTTCAAACAAGATTACAATTCTGTCCAAGCTCTGTTACAGGGAATGTCTTATGGTACTCTGCTATGGGGTTCAACAGCTGAGGTAGATGCAACATTTATATTACAAAAAATTATGGCATGAGACCATGCGAATCATTAAAGAATAAGTTCCAGAAAACTGATATATTTGCTCTTCGAATACATCGTTCCTAATTTAATAAACATTTGTAAACATTTTGAAAAGCTAGTCTTTGTCAAAGACCGTCACAGTTTTAATACTAGGAACAGTCATAAATTAATCGTACTGTGTTTTAGATTTAAATGATGATGAGGCCCAAAATGATAACATACGCTAAGCCTAGTGGGACGACTGGCTCTTAAGTCCAGCTGCCGGAACACACCTATTGGTGCTTGGCGACAGATTTCTAGCTTTACGGTGGTAGCTAGCAAGGCGAGCATTAAAAAACCTACCACAATGCTATGTTGTCATCAGGATGTTTTCCTTCACCGAAAGCTCAGGCTCACTGCAGGGATTCGAACTCACGTCGATCGCCGCGATGTCCGTACACGCTACCACTGAGCCATCATTGCTTCTCTACTCGATGCTGTTATGCCGCTAAGTACTACTGCACACTTCGTTTTAAGAATCCAATGTCATAGGAATGTAGAGACGTAAATTCACGTACGCTACAAACATTGTTGTAGTCAAAGTTTTTCAAACTTTTGTTTCACCCAGCGGCAAAAGAATTAACATTTTATGTAAATTTAGATAATTTATAGTAAAGTTTAGTGTGGTGCCGTTGTAAAAAAGTAAGTATTATATCTATGTTATCAGTCCTCTTCATTTATTTACGTTTAAAACTGATTTATACTTTCGGCAAAAAAAAACCACTGAGCCATCATTGCTTGAAGTTATGCTTCAAGGCGATGTATTGCCGGTATCTTGTTGGTCGACCGTTGTTTTTGAAGAAAAAGGTGAAGTCGAAACGAAAAACATTGCTGGTATAAAAATGACTCTACTGGTAGTCTTGTGTGTAACCACTTCGCTTCAGACCAGAACAGCTTTCTATGATATTAAGCCCTTCAAACGAAGCGTAAACAGGCGTTTCAGCAGGCCGGTATGACATCAACGAGTGCCGATGAAACCTGTGTCACCGATGATCGCCGTTGTTTATTAACTGTACCGAACTTATAATCGCAGTCTGTGCATACATTTTTTCGAGCTAGTAAAAACACAGCCTCGATAGTACTGTTACATTGCTAAGAAAGGTTAATAGAGTCGATCATTTTATCGAATACATGAATGCATAAACACTGGGTTAAATATAAATATTGCTATATGTAGTACATATATTATATAAGTTGAGATGTAAAGTGCCCCCGTACGATGTCCCCGACAAGTATGCCAGAACTTTAAGTGCGTGCCGTGCAGTCTGTGAACGACGAATTCAATTAACTAGACATATGTATATGAAAATTTAATCAATTTATGAAATGAATTTTCATGCAACTATTTTTGAAAACTGTTTATCTGTCAAATTAAACTGACAACGTCTATTAGAGTAGTCAGTCAGTTAGGATATGATAACAACCGTCGCTCTGATATTCTCGAAAAGTGAAAGTTAAAGCGAATACAAATTTATATTATCTTACTAGCTGTACCGGCGGCTTCGCTCGCGTGAACTACAAAAAATGTTGTTACCGGGATAATGTCCTATGTGTTAATACAGGTTATAAACTATCTGTATGCCATATTTCATCTAAACTCGTTCAGCCGTTTTTCCGTGATTTAGTAACAAATAATAAAACTCACTTTCACCTTTATAATATTAGTTAGGAAGTAAGGAAAGTTAGGATTTATTTTTATCGTTTATTTCGGGAGCCGGATGGATTTAGAGCAGCGGCACTTATTTTTTTTATAATTTTAATACGACCTTTAAGAATCATATATGTATCAAATCGACACCAGCAGTTTACATTAAGTTAACTAAAAATTAACATTCATAAAAATACATCTCATTGTGTCGTGTTTAATTTATAGCTTCATTATTTATTGGAATTTGAATAGAATTTATTTTATACAAAAAATTTGACAAAAACGGAAATTGTTCAAATGTTAAGTAAATTGCTGGTGTAGAAATATAGTTTTAGACAGCTTAATTTAGTTGGATACACATTTGGAGAGGCAAAATAAATCGATAAGGTAACATATCTACATACAAGTAGCAATAAATACTATCGACTTAGACTTCTAGACATAGCTTTGTTAACAACATATATATACAAAAATCTATACTAATATTATAAAGAGGTAAATTTTGTATTTTTGTAGAAGGTACTCTGGAACTACTGACTAAATTACGTTTTCTCTGAATGACTTGGCTATATTTCATTATTATTCAGTGATACATTTTAATTAAATAATATATAATTTAATTGAAAAAATTACCCTATACCACTCGGATATATTATAGCTTCCAATTGATGTTATAAAATCGAATCAGCACTTCCAGAGCTTAACTCCAATAAAATTTTACCTTATTACAATATCAGTATTGAAAAAATAAAGTGAAAGTTACACATAAAAATCGACGTAATGAATCCGCACGGCATCTAACCAAGGGGAAGCCCATCATCGTCAATCAGAAACTAACATAAATATGCTTTTACCGCTCTCCCGTCCCTCGTTCCCTCCGAGAGAGTTGGGAGGGTGCAAATGTACCTCAATGTATACGTAATGCAAGGGTCGTCGGGAGTTTCTACATCCATACCACTGCGACCTTATTGTGACAAGTTTTGACCAAATTTCAACTTTTTAACTCCTTCGGGTATTGTGATAAGTCTTATATTATTAAAAGTACGAATGAAAACTACAGTAGTTTCTTTGGTTCAAAAGGTTGTTTAGTCTTTGGACAAAATCCCACCTGATGTTATGTGACATTGTGGCGCAAGATGATGACACGCTAAGCCTATTGCGGGAACTGGCTCTCAAGTGCAGCTGCTGGAACATACTATAGGTGCTTGGTAACATATTTGCAACTTGAAGGCTATAGATAACTAAGCTGGTGTTAAAAAATTACCTACGAACATGCTACGATTTCATCACCGAGAGCTCATTGTAGGGAATTAACTCACACGTCATGTCCTTACATATTATCACTGAGCCATTCATGTCTTGCTAAATAGTAAATTACTTTAATATTTGACGGGCCGTTTAAAAGTTAATCTTAATATAATTGCGATTGTCCGTAGTAAGGGGTGGCAGTGACGTCAGAGGCCAGGTGTCGCCGTTTAGTAATTCGTGAGACACACAGACATAAGTATCGTCTAACCAAATATTCGAAATGATAAACGATATCTAATTAATAATAATAAAGCTGTAGGAGCACTGATGGCACAGTGGTAGAGTGTACGGACTTCGCGTCGATCTATGTGAGTTAGAATCCCTGCAATGAGCCTGAGCTTTCGTTCAAGGAAAACATTGTGATGAAACCACAGCATGGATGTAGGGTATTTTCTACTGCCCGCCTGGCTAGCTACCACACTTAAGTAAAAAATCTGTTGCCAAGCAGGTACTACAGGTAAGTGTGTTCAGACAGTTGAACTTGAGACAGTTCCCGCTTAGCGTGTCACCATCTTGAGCCACAATGTCACTTAACACAAGGTAAGATTATGGTATTGGATTGACGAAGGCGTTACTTTGCGATATACATTGTAGAAGCTGTGAAAGCTTTTAATGGCTCCACACCTTGCTAAGTACCACCTCCATTCCCAATTCTGCTGCAAAGCAGCAGTGCCAGCACTGCTATGGTCTCACGAATTGAGGTTGGCAACACGCATTGGGACACGAGGCATCCCAATTAAGACCTTAAGAGTAGCAAACTATTAACTAGCGTAAAGAATAAAATCTTTTTGTGGTTTAATATGCATAGCTACAAGCTCAGTGTCCACTTTACATATAGTGGGCTGCTTACCTACAAGGATAAAGTATAGGTTATAGCTACCTTGAAAATATAAATAACATTGAAATATCATACTTATCTATAGCAATATTATTAAGCTCAAGAGGTTGTTTTTTGTCTGTTTTTGAACGCGCTAAACTCCGAAAGTATTAGTCAGATTAAAAATAAAATATTGCATTTATTGAGAAAGGGCACAGGCTATATAACTTCATGCTACAACTCTAAAGAGCAAAACAGTAACCATGAACGTTAAGCAATCTGGTAAACTGTAGGTAAGTACGGGGACTGAGGACAATCATAGGCTACACGCGTGCATCGGTAGCGCCCTTTCAAGAGGATTGTTATTAATATTTATAGTAAATGTATTGTTGAGTACAGAGTGCGGACTCTGTAAGCAGTGTGTATCATACAGCGGTACATTACGGGCTGTATACAGGGCGTTCTGTTTATTTTCACTGCGAATGACATGCGATATGTTTGCTCTCTCGTGAAATATACAATTACACCGCGCTGTTTGCACAGATGATGCTGTGTTTGAGATTCCGGTTAGTTTCCTCGATTCATATTTTGTTATACATATCTTCATACTATGAGTGTACAACTAGGAATGGGCAGTATCACATTGATCGAGTAAATTCAAAATATCAAAGAATAATTAAATAAAATGACTTAAAGAGGATAAAGGAGCGCTGGATAGATGTTACGATCATTTATCTCTTTAATTTTTTAAATACAATTGTACTTTAATTTAAATTTAAATAAAAATTTTAATTTGTGAAATATCACCATTGAATGATGTGGCTCTATCAGTAGTTATTTTCATGTCGTCGTACAAAGCATCGAAATATTGTCCCGAAAGTAAGTCGGCGTGCAGCGATGAAGTTAACCACGTTGGTGATATCACCGCCCTGGTTTTTGAAGCATCTTTCTGTGTATGTAAAACATTACGTACTGTTAACTATAGGTATTATTTTATGGTGAATAAGAATCAAAAATATTTTATTTAGTTTAGACCCTAAGAAGGCACGACTACGAACGTTAAAACACTACCACCGGTTTAGACAAAGATTCTACTTATTGAGAAGAGCCCCCAAGAAACTGAGTAATTATTATTTTTAATTAATAATTTATATTTAGAGTATGTAGGTACAGAAAATAAATCATATCCAGACATCACTATAATTCACGCAATGATCCACAATGCTTCACACACCGCAAAAACAGCTTGAGATGATTTTTCAACTCAGTAACAAAATTCAACAATATTTATTAAATTCGTTTATTTAAATCTTAACATAAACCTTTCGTCTAATGTTGTAATGAGTTCAGATTCGGCGAATTTTTTTTTATTAATTACTATACTGTTAGCCATGAGGACCCTGAAGCCTCATACGGCTTTTACAGCTTCACCCGGGCTTGGATTTAGTAAATAAGCACATTTAATCACCCAATGTACTGTCATAAAAAATATATTTAATCAACCCGTATATAAATTTTAGGAATCGATATCAGCGCCGCGGTGTCCATCTCGTTAATTACAGGGGGAGAGTGGCGTGCCGGCCGCCGGGGTGCGCGATCAACCACTGATGAGCCAACCGACAACCCCTCGTTGACTTACTGGTCACGCACCTTCACGGCTACAATTGTTTTGTAGAGTAAACAGATATGTGGATAATATACAGCTTTGAGAAATCCGCCTGCTTCATGTGATCTATACTATCTATAAAAACTATATTAAGAGAGGTAGGGCACAGATAAATTTATTTGGAGATGTCTCTCTACTTGGGGTGGCCCGACTGGTGGACTACCTCCACCCTACAGAAGATCGCAGTCAAATGACCTAGTGTTGTGTTTCTGCGGTAAGTAGGGTTTCCAGAGCTCCTTGAGGTAGGTGGGTTCAAGGTCGGCAACGCGCTTGTGATACCTATGGTATTGCAGGCGTTCATAGGCTACGGTATCCGCTTACCATCATGCGGGCCGTATGCCTGTTTGCCTCCTTTGTAGTATATAAAAAAATAATAACGTTATGAAGATCAAGAAATTGTTTGCTTTTAACGAGCTGACCTCTGGAACTAGCAGTCAGATTTGAAAAAATCTTTTTGCTTCACCTATTTATTGAGTAAGGTAATAGGTTATATAATTTCTCGCTATGGCCCTAAGAAGCGGAGCAGTAATTATAAACGTCAAGCAGTAAGACGAGCTGTAGGAAAGTATTGTGGCAACAATTTCACCTGATCTTAAGTGACGATGTGGCCTTAGATGATAACACGCTAAGCCTAGTGGGAAGACTGGCTCTCTAGTGCAGCTACCGGAACACACCTAATAAGTGCTTGGCGACAGATTTTCAACTTGAGGGTGGTAGCTAATCAGGCAGGCATTAGAAAAAGCCCTACCACCATGCTATGGTTTCCTCATGAGTTTCCATTTATATAATTTTATTAGGCGACTTTTTTTTTTTATAAATTAGTTGTACATAACCAAATTATTTTGAACGACCGGTAAAGTATTATTGTACACCTTAAAGGGTCAACATTCTTGGACAGTCTATCTGCCCTAAAAAATCTACACAGCCCATATGTCGAACTGATAACATCGACATAAATATAATTAGATGACACAGTAATAAAATCATTGAAGGCAACGTGGCGTAGGGGTTGTAATCCTTGTGATTATACTGCTTTGGGGTGCTCCGATACAAATGTTTATAAAGTATTATTAGATTTTCTCATCTGTAATCTAAAAACATGTGTCTAATAAGTATCACGTTGAAGTTAGATAGAAAGTAAAGAAAAAAAATGGTGCGTGTCAACTCCGCCGCGCGACTGTAGTTTAATCTTTAAGAACGACTGTCTTGAATATATACAATAAGCAAAGTTAAATGATTAATGTATTACATATATTATTAATTCCGTATACAAATGAATTGAGTTCACACGTGCGTTCACGCGTTCTGTACCTATATGATGCGCGAATATGTTGTGCGGAGGTACAACACAACTTCACTTTTTGCCAATACTCGATTTTGCTCGCCAACTGATTTACGTACTGCGGGCCATATGTGAAAATCGATTCTTAATGAGTAAAATCAAATAAAAATGTTTATTATTACTAGGACACTTAAAAAAATAAATTAACTTATTTACCATATAGTAATACCCAACACGACGAACAGTCTCACATTCATCTACATGTATCTATAAATATTATAAAACTCAACGTCTCTCTTTCTGACTGTTTATTTCTTTTCACGCAGAAACCAATTATCTACATATTCATTTATAGCTATGTTATCTGGCCAGGATATATTTTCTAAGATAAAGTAACATACGAAATAAGCGGTGACTATAATGGTGAATCAACTCGGAAAAAGACGCATTTGGGACGCTTAAATGGCTTACACTGATTTGTATGGTTAAATCAATAGATCATCAATCAATCATCTATAGATTAAATTAAATCAATTAATCAATAGATCTAGAAACACCAACAAAAAGTCTGCGATAGCATATATCTGCTTCTAAGGATCACCCAAGCATATTTGCCTTCCGTCATTTGAGCGGGGGCAGCACGATTCGCGCGTGCGCTCGACCAACGACATTATGTAGTCCTCGCGAGCGGAGCCGCGGGCACAGCTAGTTTTCAATACGACGGCTTGAGCCGTACAGACGTCCATACGAAGAATCGATTAATTATTTATTAACAAAACAATAAAGTACAGCACCAAATTAAATTAAATATGTATGTAACCCGTGTATTATATATTTATGTGAAAATTGTATATGAATAACCTTAAATGCCTTGAATGTATAGGACACAGAAATCTCTTTGCATCATTTTCATGTTCTTTGGGTAACCCGACTGGTGGAATACCTCCACCCTACAGAAGATCGTAACCAAACAACCTTGTGTTGTTTCTGCGGTGAGTAGGGTATCTGAATATCCTCGAGGAAGGGGGGTTCAAGGTTGGCAACGCGCTAGAGACATAGCCACCTAAGTTATGAGCTATGAGTCGCGGATTCGGTAATATCTATGCCGCGATTACATACATATATACATAAATCACGCCTCTTTCCCAAGGAAAAGGCAGATACCACGTACTTCCACTTGCTACGATACTGACGTACATCTTTCGCTGTTTAACATTTATCAATTTTTTCATGCCAAATTAAATGTGTGGATAGAGCATTTGACTTGACTTGCCACCGATAAGAGCTAATTTGTTATTTGATGCAGAAATAAAAATAAACCTGCGCGAAATAAATAATCAATAAATAACTGAAAAAAATTGTATACAGTTTCTGTGAATGTTTAAATCTTCGTTGGCGAATTTTTCGTATCGTATTATTTTTCTTAGTTTAATTTTGTTTCTTTTTTACAATAAAATTAGGGCTAAACCAAGTGTTATAACCGACGCAAAGTCAACGTCGGTCATGCTTGTTTGTCTTTTTTATCCAAGCGTTTGTAGAAGTGTGAAGATTGCGGCAAGTGGCAAACGTTCACACGGGCTTTAGTGTTCCGAAAAACAATTATATTTTTCACTGAATCGGTGACAGATTTCGGCTGTTAAATATTTCCACTTTTACACAAATATTATTTTCGGACAGCACAATAATTCTAATAAAGGCTTTAACTGTTATGTCATTAAAAAAAATTTAAAATAAAACAATACAAATAGATACATAAGTGTTGCATGGGATAGAATAGGCCCCTGTCTCAGCTTGAGGCTATAAATGCAGATATCATATGGAATAAAATTCTTTAACATTGTTATTAAAATGTAACCTATGAACAAAACGTACAAGTTAACTTTAAGTTAGATAAGTAAGGGCTACAAAATGTTTTAGATAAGCTCTTATCTACTCCATAGTTATTGGCGGCACGTGTCGGAGTGTGCCGCTATCATTGGTAAAGAGTGTAACGTTCAGTTTAACTTCTTAAACTTTATACGGTTTTCAGCGGTGATTATGTCATATGTATGTTATATGCTATTTCTAGAAACTTAGGTTATCAGTAACAAGAAATATTATCACAGTGATCTCTCTATGCCCCACGGTTAAATTTATTCGTCCAGCTCTTCACCTGTTTAGCCCATCGTTCTGCTCACTTCCCGTACTGGCCTACAGCTTGCTAGATTGCTTGACATTCGTGGTTACTGCTATGCTACTTAGAGTCGTGGCATGAAGTTATATAGCTTATAATCTTCCTCATTAATTATATACTTAATATAATAGAGCGGAAGTTTTTTTGTTAGTTTGTTTATTTAAACACGCTAATCTCTGAAACTAACAGACCGAATCGAAAAATTATTGTAGTAGGTATATGATAGCCAAATTCACGAGCAATAGTATAGACTATCTAGCATAAGGCTACACCTCTCAGCCAGCCTTAAATATTGTTTTTTGTTAAGTAAGTCGGAATAAATAGCGCACCCGATCTGCTTTATCCACGTGCGCTGGCGTAATGGTTAGTAATACGTAAATCAAATATTCTAAAAAAATATTGCTCCTTAGTACATCTAAAAGAAATACGCGATACCATACGCCTACCTCTTATACATAAGCCACAATAAGGTATTTTGTAAAAAAGTTTTATAAAAAATTGAAAAGTCATTTATGAGCATTATTATTAGGCATGGCATATTAATACTTACAAACGAAACTTACTTCATTAATAAGACAATTTTATGCAAATAAACTTTCCCTTTATAACATGTTATCTGGACGAATAGTTTGGGAGATAATGTAAAACCCACCCTCAAGTTGAAAATCTGTCGCCAAGCACCAATAAGTGTATTCCGGCAGCTGCACTTGATAGCCAGTATTCCACTAGGTTTAGCGTGTTATCATCTTGGGCCACATCGTCACTTAATATCAGGTGAGATTGTGGCCACTATGCCAAACCTATAACGATAAAAAAACCACACTCGGCTCGGGTCTATGGCTATAGGTGTAGTCGCGCGAACGAGTCGTGTGTATTGTGAAGTATGACCCTGGCCGCCCTATAAAATATTGTCTAT